>VXAA01006748.1:176944-188284 GCA_013399115.1 Anseranas semipalmata | reverse complement strand
AAAAAAAAAAAAAAGTCAAAGCCAGGATCCAGCAGCAGGGGTTTCTCGGCAGGGTTGCTCTGTGGCAGCTCAGCCCAGGCCCCTTGCCAGTGGCAGCTCAATAAGAGCGGTCTGTCTCCAGGTCCCCGTGCACACATACCAAGATCTTTATCTTAACGTGAAGAAACCCCTCCATAGGTTTAAAACTTATACCCAAACCAGTAAATCTTAAAGCAGCCTAACCTTCACAGGAACAATACCTGGGGAAGTTCAAAGGAAGTGGTTTTCAATTTTAAAAGAGTTCTTAATCCTCTGATATTCTCCCCAACAGAAACACAGGCAGCACCCTCATCTTGATTACAGGAATTACTACCCAAGCAGCTGCCAAAAGAAACAAAATGTCTTTGTTTGGTCAGTCAGGAAACAGGAGGAAATTTTGAGATCAATCACAGCTAACCTCCACAGCTCAAGTTTAAAACAGTGGATAATCCCCTGCAGCCTGAGATTTGCAAACATTGAACAGAATTAAAAAAATGAAAAATAGTTCACTTGAATTCATTCAAGCAAGCAGTTTCTTTTAAGAAAAATATGTAACACTTATCTTTCATGAAAAAAAAAAAAATTTAATGAGCTTCACTTATAAAGTGAGTGTGATTTTCACACTGTGAAGTCAAGCATACTGTGTCTTCATAGTGGGCTCTGATGACAAAAATTCCCTTAGGCCAGTGTCAGTGTTCTGCTGTCCCAGAAATGTTCATCCCAATGAGAGCCTTATTAACTTGGTGTTTTAAAGGAGAGTTGTAAAGGTTTTTGGTTTTCCTAATTATCTTTTGAAAGTTAAGAACATATGCTATGTTGTCATGCAGTATGAAACACACCCTTTTCATCTTTCATTTCTTTTTTCTTTCTAGTGCTACCATTTTTTAATCTGGGATTTACTAAAGCAGTGGTTTTAATAAAAATCAGCAAATTACAAACAAATCTCTGAAAGCTACAGATTTCAAGCCAAGAATATGTACAAACACCATAATCTTGTAGTCCTTTGGTTTATTTCAGTAAACTCTGATCAAAAGCTTCCTACATGTTTTTAAGTAACTGTCTAAAGTAGTTGTGGAACAGTCCTAGTTCCTTTCTGCAGTCAGATATACTGGAAGTCATTTCTATGGCAAAAGTGGTAGCTGTAGGAAGAAAAGGAAATTCATCACTTGAATTTTTTTTTATTCTAATTTGGAAATACCCTTGGTATATAATCCCATCATCAAATATCAATGATCTGATTGCTGAACATCGAAGGTTCAATATAAATTACCTTCCTTCTGTGTACGAGTTAGGCTTTCTGCTCTGGGATTAGAAGATACACACACACAAAATAAAAGTTTTCCAGGAAGTCTGGTATTCCATTTTTAGTGAGCTTTCATCATCCTCATAAGAATGAGCCTACAGAATGCCAACTGACTGTAGAATCATTTAACTGGCTGGCAGTGAAACCCTTCTAACTTTGCAATTACCTTTGATTAGCAAAAGGCACCAAGAAAACATGATCACCAACTTTGCCTAGAAATTTTTGCTCCAGATTTCAGCATGATAGAAGTGAGCAATGCACCATGAGCTGAAGGGTAGTAAGGAAAAGCATGGATGAAAATGATGTTAGTCCTTTTAAAACTGTAGGCAGGCCAATTTCTCCATTTTTATACACCTATTTTGAGAGAAGATTAAAATCTTCATAAAAAAAAAAAAGAAAAAGAAAAAAGATGAGAATTAAATAAAGCCCTTTATCATCTCTAGCTACATCCTGTCTCCTTAATCATACTTCCATTTCCTTTATACATCTGTCAAAGACCAGCTACCATCTCAGCAAATAAAAACCAGGCTCCCACAGCCAACGCACAGGGGCTGATCAAGCAGGTTCTCTGTGTTTGTGGAGTCCAAAAAGCTTTCATCCCCATCCCCATCCCCAAGTGATGGATTAACTGTGGTTGCTGCAGGGCAGGGGCAGACCGAGCATCAACAGCCAGTGACATCCCAAAGCAACATCCCAGCGCAAGTACAACCTGAGCATTTTCCAGGAAGAACAGAAGCAACTTGTGGCAAACTTCCCCTCAACAAGATGCATCTCAGCAGCCAGGAGCTCTCCCTCTGGCAGTTCACAGACTTTCTTTCCTGGGTTTTGACAAGCTATCAGCATTCTTCTGGCCTTGTATTATATCTGTCTGTGTGACAGCATCTTTGGGAGGTACAGTGAAGCTCTGAGCACAGCTAGCCATATGCATCAAATGCCATAAAGTCTCTTGTGAACACACTGATGGACCACGCAGCAATTCTCCCTGAGCAGCAGATGAGAGCTGTGAAGGGTCTTGGCATTCTGTCTGGAGACTGACCAACAAAGTTATTCCCTTTCATCTGCAGACCAAATCTCAGAGGAAGCTGAGGATCTGTACAGGCAAGGGAAAGGCTAGAAGCTTCTTCTAGCAACTCTCCAGGAAGAGTGTTATGATCTCAGACCCAGGAGATCAGAAGCAGTCCCAGGCCCTCTTCTTCAGGCACAGATATAAGAACATATACGACTAGCAAAAAAAAAAAAAAAAGATTGTGCTACAAGGACACCGTTCACATCCTTGTATCTTGGGACTAGTGAAATAACTTATTGGTAAAGGTTATGATCAGAGTAGAGACTACACACTTGTACAATACACTTCCCTTCTAGGTCAGCTCTGTAATTTGCTTTGCAGTCTCCTGTCCAACCCTTACCCCAAATTGAGATTCATTCTTTGAAGCTTTCAGGATATTCTGCTGATTTCTTACTTTTGTTTGGTCATGTGTTAAGGCAGCTTTGTTTGTCAGCAGCAAGTAGTGTTCCTCAATAATGCATTTTACTTTGGATTTCCTTTAGGTATATCTTCCAACAGCTCCAAAGAGCTCACTCTTGCATATTCCACTTGAGCAATATTAGTATAGGATGGTCCTATGAAAGCCTAAGACAAATAGGAATATCCTACAGAACTGACCAGAAGGTGAAAAATATTTTACTGAAACCCTGCAAAATCCCTTAAGTAACACTCACAGAAGTTCAGCCAGGTTTCTCTTAAGGTACAGGATTGGACACCCTGCTTTCTTCTTACCAGTACAGATTTCCACAAACGTTAAGTCACATCCTCTTGGTTCTTCAGCTTTCCTTGACATAAACTGTCAAGAATCCCCACCTCACAATCGCACTGAGAAACTAAAGCAAGGCTTTTCAGGCATGCACTGGCCATGGAACAGATTAAGTTCATGCACGTTGAAAGTGGGTAGTATGACTTTCTCTCCCTCAAAGGTACCCAGCAACTATGCTCAGCTTGTGTCAAACAATTCCATGCAGATCAGATTTTTCTTTGTAGCAGCTTGTAAAGAGTTAATATTTAAACCAAGAAAAACAAAAACTAATAACAACACTATCAGGGCTACATTACATCCTTTAACATACACTTTTAGGAGGCTGAGTAAACATATTTGAATGAAAAATTTTCAGTCCATTAAGTACAATGCCCTCCTGAAGAAAACATTCTTGCCTGATCACTTCTAGAAATAGCTGATATCTGAGGCTATGAGAGCAAATTGCCATGGATCAAGTTAAAGTAGGATTTGAAACCAATCCAGCTATATTCACCCTCATGCTGAATTAAAGTGGATTGATGTTTTTAACAACATAATGGGTTGAAAGTCTTCGCTTCTTAGCAAGGAGGTATCAACAAATCAGAAACACTAAATGCAAAACATTTCCTTGAATTTATAAATAGGTCTCCTGTGTGACACATTAGTTTGTCAAATGGTGTATAAAATCACATCAGCTTGTGCAAGACTCTTTGCATTCCTTGAGTCTTTATTTATTGAAATTACATTATGGGAAAGAGACCCAAATAGATTAAAGAATATGTAAAAGTGATTAACACAGTAATAGTCAAATACTCCTTTAAGATGTTATTTTATGAATACTACTGGAAAATCTGGATTGTGATTTGGTTATTTTACAGGTCCTCAGTGTTCCTCCTTTCTTCCAGGATCATTTTATTGGCAATGAGAATTCATGAGAGAAAGTCTTCAGTAAAACCGACATTTTCAAAACATGCAGTTTTGGATCCTACAAGGCCTTCAGCAAGCATCTCACATTCCTGGTGAGCTCAGGAGGAAAGCTGCAGACATGGTCAGTGGGAAGATTAATGCTCCAAGAGACTTTTTCTTATAGGCAAATGACAAATAAGGGAAGATGTCAGCACACATTTCATATCTGTTTATTTTACAATTAAGATTAATCAAATAACTTATTGTATCATATGCATAATTTAACATTAAGAAAACTTAATATTTCCACTGAGAAAACATGTCCATCTCTGCTTCTGTGCTCTACGCATACATATGCGGGATACAGGTCTGATCAGCGGCTTGAAGTCATGCTGTGTCAAAAAGACTGAAGTACTGCATTTGTTATATTTCCTGGATGCAACAGAAGTTCTGTTTCCTGGGGAGCTATTTATAACATCATATAATGAACATAGGAAGTTCTCTTTTTTGCAGTCCTACAACTATTCCTTCAGGAGGACTAAATCCTCCCAGCTATAACTCAGAAACACTGAGCTCTGCTGCAAGTTTGATGGCAGGTCTGACCGTGAATGTGGTGGTTTTGTGTCTCAATGGAATAGCTACATCAGTCACATTTGTAACTATGGCTGCCTTGAGGCTTTAGTAAAGTTGGCTGTGTGCTTCCATTAAACAGAAGCTGTGGGTCTCCAGGTGTCCAACAATCACTTGAAAGTCAATCTGTAGTTGTTTATGCCCTTCTTGCTAGAGCTGCTCATCATGGCTTTAGCCAAAGGGACAGCAGCAAAGATGTAGCACAACGCTGCAAGTGGCCTACAAAATGGGGGTGATGGGGAGCTTTACAGTCTAACTAGCAATCCTGCATTTTCACTTGGCAGGACTTGGACTCAAAGGAATTTACTTGGAAGTGGGGCAAAAATCACTAAGAGCTGGACTGGCTTAGGATTCCCTAGAAGATCCTAAAAATAAAATGGTGTCCTGCATTTATTTCTAAGATTCTGTTTTCTCCCAATACTTATTGTATTTTAATACTTATCCTCCTTACTCCTAACTACCCCTATTTTATCTTTTAAGAATGAATTAAAACCAGCAGCTCTGCCTCTTCTTCCCCTACCTCTAAAATAACGCCCCAAATAGTTACAACCATTTTCTTCTTGAGTTTTGCTTATCATATCCTTTTCATTCTCCAACAAGGCATCACTGTTGCCAAGTCTGCAGTGACACTACATTTAGTTCCTGTTATCTTGTGACTTCATGCATGTAAAATTTACCACAAAATCCATTTTGTTTCTTGCCAAAGGAATAAACTCTAATACACAGGCTGATTTAAACTTTAAGTTGCATTTCTTGCCTACATGGTTGTGAAGTAAACTTAAATGGAATAGTATAAATAGATATAAAGATTCCTCTGAGTGTATAGAGAGCCCCGCAGTAACCCAGGCTAAGCAAGGATTAACCCATTAACTTTTTTTTATGTTAAAAAAAAATCAAACTGACAATTATGAACAAGTTATTCTAGCTTGAAATTATCATTCAATCTTTTTTTTTTTTTTCTTTTTGACATCATCTGCATGGTCCATATAGGTCATGATGCAACACCAGCCCTGGTGGTGATGTTACAGTGGTGACAGGAGGCTAACTGTGCCTCAGGAGAAGAATGCCTCAAAACAGTATTAAACACACTTACATGCAGGTGGACTCCCTGAAGTCACCAGTCTATGGGCCCTACCTGCTGGAACTATGTGCAAGTCGGAGAGCCAAGGAGCATTTGTTGAGCTCTAGGTTTGGATGCATACCCCATCTGCATCCCACACTTGCAAGGAGTACTAGGCTTCAATGTAGTTCATTGATAAGTGTTTGGTGTTTGTGGGAACAAGGAGAAAAAACACATGGTGGTTCCTTACCTTCCGCCACCCATTTTACTTGGGGAATAGGGCTTGAGGCTGAGTTGCAGTGCACAGCTGTACATTAAAGTGTTAAACCTGACTCTAGTTAAGAATATATTAACACATAAAAGTCACAGAATCTCCTCCCACTATCAACTCCCACAAACAAGAGTTATCAGAATAAAATAAGTAAAGGTTATAGTGTTAGAGAGATAGAAGCTTTTTTTTTTGCATATAAGAATACCTCAAGTAGATTAATGTGAAGTAGAAGAACATTTAATACAACAGGTTGGTACACAGAATGGAAAAGGAGGCAAATCAGCCATTAGTCAGCCATCTTTTATCATTCCTGAAGACAGCATCTAACATCAGTCAAAGCCTGGGATAACAGCTCAATAGTATACCAAAATAAACATCACATATACTCTGCTCAATTTCTCCCCCATTTGCTGAATAGGTTAACTCAGAATGCAGATGTTACAATAGCAAACATCACCATCTCCTTTCCAGCAACTGGAAGTTTGACAGCAAATAAAACAGTAGCGTTAATTCCTGAGTGAATAGTTATACCAAGGTTAAAGGATACAACAGCAATGTTGCCAAAGCTTGACCTTAGGAGTATTTGGAGGCAAACTTTCATCTCTAGAAATATATTTGTCCTCCAACGTGGACTCGGATTGTCTAAATCAAACTCCCGCTTTTAATCTGTCTCTAGAAGTTCCAGCCGCTAAAATTCTCATGAGCACTGGAAACAGAGCAGATAGAAGAAGCTATGTGAGGACAATATAAACCTTTGGCTACTCCCCTCTTTTGTTTTCAGTCTCTAAACGAAATGAAAGTTGTAATGAGATCTTGCAATGGTTAGACAATAACAAGGTATTTCAGAAAAAGTGTTTCTTGATCTTTATTAATTGAAATACCATTTCATCATCTCTGGAAAGAAATAAAACCATGCTGGTATCATGGTTTTAATCTGTAAAAAATAAATTCTATTAAACTCTGATAGTTATTTTGATCTCCCAGTATCAAGTTTGTGTGTGAGAACACTGTGTTAAGTTCTTAAAAATATGGTTTTCCCTCTGATGCCTTATAAACCATTATAAGTTTATGGATCAGACTGCTCTAGAGAAGGTATAAACAGTGTTCTGATGACTTCAGGTACTTTAAAAGCTAGGTTAAGTTCACACAGAAAGTTTCCAATGGCAGAATCAATTTGATACAAACATCACCTCTGTATTCCCTTTTGCATAAGCTAACTGAGCTTTTCAAATTATTTTGAGTGATTTCATCTTTGATGTAATGTGTCATTTTGACTGTCTCCTAAAGAGTTGGTCTTTCCTCCACCAACTTGCAATTCCAAGCTTTTCTTAATATTTAATGGTGCTTTCAGATTCAGTATTTCCTTTTTCCTCATTTACACTTGGTCAGTAAACTTCAAGTTCAAAGTCTTCATGATCAGAGGAAAAAAAAGTACAGAAACCTACTACAGTGCCAGGTCAACATCTGTGCATACACTGAGTAGATGATTAAGTCTCATAACAGTCTGTTTCTTTGAATAGAAATTATGGCTCAGAATATTTCCTAGTAAAGTCACTCAAACCAGCATACTGGTTGTTTGTCTTTCACGTCTGAGACATGACATCAAGTACATTTGATCAATACATCCTACCAGTTTTTTTTGTTTTTTAAGGAAGTCTTTCTGAAGCCATGCATGTACTGTGAAAACTAAAGCCACGTGACAAGACTTCTTAACCATTGTCTGGGAAAAGAGCCACCCACACACTTAAAAAAACAAAACCGACACTTGTAATGCTATATACTTATTCAACACAAAGAACATGTAAAGTTCGAAATGTGTTTTTGGAAAATAGATTTCTTCTCCAGCTAAAAATCCTTAGTTTTAATTCTAGGATAGAACTGAGACTCACAATATCTCTCATTTAGACATAACCATAATTATCAGAATTGTATATAGGTAGTATTTAAAGAGTTTATTCCACTTTATTGAAGTACTTCAATGGTTAGTTTCATTGCACTAGTTTCTATCTCTTCCAGCAAGCCATGTAATCTCTAAATGTAGTTATAATCATTTAAAGTGAAGTCTCTGTACTTATATATTTTACTCTTATATACAAGAGATGTTCCCCTGCAAGCAGAGGACGGCACTGGGCCTCATGTTGGAAGGGGCTCTATGCATGGTGAGATACTGCTGTAAGAAAGCCTCAGACTGTTACATGACAAAAAAAATATCCAGATACATCCTCCAGCAGATAACAGGTTCCAGACCTAGCTGCATGTCTGATGAAAGCTGGTTAATGGCTTGTGCACCAGATCCCACTTCAACATAGAATCATAGAACGGCATGGGTTGAAAAGGACCTTAAAGATCATCTAGTTTCAACCCCCAACATGATTTCTGGTTAAACAGAAATGCATTTGGACTAATCCAGTCTTGGCCAATGTAGTACCCAGATAAATCATTACCAAGGTCTGAGACAGTGAAGTGTTAAATACATAGGGATGGAAGTAAAAGGCTACCTTTAACCAGAAGAAAGCACCCCAAAATGATGGCCAGAAAGCAGTACAGGCAACTCGAGGCATCTTGGAGTGCATCCCTTAGCACCAGGAAGACCGCAGCAGATGAAGACAGCCAGGTAAGTGATCATCCACTTGACCTGTCCTGTGCAACCTTCATCTGCTGGGCAGCAGTGAGCACTCACAGCTAGTGCCAGAGAAAAGCAGCACTGCTGGCACAGAGTGCCAGACAGAGGAGGCAGCTGAAGGAAAGACTCTGCAGAACCTGGGCCATGCTCTTTGATATTTTTGCCAGGAAGCAGTAGGGATGACTGGTAACAGGGCTTCAGCAGGTCAGGGTGCCTCCAAACAGGTTGTCTTCTCCTTCACTGTCTGCGGGACCACGACTCTCACCTTTGCACTTCAGGGCACTTGCAGCACTTTGACAGTAATAAGATGGATACTCTTTGCTGCTTGCACATTTTCCGGAATAGCTGCTCATTCAGGACCAGTACAGAAAACTCAATTAGTATGAATTTCAAGTCTCTGGAAGATTTACCTTCCAGTAATGCAAACTATATCCCAAACTCATGTATTCCAGTAGTCACTTAGAGGGACTCTCCAGACAAGTAGCTGTGTCAAGAATGAGAGGGAAGATCTATTCCCAGTAACAAGCACAGTCTGTTGCTTTGGAGGTGTTTCTGCAATAAGAAGTCTAGTTTTGAGACAAATTATGTTAAGAACATGTAGCATCTCTAATGAAAGGCTTTGTATTTGTCCTAATCTTCTAACTATATCTCATTCTTACATGAAAGAAAATACAAAGTATTAATTAGTAAGTGTAAGTGAAACTGGTGCTGCTCAATGCCAGCTGACACAAGTCTGTCTTTATTTGCCTTCCAGGTGATGCACAAAAAATAAATCAACAGTTACTGTATTGCCCTTTTGTTTTTTCATGGGCAAGCCTTACTGTGGAAAATCTATTTTTCCTCCACCAAACAGGTGAATGAAGTTATCATCGACACCTTTTCTACTTGAATTAACATGCTACTGCCTCCAGAATGATAAGGTTGAAGGATTAAACTGAAGAAGTTGTTTTCCTCTTAATCCAATATATACCAGAAGAATCAAAACTGCAGTTATCATGCAATAACTGGCTTCCTGAAACAATGCAGGTCTGATTTCTTTACAACAGCTCCTGGCTGATCAAAAGAAAAACAAGTGGAAGATGTAAGGGTTCCCTCATTGCTAGAGTAATATACATAATATTTACAAATATACATCTTTGGAGATCTGTTCATGTTTCACCCTTGAAACATGAACATCTTTCTATTTTCTACTGAGAGCTTAGGCATTCAAGAAACGTGGAGTGCCAGGAAAAGAAGCCAGAGTTTATTTTAATAGATTCATTGTTACCTGCAGACACAGACTAAGCAAGCATTTCCTTCAGCAATGAAGTGAATAGCAGCCTTTCCAGCTGCTGTAGTGACTGCCTTTTTTGACATCCCAGCTGATAGTTGTCTGTTCCATATTAGTTTGTTAAACTGACACCCACACAAACGAGAAAACCATTTTAATTTTAATCTCTGTACTCTAAACACAGGTAGTTTCCTCACATGTTCGTGGTACAATTAAGAAACAATATCCAACGAAATACAATTATCAGACAGGGACCTGAATTACCCAGCACTTCAGATATCCATAAGGCAGAAGCCGCTAAGGACTCATCGCTATTTCTGTGTACAGCTCCCTGCAGCCCACAAAGCTGTCTGAAACAGGGGCACCTCACAGAATTGTTAGGGAGGTTGTCACAGTTGCACCACGCAATAGATATTCACTTATAAAAAAATGACTGTGGGTGTATTAAGGATATTTAGGGGCAACACTAGGCAGCTGAAGAGTTGAGAAAGGAGAGGAAGGAAGACTTTTCACAGTATAGATCTTTCTGCCTCTTGTTTTGTGAGATACTACTGGATTTGTTCCACAGTTTTCTCCCCCTCTGATTTTGTTTGCTCTCATTTTTATCACTCATTGTTTACATTAAAAATGCAGAAGCATGAAAAAGATGCTATAGAAAATGACATCGACAGCAACAAAAAAAAAAAAAAAACCTTTAACTTCCCTGTTTTCTGAACTTTTTCTTCCCTGTGCATGCTGTGGGGGTAACAGACTTCATACAACCTTATAGGTCTTACAGGATGAGGAGTGTGTGCTGCCAAGTGATTCACCTCCCAGGTGTAGGGATATTCCAGTCCATTTGAATTAATGTATTGCTGTGATAGGGAATCATTTATTTCTGTGTCCTTCCCTCCCCCCCCTTCCATTCTCCCTACAGTTTTTTTTTTTTTTTACACACTTATACACAAAGGTACACATGTGTAAACATGCTCACACACAAAGCAGGTCTTGTTTCTGTGGCACTTAAACAAGAAGATTTAGTTACGTATCAGACAACAAAAACTAACACGCAATTACAGGCCTAAAGCTAAATGAAAGATTTGCTATACTAGTGTGTAATTAAGAAACATTAATGTGTACCACAGCCCAAAAGTACATGGCTAAGGAATTTCAAAAATAAAAGTGTTGGTCAGCAGGATACTACTAGTGTCACTGTTCTAACAAAAGGTCAGATTTAAAAGAGTTTTCTTGCTTTCTTGAAATAGAAACTGTGAACTCAAGAACTTCATCAGCCTGGAATTCCTGTAGTTACAATACTGCCTTAGAATTACTACAATTTATAGACACCTCTCCCCACCTCCTCCTTTCAGGTGATTTCATCACTGTCACAACAGCAGGGCTCAATGGGTGCTACCACAGCTATACAGTACACTAAGAACTGTTCTTGAAGTAGCCTCAACCCCTGGTGGCTTAAAGCCAGCTTTTTTTTT
>VXAA01006748.1:146678-176936 GCA_013399115.1 Anseranas semipalmata | reverse complement strand
TTTTTTTTGTCATGTATTTAATAAAAGCCTTTTCTCTGCATTGACACAGCCAAAAGAGATCTAAATTGCTTTTCTTGTCCATCACTCAAAAATTCAAGAGCTGCAGGTCTCTTATCAAGAGAATTTTTCCCAATAGCATACAGGGAGAAACCAGGGAACACTCACCTCTGCTAACTGCAGCATTCTGGACGTAATTCAAAAACAAAGCCACAGATGTCCAGTATCATTTAGGTACTACCTACCTAATCCACCTGATCTTCAACTGCTACTTTGGAAGTCAAAGGGAGCCACAGGTCCCACCAGCCCCACACTACCCTTCCAGGTAACCTAGAGGAGCTAAATGGATACAAAGCCTTATATTTAAGCAATTGAATTCCCACCCCAGGTGTTTAGACTACACATTTCATCTGGGATCCAGCTGCAAGCAATGAAAACAACAGGGAGTTTTCAGCAGGTGACTCATCTAACTTAACAGCTATCTAACATCTAACAGCTATTGTGTAAGGGGTAGCTCTTTCTTCAGCAGCTCAAAGTCTTAGCTAGCCTAAACAAGGTGTATTCTAAAGGAGATGTGCCAATACTTGCTATTTTTATGAAGGCCAGTAAATTTCACATTTATCTACCTTAAAGATAGTAATAAGAAAAAAATAAGGAGGTCTAAGGAAAAAAAAATCCAGGCCCTCAAAAGACAGTGCATACTTCCTTTTCAGATAATCCTCTTTTTTTTTTATAGGCAGTATTGTTCTCTTTCTACCAAAGTGCTTAAGTCGGAGCACAATGACAGCATAGGTTGCCTGATATCTAATACACATAATCAGTTCTATGGTCTGTTTTCCATTCCCATCAATATAGTTTAAGCAACATTACAGATATAGCTTCTATTTGTTTTCTTGTTTACTTTAATGGCATGAGCTTGACTTATGGCCTGCGTGAAGGCTTCTTCATTGGTCTTTCAAAAAACAAGGTGGTAAATTGACAGTGGTCTGAAGAAAAGGCAGGAACCAATTATTCTGCTACCAAGTGTCAAATCATACTTTTGTTATCATACATCCCCAGGCACATAAAGCTTAAATTTTATAGAGATTTTCAAACAAAAAGAAGAAAAAAGATACCTGTTCACTCCAGCATATATCTATATCTATATCTATATCTATATCTATATCTATATCTATATCTATATCTATCTATATATATATATATGAGAAAGGATCTGTCACAAATGCAAAATCTATGGCAATTTTGGCCCTGCTGAAGTGAAAAACAGCACGCATAGCTTGGAGGCATAATGGTAAATGAAACACATCCATGACTGCTCCCTGGCTCTGGAGCCAGGAGCCACGGAGCACCCTGAGCCCCAGCTGGCCTAGCTGTGGGCAGGCTGACAATGGCTCCTTGGGCCATGCTGACTCCCACAGTCATACCCAGGAACTGTTTGGCAACGTGCTGGTTCACCTGGGCCAAAACTGTTCAAAAATTCAGTGTGGGATTGTGTCCCAGTGCCCAGGAGCCTTTAGGCCAGTTGTACAGACACATCCTTCCTGACTGCAGCACTGGTGCCAGGCCTTTCTTTTAAGAGTGGCTTAATAGCAGCCTCAGGGACAAAACTTCTGACCAGACTCTACTCACTGGGGCTAGCGTGAAGCTCAGTGCCCCTCTGACCACTATACTGAAGGGAAGACTGCAAAGGTGAAGAGGACCCAAACTGCATGGTGTTGAGCCCTGGTGCTAGGAGAGCCAGGCACCTGCAGTGAGAGCACCTCAAGGGATCCGTCGCAGGAGTATCTGGAAATAGAGAGTGGTGAGATTTTCCTGGTGAAAATGTGGATCCAGTTGTGCAAATGGTACAGAGCTGTATGCTGGGCAAACAGGAGGTTTGTCACACCCTGTAATTCAGCCGGGTACTACCCAAAATCTATAGGAGTATTCAGACATTCAGCATTGGCTCCAGCTGAAGGGAAGCCAGCAAAGAAGATCACAGATACTACCTGTGCTCAAAGATGACAAATGAGATAAAGCAAATGAAGTTTTCAATGAAATCTGTGACTGGGTTGAAGAAAGAACCACATTTTTCTTCAATATTTTCTAGAAGTGCTAGTATCTCAGGAACACCTTGGGTTGTTTTAAGCCTTTTACACGAGTCTTTCTGTATCTGTTTCACCTGTTTAACACTAATAATTCCTGGGGTTCCTAACTGTTGCTGTATGTGAGCACGAGGATACCAATCAAAACCTGCAAAAGATTTTTGTATGTGTGATCCATACTCACTGATCTTCTTCTCATTGAAACTGGGATTCTGGGCTGACTATTAGGCTAAAGAAATGCCACAACTGTTTAGCACAGATGATACTTTTTTTTTTTTTTTTTAAGAAACTACTGAGAAAGAGCCAATATTATTTTATGACCATTTATTCCAGAATTCACTGAAACTTTCTCTTCTTTACCACCAAAACATAAATAAATTCCACAGTGTCCCACAGAGAAGATGCCCTTTCTGCTATAAATGTGAAATCTCATTCAGAAAAGAGGGCCAGTTATTTATTTTAAAGAGACAACACAAAGCAAAGGCTCACCATAACAGCTCTTGGTTCCTTACTTAAATAAGCAGCTCTTGGCTGCTTATTTAAAACAAGGCTTAGAGTATAAGGCAAAAATATAGAAGTACCTATGTTTGGAGTACAATTTCAGGGAGGACAGAGAACAGCAGGCTTATTTCTAACGTGTTCCAGCTTTATATGTGCATTTGAAAACATAGTAAAGACATCCTATATCTTCTCCCTGTCTTGGGCAGCTGAGAGAACCACTGTGGGTCATAGTTTCTCAGATTTTTGACAACCCATATTAAGCAAGTGGAGACGTGGGGAGAGATTTACAATGATACTACTGTTTTAGTTTCCAAATGATTTGTTTATCACATAATCATTTATGGCTAAAAAAAATTAGATGTTGAAATTCAATCGTTTTGTATATAGCATTGTGAATATAAATGGACACTTTGGTCATTAACTGACACAATAGATTGTCTCCCTGAGAATAATTTAGGTATTAGACTTATGTGTGCTTGCCTGCCACCATGCCTATAAGTTAAGCTACTTAATATGATTAGCTTCTGAAATCGAATTTACTGAATCAGAGAAGACAAGAGAAAATGAGGAAATAAAGTTTTCCTTACTGCTGAGTACTGCAAATACTATGTGCCATTTTGGCTATGGGAATCTGAGCTCTGTTTTGTTTTAATTTCTGGCTGAGAACAGAAGTCACACAAAGTCTGTCTTCTCTTAGAAGACAGTTTAAATGATAGGGTATAAGAAGCTCAAATTTAGATTTAGTTTATGAGAAAATAATTCACACAGTACATCAGCTCTACCATAGGCATCATACAGAGATTGAAGACTGTAAGGATCAAGATTGCTGAATCGTTCTAATGATGTCCATGTCCTCTGGATCCACAAAGATAAATCTGAGACCACGCTTTTGTCTGTGGTTTAGTATGAACTAGACTCCTGCTGTCTGCCTTTCTTTCTGTGAAGAGATTGAGAGCCACAGCTGTCCATATTTCCCCAAAGAAACAACCTTCTTTTCATGAAAAGACCGACCAACTTATATTGCAGGGTTCAGCCTGATGCAATTTCAGTGTCCAGACATGAAATTACTGTAATTAAAGGAAGAGAAAATAGAATAGGAAAAGGAAAAGGAAAAGGAAAAGGAAAAGGAAAAGGAAAAGGAAAAGGAAAAGGAAAAGGAAGACTTCCAGGTTTGATAATCAGAATGGCTGCACTATTACCACTTCCATTGGCAGCAGTGGTATTAATTACTGTTGCCAAAGCAAGAAATTGATCTTTTAGTCATTAAAATGTTGCAAACAGTAGCTTCAATGTAAGCAATGTTCTGTTCAGCTGAGTTTTTAGTGGTTTAACTTTCATGCATTTTTCATAGTAAACATGCAAACAAACCATTAAATGATGTTCAGGTTAATGAGGATCTAAACGGGATGGAAGAAGTAGGCTTCTTCCCTAGTGTTAGCTGTAAGGTAGTGTTTATTCTGGAAAGGATCAGACGGACCTGTACTGGGAAGGCATTTAGCTATACGGACTTCAGTTCAGCTATGTGGTTGTGCAGGTCAGACTCTGGTTCCTGAGATTAGGAACTAGGAAGCACAAAAAAAGAAGGAAAACTGCTCTGAGAAAAGGTATAAAATTAGCAGGAATACAGACACCTTGAATCCCAGGGAAGAAAGTTTTATGTAAATATAAGTCATATTTTGTTAGAATTAAGCTTCTGGAGTTAGTCATTCCCTGATTAATCTGTGTGAAGAATTAGGCCAATTAAATGGAATAGAATAAAAGAGAGAACTTTCCTGCCACAGTGTTTTATATGAGGACAGCTTGTGACAACAGAATTTAAAGTAGTTGCGAATTTCTTAAAATTTGTACTTACTTATTCATTCTTTCCATCTCCACAGTTGAAGGCAAATGGGAGGTCAGGGATACATGAAAATAACAGTCAAGAGCTTCTAGGAAAGCACAAAGTTTATCCCTTTTCTGGGAAAGGCAGACAAGTAACCCTTTACTTTTACCAAGACAGAAGTAATTGTTGCAGTTCCGTTTGTACAGTTTTTTTTTTTTTGGGGGGGACATTCTTTTGAAAATTATAACAGGAGGGAGAAGAAAAGATGGCCTTTTACCAATAGCTAGGAGACCCTGAAGAAACTATCAGTTGCTGCTGCATAAAAGGAATGCACTGTTCAAGAGATGTCTGTAGGCTGGAGTCCCACTGCTTTGAGCCTAATTTGGTTGGAAAGAAATAGAAAAACAATAGCCTTTGCAAACTCATTGTTGCATTGCAAAAATCTGCTCTCATGTTAACATGGACCTTCAGCTGCCACCATCACAGTCAGATATTTTGGAAGTGTTGACTTTCTTGCACCGATGATAAAATGTTATGAGAGTATTTGTCCAGTGAGTGCTTAGTGTTTTTTTTTTTCAAAGTTAAGTACATTATCTCATCTGTTTCAGAACATTTTTCTTTCAGACGAACCACATGACATTAGACCGCTGTGAGTACGATTGCTGCCAAGTCTCCTTTATCTCCTCAATATTTAATTACAAGTCCAAAGAATGACACAAATGTAGGAAACTGTAGTCTGAAAAGCTGTGCTTACTGCAACCCATTTTTCTCAACAAGGAGAACAACAAAGTTAGAGCAAGGTTTTTAGCTGAATTGAATGATGAAAACATGATTTATATATATATATATATGTATATTTGGCAAGAATATTCATTCATATTTTCTAAGAATTCAGCTGCTTACACTGAATTTCTTGCCATCCATGAATTTCAGATTTCTTGTCAAGAACATCCATCTTGTAAATGAGATCTCATAGGAGTTACGCTGACCCATGCAGGCAAGCAACCCATGTGGCATGGATGCAGGTGTAACTCCACCTCTGCAGTGTTAACTCGCTCAGGTCTCTCCTCTACACTAAACTGTCAGGGTCTGCCCCTGGAGCAATCTCACTCCTGCCACCACTTTGGCCATGCTCTTGACGTGAGTGCGGTGTGTATTCACCATGCTCATCCAGTGGATCTGCACAAATTCAGGCATGTCCTCATCTTCCCCACAAGAATCCATGTGCATTGTGGTATAGCTCAAAGAATTGTTTTTAAAAAGTAGGAATGACCTATTTTGATACACAAAGAGAAGATCTGAATACAAATTGTCCACATGAATTGCTCTTATATTCAGAAGCTCATCATTAGATGATGCACCAGTCTGGTCCCATAACTGGTCACCTTTGAGGGAAGAGGAATTTTTAGCATCTGCCAGAGCCCTCATATTCTTCCCTATTTCTGTTCTCTGGACCATCAAGTAATGAGTTCCTGCAAATTCAAAGGAGACTCAGCCAGAATCCAGAGACCTTTTTACCCCTTTCCTGCCTATTTCCTCAGACTCTTTGTGTGATTTAATCCAATACAGTCATGTGGCAAACCATTTTACAGTGTTAATACACTGTTAGGGAGCAATCCCCAATTCACTAGTGCGTATGTCCCACAACATACAATTTTATTATTATCTGCCCTGCCGTCATTTATGCAGAATGCTGTAGTTCTGAAGGAAAATTAGGGAAAATAAGAAAATTAAAACACTGGCATAGAACTAGAGAGAGGAGGGAACTATTAGCCCCAGTAGGGTTTTTAAGGTTAAACAAAACAAGGATATCTCTGGTTACCCTCCAAGCAATTCTCCCAAAAGAATACAGAATGGTACAGAGCTGTATCGTCTTTTGTTAAACTACCTATGTTTGTCCTTTTTATAGTCCCGAACAGTAGTTTATTCCTGGATTGGCTGAAATATTAGGTCCCTGGTGTTGCCACTACAATGCTCCTGCAGAACATTGCGCAAATGTAAAAGAACAACGGCTTACGCGTGTATCTATGTCAGAAGTGTTGAGAAGGAGAGAAGGGCATTTGAGGAGGCAAATGACCGTATTGTTCTCAAGTGAAGCAGGGGACAACTCACCATGACAGGGACTTCTCGCCCATGAATCAGCCTCAGGCTACAAGCTTAACTCAGTTTTTCACTGGGGAGGTCTCAGTTATTTCTTCCAACACTGATACTCACATCTTTCATTTTAATGTCTACATGGACAGCCTAGGCAAGCCTTTTTAGACCCAGGCCCTCCTGGCCTTCCAACACTCCTTTAGGCGAGAAGCAACCATACTATAGCGAGCGCCTTAGGGGAAGAGGGAGCTTCAAGGGAGCTTGCAGAGTGTGGTTCAGTTTTCACTGGGAATCATTACTTCTCTTGCAAAATTTCTCTATCCATAAGCCAGGACTGGGGAATTCACATTTTTTTTTTTCTTTTGTCAAAAGCAATTTTTAAAAATTCTCAGAATCAGTCTGTCTTCATCTGTACCCACACACCGATTTCTATGGAGGACAACCCACTGTTGTGGTTGAAGACACAGGTCCTTTCTACTTCCCATGGACCTTTGTTCGCATGGACCTTTGTACAGTCTTTCTTTCATGAATACACACACACATATCCTTTTCCCTAGTAGTTACAGGTTGTACAGATGATGTGACTGGCAGTCTCCTGAAAGCTTTTTGCCTAGCAGACAGGGGCACACCACTCCCTAATCTATTCAAGTCCTTTAACAGCCTCACCAGAATCCTATCTCAAACACTTGCAGACTTTAAGTGGTTCTGTTTTACAATACCCCTGTGTAACAGAAAAATACCATCCCTACCTTACAGACAGTGAACTAAAAAGATTAAATGTTGAAAAATCACAGCTGCAGTGGAGTTATGAGCAAAAGCAAAGTACATCCTATGTGAATGTCCTATTCACTCAACCAACCTATTAACAGTTATATATTTGGAAAGGAAAATGAGGGTAAAATAATGAGGGAAGGAGACATTAATAGAAAGAAAGGAACTGTGGGAAAGAAAGATTTATCATCAACATTTTACAGAGCTGATTTTACTGTAATCAGACAATTGTTTTCCATTTTGACTGCTTGAGAGCGTCCCCTGTCACGTAACTAAAATGGCATTTTGGACAACATTCCATATTTCAGTTGTTGCTTTTGCGAGTGTGTGATTTATTGGAATGACAAGGGACAATGGACCAGGGAGCAATATCTGCTTGGACCCGGGAACCTAGGGGAAGGCAGGAAAGAGAAAAGCAGGACAGTGAGAAGAAAACCTCTGGTTAGTGTTTTGAGAATATATCACAGATAGGTTAAACACACCACTGGCCAGCTGTTTCTCAACACTTTAAGAAAATGCAGCGCTAGATGCTGGCTATTCAAACTGAGGAATTTTGGGGTCAGATTTTTGTTTTGAGGAAATGGCTCAGAGCTTCAGGCACTCAAGTTTCAGAAACTCAGGCCAAACTCAGTTTGAAGAGAAAAAAAAAGGAAAAAAATGAAAAACAGACGTTCTCCAAAGTAAGCAAAATGAGAGATATCCACCGTCCCTTGGGTATCTCATAAATAGGGTTATCAACAGATACTCACCTTTGGGAAGCTGTTTGAAACTCAAACAAAGGCTGTATTTAAATACTTATGTACACTAATTTTATAGACTATTCCTGGTCCCATTTTGATCAAATTTTCTTTTGCAATAAAAACAAAAATCTGGTCATTAAACTACCTCTCCCAAGACAACATTATTATTATAAAATAAAAGCAGCAGATTTAGAGAGTTAATAATAAAATATGGATTATATTTTCTTGGGTAGAAAGAATCACTTCATAATATATTGTTTGCAATAAAGTGTAAGCCTCAGATTTGGTGCAGCAATATTAATTACTAAGGAGAGAGAATGAAAGAAATCATGTCAGACTGAGATTCTTCTGAATCACAGCAGAGAAGATAGAGCGCATCTTCTGAATAAACAGATTATGTTACAGAGAGTTAAATTAGCAGGCAATCCTCAGCTATGCCTGCCTCTAATAGTTCTCCATATGAATTCTTGTGGGCAGGCCCAGGGGAGAGGAACTGATGGCAGAATGATTATTTCAGCTTCCTGTGTTATTACTCTGCAGTCTTTCTCAGAAAGAGAGGATATTAACTATTCCACCTCTTCCTTGTGCTGCAGAAAAATTAGAAGTCACATCAGAATGTAATGTGTGTGTAACAAACAGTCGCTTATTACAAAAGCTTTTTGATATGAAAGTATGAGAAATGGCTCAAAGAGAGGTGGCTTCATGTGTTACTGCTGGAGGAATGATAAATTTCAAATAATTGATATGAAGTAAAATCACCATCAAGAAAGCCATGTAATAGCCACAGGTCCCAATACATGAAAGACCAAGGTACATGCTTTACGTGTTGCAATGAGACTATTTCCACTGCTTTTGGTGGGCTCAGCCATTATCTCATCCAGACCAGGACACTGCCCTCAGCAGCACGGCCCTCCCAGAAGAGCACAAACCAGTGTTACGGAGGCTGGGCCCTTCTCCTGCTCTTCTGGTAATGCTTCTTCTTAGGAGATGTTTCTTTAATTAACCTATACACATTTCAGTCCTAATAGAAACAAAGTTTGTGAAGGTCCTGGGCCCTGGAGGAATTTACTGTAAGCTCTTCAACCTCTAAACTTTAGGGTGTTTTTTTAAAGGCATGGATTTAACTGTCCGTCTTAGAAAGATAAATAGAATGAGTGTGCTGTGTTTCTGCTCAGAGCTGGTGGGTAGACGATGCCGAAAACTGTACTGTTCTCTGCCTTGTAGAAGGCACTCCTTCCAAGCAGCAAGCCTTACCTATGCCTGTTCATGACACAGGTTTTCTGTTAAGAACTGTTATGTACCCTAGGTGTTCTCCAGATTTCCATGTAACAGAGAAACAGCTACTGCCTAGAGATAATGGCATAACACTTTGCCCTTTAGGAAATACCACTTAATAAATACTTACCCAGTCTTTGAAAAATGGGTAAGTGAACATTTTTGAGATTTTTTTAACATTGATGCTTAAATCCCGTCTAGGGAAGAGACTGGCTTATATCATCCTTGTAGAGGTGCCCTACCTTGCATCTGGGGACAATATCTCATCTGGTCTATAATAACCCAAGTCCACTGGAGGCTGAGCTGGCTCTGGAAGAAGAGATAACCATGTAAGTTTGAACTTGAACAAATGCAAGCACCCATCCAGAGAAATGGAGAAATTCTACTTCACTACTTACCTTGTCCCCCAGCACCCCTGTGCCTCAGCAAACTCCTCTCACAGCACTCTCTGGAAACAGGGAACTTACATTAAAAAAAAAAGAAAAAGAAAAAGAAAAATTCCTATTAGTAATAATAAATACTGTGCTTTATTTCTGAAACTCTGTGATAAATCCCAGTTATTTCTTCTTCTTCTTTTTTTTTTTTTTTTTTCAGTAGAAGGGTTAAACAATCTTTAAGGCAATGAGATGGCTTTTGTGCTAGCTTGGAGTTTTTTAGGTTTGTGTCTGAAAGATTCCTAAAAAAAGGGGAAGGGCTCTGCCTTGGAGAGTGTTTTAAAAGGGATGTACAGAGTTTCATGGTCTTTCTGAGAAGCATTTAAAACTAAATGGTAGACAGTACATTTGAAACAGTGCAAATTTTCTTTGATATAACTATGGTATGAGGTATTTAATTCCAACAGAGTTAGTCCCACCCAGGAAGAAAAATGTGAAGTAGCCAAATGTGGCATCCTTATGCCAATATAACTGTGTCCTCAAAAAACCTAACGATACGTTGGGGAGTGGAGAGAAGGGAAAAAAATCTCATTTACTAAAGCAGTTATTAAAATAAGATAGGAATATTTCAGCTCCAGATGAAGCATGAAGTCAGAAAGGAAATATTTGATTGCATGGAGAACTGAGTGCTGGACTCCAGGTAGCCCCCAAATCACAGACCAGTGGCCTCTGCTCCGCTGACGGGAGGGCTCTTTGCCACAGCAAACATGCTGGCTGGCATTACTTCCAGGGATTGCCACAGTGTGGGCTTGGGCACCCATAAGCAGACTGCTTGGTGACAGCAAATGAGCCCAGGTCTCACCATGTAATGTTTCCACCTCTAAGTTTTTCTTCCACTTGCTTTGAAGTGACAGAATGAAGGACCGTATCGTGCATGATCCAGCCATCTTGTGGTAGGATTTCACCTGTCAGGGCATTATCCACTGGCCTCTCTCAAAAAAGAGAAACAAAGGGCTCAATGCTGCTCACCTTACTGAGAGGAGTAGTTACGCTCAAATCAGAAGAGCTGGGGCCAAGGGACTGTTACTTATTTACTCACACTTTTGCTCAAGAGGCATCCTTTGGAGGAAAAGGGAGAGGGCACTGATGTGTGAAATTCAACTACGGACATAAAAAGATAATTTGCCAAACTACCTGCTGCCTTCAGTCTCACTAAGCTCACATCTCTGGCAGTGTTTCGTGAAGAGGCTGGCATATCCCAGCTGGGTGCGAGGTGCCACTCGCTAGGGGTGGAGGCAGCCCAAGGAGAGGGCTGGGTGGGGGTGCCCAGCCCACCCCATGGCTGTGTGATGGCAGTGCAGACCAGCCCCACGTCTCCCCCTGCCCCGGGACGCTGGCCCCATGGGGAGAAGCCTCCCACAGCCCCCACCACATGGGGCCCCCAGCAAACACAGGGGCTGGTGGGGCCATCACAGAGAGAGGCACAGCGGTGCCCTTCTTGCAACTGAGCAGCCATCGGGATCCATCCAGTTGGGTGCATAAATGTTGAACTTGCAGCTTCGGTTCAGATTTAAATGGGAAGGGAGCTCTTCCTTTCTTTAGCTCTGCTGAGATTTTTAGGAGACTGTATCTTCCTTGTGTGAAAGATGGGTATTTGCCTATTTTTTAAAGCTGTGAGACAGCTAATACCTGGTAATTATCTCACTTAAAAATTTTAGGGGGCTGGACTCCTGTTGTTTGCACAGTGCGGTTGAGGAAAGGAGAGTTGCTGTCAATATTAAAACAACCAACTGCCCAACCCTGACTTTTATTTACACTTGATTTTACAAGATGATAACTAGGACTAGTCATCAGCTTAGCCTATGCTAACCCCACCACCACCCCGCCCCATACCCTTTATTTAAGTCTGAAGATTTCCTGGACAGAAATATGAACGTGTGCACAATAAATCTGAATTGTCTAGAAAGCTCTGTGAAGATGCTTTTAGTCTATTTCAAAGACAAACTTAATTTACCCCTGTGAACACGCAATTGGCAGCGTCTGACCTGAAGACCTATCTGTCCCTTCCCAGACCCATCAGGCCTACAGCAGTATGTGGGCAATCGTACAGCAGATGACAGTGTTTCTTCCTAACAGCGGCAGCCTTTCTGCCCAGGATTAAACAGCTCTTGTATGGTGGCACCAACAGGTCTACTGTGTATTCCCAGCAAAACTTGGCAACTCCTCAAAATCTGCCAAAAAAAAAAAAAAAAAACCAAACCCACAACCTTCTGGATGGATAAAGAAGAGACAGAAAAAAAACCATGAAAATTTGTAGACAGGACAATCTTAGCCCAAGTGGGCTACCACCCCAGGTCGGAAGTCCTTGCCTGTATTACAGTGATTTCATCACTTTTGCCTCCAGGTCATGAAAGTTTATTCAGCATTCAACAACAGTGGAAAACAAAGGGCAAAAAACCCACAACTTTTCCCAAAGCCACAAGTCAGCTGCTCACGTCAGGGTAAACAAACCCAGTTAAAGAAAACTGTTCTATTCACATGATATTCACCCTTCATTCGTCAAGACAAATTATAACTTACAGCATCAGGTACAAAGGTGAAAAAAAAAGGGTGCCTCCCAAACCACACAGATGGATTTAAATTCCTCTGGGCTTGACAACACCCCTGAAACGTGCATAAGAGTAATGACATTTCCTTTCACGAAAGGGCTTAGGGCAGATTTGGTAGTCTGTAGTCATCACAAGAGTTGATGTTAGTGATACGATCTCAGCAAAAAGTCTAGATAGTTAAGTCTCTGTATTGCACTCCATCTCAGGAAAAATTAAATTTCAAGATCTGTGAAGACAGCCAATGATGAGCCTTAGCCAAGCTCAGAAATACTGCACAGTCAACAGAAAACACATTAGTCACCAGTGAAGCTTCATCTTCCATGTGAGCGGATGCTCAGACCAAAAGGTTTCTTTAAGTAGCATTACCTCTGTTCCAGTGTCTACTTTTGGTGGGATATCAGATCTCATTCAGCTCAACATACCCAACTCAAATTTACCAGTAATAACATGAGTAATGGTAGCAACAAAGGCGTGGGAGCAAGGAACTTACAGCAGTAGTCTTGGAGCAGCCTCTCCAGAGCCTCTGCGTACGTCCTCTGATTGCTGGTCTGCATGTCATGTCCTCTCTGCTACCCTCCCAGGTGTGCTACAGCATGTGGAAAATCACACTTCCATGCCACCATGCAGACTTAACCTGCAGTCCTGCTGGCACATTTCAATGAACGATGCTAGCAACACACTTTAACTGTTGACCTTGTATTCAATATTTCCATGGGCAAAATTGGATATTTTGTCATGCCTGACTACATTTCTAAGTTCAAGTCTTCACTCAGCCCCTAACTAGATGCTGAATAATTTTCTTCCTGAATTACACAGAGATTAGCAAAACATATGTAAAGGAAACCATAAAAAGTGCTATTTTGTGATTACATTATCTCTAATAAATAGGGACCATGAAAAGGAATTACATTCAGTATCAATTATTCATACTTCCAACAAGTAACTGACACATCCTCAAGTTACCACTTCCATCCACACTGGCTATAAAATACCATTTTCACTATGATTGGAATGGCTGTTCCTGGCTGTCAATAAAAATATACATCATGTACCAAGCAATAGCAGCTGACAACACAAGGAAGAAATAAGACTTGACAACCACATGGGAAATACATAAGCAAGAGAAGACTGAAAATTACTGAAGATCTTTATCTACAGCTTCTTACTTATAAACACTGACCTCCAAGATAGGAAGATCAGAAAGACTTATCTGCACTGGAAAATTTCCCTTACCTCCTGTTGTTCCGTTTCCTTTTCACAACCAGGATGACTGAAATCTTTTTAAATTACAGATTCCATTAAGCATATTCAAAAGAGCACCAAAGGCACTGCTACTGCCCAACATGAGAAATTTTGTCATTTTCCAGCTCTTGTACCCATGGTGCACTGGAACTAATTGCCTCCAATTGAGGAAGTCTTCAGGTGAAGCTAATTACCTGAAGTGAGGAAGTCTTCAGATGAAGTCCAGGGAAAATTTATCATTTTCTTTGTTTTGCTCTTAGATCCACTGGAATTGGCCTTTCAGCAGTATGTCATTTCTGTAGGACGGAGATTTTTTTTTTTAGAAGCTGGAAATTTGAACAAAATATTCTCACTTCTCCTGTAGGCACCCAGATATGAAGAAGAGTTAGACAAAGAAGCTGTACTACATATCAAAAGTTAACAGTCTAGAGACTGCAGAGTTGGCCAAGTAACAGTCTAACAGTTCCCAGGACTGGATGCAGAATATCACCCCTTAGAGAAGGTCAGAGCTGCATCCATTCCCACTCTCTGCACTGTCACTGGGCTCTGCAGGTGGGCAAGGATTGGCAGAGCTACTGCCAGAGGTCAACTCCACTTTCTTACTCTTGAGGCATGGAAGAAGCAAATAGCAAAGACTTACTTGCCCTTTTCCATTGCAATGGTCAAAAATACCTGTTCATCAAATTGGTATAAAATGAGTAACTGTATTTCTGGATGTAGATCCGCCTTTGCTTAATCCACCTTCATCATGCATGCAAGTCTTATGTGAGGGTCATGGTGAACAGGGCACGGGAAAATCAGACACTTTGTCTAGATGAGGAGAGTTATTCCTCTGTTGCAGACAGAACTGATGACAGTTGTCCTATTTCATTTATGAAAACTCTCATCAGATACCTTGACTATCATGATCAAAATAAGTCTATCACCCATGATGGAAAAGTGCTTTAAAACTTCAGTGAATCTTGAGCTCCAACTAGTGGGATGCTTTGTTTTCCCTCACTTCCCACAAGCCAAGATTTAAGATCTGAATTAAGCCCATTTATTATCCTTATTGGTACCAGAATGATCACTGTCTAAGCTTACCAGTGTGTAGATCAGGCTTAGAAAAGGAAATTCTCTGCTTTCATCAGCTAGAGAAAGAACATATGTTGGGCTCCTGCTCCTTTTTAAATGAATATGACTGGTGTGTAAGGGACAGGAAGATCAAGATGTTACCCTTTTGGCTTTAAAGATATGCATCAATAAACCTTCACGGTTGTGTTGTGACTTTTCCTAGAGTTATTTATTATCAAGTCAATCTTACCCTTCTGCAAGACTCCAATCCTTGAGACATACAGTTTCACCTCTTTGCACCACATCACTAGTCATAGCTTGTCCTCCATTTCATTCACTAAAGCTGACCAGAAATTATAATCAGCAATAAACACCAGCACCAAAAGTAAACCTGGTTTTAATGATAAGGTTTTTCAATGAAAGTAAGTGTTCATTCCTGACCCATTCCTTTTGCCACCATGTATGTGCCACTCACCAACCACTGCAGAACCTGGGAGCAGCCACTTGTACACTGGGGTGTAAGGACTCATGACTAGGGTGAAGGAACCCTCCCGTTCTGGGTTTATATGGCAAGGGTTTGGTAGCAGGGGGCTGCAGGGGAGGCCTCTGTGAGCAGAGCCCAGCAGCTGCCCCATGTCAGATCAGAGCCAGCTCCAGCCGGCTCCAAAAGGGATCCACCGCTGGCCAGAGCCGAGCCAGGGAGCGACGCTGGTTGTGCCTCTGGGAGAGCAGAGCTAAGGAAGGGAACAAACTGCTGTGCCACAGCAGCTGGGAGAGAGGAGTGAGAAACAGCCCTGCAGGCACCCAGGGCAGTGCAGAAGGAGGGCAGGAGGGGCTCCAGGCGCCGCAGCAGAAGTTCCCCTGCGGCCCGTGGAGAGGCCCACGGTGGAGCAGGCCGTCCCCCTGCAGCCCATGGGTACCCCACGGAGCAGATCTCCACGCCGCAGCCATGGAGGAGCCCACGTGGAGCAGGTGGATGTGGCCTGAAGGAGGCTGCGGCCCATGGGAGCCCCCGCAGGAGCAGGCCCCGGGCCGGAGCTGCAGCCCGTGGAGAGGAGCCCACGCAGGAGCAGGAGGCCTGGCGGGAGCTGCCGCCCGTGGGGGAGCCATGTTGGAGCAGTTTGGTCCTGAGGGATGGGCCCCGTGGTACGGACCCATATGGGAGCAGTTCTGGAAGAGCTGCAGCCTGTGGGAAGCCCACGCAGGATCAGCTCGGGAAGGACGGCATCCCGTGGGAGGGACCCCACGTGGAGCAGGGGCAGAGAGTGACCGTGAAGGAGCGGCGGAGACGCAGCGTTAGGGACTGACCGCAGCCCCCATTCCCCTTCCCCTGCGCCGCTCGGGGGGAGGAGGTAGGAGAGGGTGGGTGGGGGAAGGTGGTTTTAGTTTGCTTGTAGTTTCTCACTGCATCTCCCTATATTGAGTCTGTTTTGTCTGTCATCATAATTGGTAAGGAATCTCTCCGTCCTTATCTCAACCCATGAGCCTTTTTTCATCATGTTTTCTCCCCCTATTCTTTTGAGGAGGGGGAGTGAGAGAACAGCATGGTGGAGTTTAGCTGCCCATCAGTGCGAAACCACCACACCTCCCCAGTAGGGAAGGCTTACTAAACTGCTCTATTTTGATTGTAATCATATGGTGACAGCTGGTAGTAACTTTGTTTTACTCTACCAGTCTCTCAGATGTGACAGGGACCATCCATGCCTCTCCATATTCTCTAGTAGATTATGAAGACAGATATACAGCGATAGCTTAACTAGGGCAGTGGTGGATATCTTAAACATAGGCTCACAATTTGTCAGTAAGGAGCCCCAAACTGATCACTCAGCTGGGATGCTTTATCTCTCAGTTCATCACTTTATGCACAAATATATACGCTGATTTTCTAATCCTGAATCAGATCCCCCACCATTCATCTCAGAGGAAAAGCACCACCAAATGAGGAACAGCAATGCAGCACATATGTATTTATTTTCATTCCTAAATCTCAAGAATTTACCTGATTAGGTCTTGGCTGAGGCACATTAGTGGAGACTGCAGTAACACAGCACTTCTTTGATGAATGCCCACAAGAACCCTGCCTTGTTTTTTTAAACTCAGACATAATGATGATGATAATTGACAAGGGCAGCTTCAAATGATTTCATAAATTCTTATTATGCAAGGTAGCAGCTACAGAAGCAACCTTGCCTCTTAGCTGTCAATAAACGGCAAGTACCGTGGTATCCCTTCATGCCTTGGCAAGCAATCAACCACCCCAAACCCATTATCATAACAAAGCAGCTCACTGCTACGACAGTCTGTCTCAAACGGTGGCCAGTCACAAGTATACAGATTTATTCCACGTGTACGTTCTGCATATCCCATCATACAAGCTATATAATCTGTAGCAGTCATTATTCAAGTTTTAGGGTATAATGAAATATACGCTGAAGTTTAGAGTCCCACTACATGGGTTGACTGGATTCCCAGCCATAGATTAACATTTTGTGTAATTAAGCACAGTCTAGTCACCAAGTTACCGCCTGTATACAACCAAGTGACATGAGATATCTAAAAATTAAGCCTGGAAGTGTGTTATATTTCAACAACAAGAAATTAAAAACTTCCCAGCTGAGTGATTGTTCATGAGGATCCAGATGCAAAACAGAAGGCTGCAGGTGCCAAAATCAGAGTGCAGCCCCAGGTAATGTTTGGGTTTCACAGCTGCATGGATTGCTGAAGTACACCCTCCTCCTCTGCTAAAGGCAGCTGTACAGGGCAGGGACTAGATTCCGTTCAGAGGGTGGTGAGGCACTGGAACAGGTTGCCCAGAGAGGTTGTGGATGCCCCATCCCCGGAGGCATTCAAGGCCAGCCTGGACGTGGCGCTGGGCAGCCTGCTCTAGTAGTTGGCAACCCTGTCCAGAGCAGGGGGGTTGAAACTAGATGATCTTTAAGGTCCTTTTCAACCCAGGCCATTCTGTGATTCTATGATAGATCCCTGTTCAGAAACCAGGAAACAACCTGTCAGCTGGATAGCTGGAAATACACAGAGTAAAAGGCATCTCTCAGAGCCGAGCTAAACCTGAGGGCGGATGTGGGCATGACTTCTTTTTCCATTTTCATTTACTCTCCCTAAATTTAATGACCATATTTGGGTTTGGGGGAATCTGAGAGAGAGGAGGTTTATCACGACTAAAGCTTGGGCTGAGGGTGATCTCAGGATAGCTGGCAAACAGCTGGCACTCCTCCCCTGTGGAGGAGGTGATGTTTAAAACCAGGGTACGGATTACTCTTGCAGAGCCTGATCTTCCCACATGGCTCCTGAAGGTGGAAACGCAGTGGGGGCAGGGGAATGGGTCTGCCTGGAAAATGCTTGCCTGTGATCAGTGCTCTTCAGAAAAGCTGTTCGGCAAGCGACAGTAAAATAAGGACACAGCCCTGAGGGATCTTGAGGGAGCATGTAAAATAAGGACAACGAGAGGAGTCACTGGTAAAAATGCTGTAATAAAAAAAAAGTCCGGGCCACTTGGATAAGCTGGTGAAAGGCAATACCAGTGTCCAGATTCATTTCTGTAATGGAGGACTTTCTGTCAATACAATATGGCATTTATTGAAAGAAGGTGGGGGATTGCTTCCTGGCCGTGGAAAAATGGCTTTGCCCATGTTCCTGGAAACGAACGTATCTTAGATCTGTTGTGAAGGTTATGGGCTAAGATGGCCAACTTTGCATTTACGCAAGAATGCAAGAAACAAACACTGCCGTGAGCCCTCACCCACAGAGACGTTTTCCTGCAAGTGAGCACGCAGCTCAGGTAACGACTGAGGTCTCTGGAAAGTCAGCATCACGCAGCTCCCGCTTCAGCCTCGCTCCTTCAGGCATCAGCTGCTTAGAGTCAGCTGCCTGAGCGGGCGGCCGGCCAGCTCGCCTCCCCTGAGGAACCAGCTCCATATTCCACGCTAGCAAAAAAAACCACTTTCTTCAGAAACACCTCAGTCTTTGGCTTTCCTTCTGTATCTGTTGGCTTTAGTTCATTCTTAGTCATTGGTGCGATAGCAGTGGCATCCAAAGGCTGCCCTTTCTTAATCTCCACTAAGGATGCAAAATAGTAATCATGCATAGCATAACAAAAATAATTAATGTTTCCCCTTTCCTGTGCTGTGCAAATATTGACCATCTAATCTTCACAACAAACCAGACAGACTAACATTGCTGCTCTAGTTATTGACTCCAGCGCCTTGAATTACATTATCCCTGAGTATGAGCTTCCTGGAATCTCTTTGGGCTCTCCTCCTGGCTGCACATCAGTTTTTTAGCACATTTCTTACTCATACCTCTCAGACTTCCCACAATGATAGTTACAGTCCACAGCAATAGCAATCCATCCTACACAGGTCACACAAAAGCAAAATGTCTTGACCATGGTTTTTCCCTGCCTCTGTTTCCCTGCTGTAAAATAAGGGACCATCATCCCTCCTTTCTTTAGTCCTCCAGTTGTTCATCTAGTCTGACTACACACCGAAATCACGGCAGAGTGGGAGGGGTGTTTTTGCAACGGATGCACTATAACCTACACTTGGACTGGAGTTCAGCTTTTCAGACCTCAGAGGTTGCTGCAATATAAAAACAACCACTAGACTGGGTGTACCCATTAGAAAGTTACAATAGGAACCACTTGCTAAAAGGTTCTGGTCATTATGTTCTCAAGGTGTTTTGCCTGAGCACCGCCATTTAAGTGAAACTGAAGAAATATATTCCATATCTCTGAATTCTTTACTGCAACTTCTACCTCAGTGTTACATACTGTTCTTGTCTGCTGTTAAATACCTGTTGTGTTTTATTCCAAGGTAACTATTTTTTTTCTAGTTATTAATGCATTTGGAGGGCTTCCAGGATGAAAGTGAATACAGAAATGCAGAACACTTACTATTTAAATAGATAGCCATCAGTGCTTTATGAACTATCCCATTACATCAAACAAATATCACTGTGGCTTAACAAAGGATCTTGAGAACATTTGCTTTAAATTGAAAGAATGCATTTTTACAGTACCAAGAACACTGTTAATATCGATCCAGGTGTTCTGTGGACCAATCTAATCTTTTCATTGTGGTACTATTGAAAATCTGGTCTTGTACACTGGTGAAACTGTGTCTTTCAAAGTTAGCAACAATGAAAAAGTAAATCCCTACATTAATTAAAAAGAGCTTACAATTGCATTAACAATCCTTTCATTGGAGTGTGTCATTTAGGTAATGGCAGCCTAGCACATTAACTTCCCTTGGCTTTGCCTTGGCCTTGTAACTCCTCCAACTGATTATTACCTAATTTGTAAAGTTTCCCAAATGGGTCATTAGGTCTTAAATACATTCCTCCTGCTGTTCTGTATATACCCTAGAAACAGTAGACTGTCAGAGAGAGAACTGTTTTGGAAGTAGCTTATTCTGAGGAAAAAAAAAAAAAGTTAAAGAAATGCCAGATTAAAATTAAGTTTGTGAAATGAATCATGGCTTGAAATATCCCCGATACATGATTAACTAAGATGCCACACAGAATTTATTTTTTTTCCGCAAAAGAGGGCTGGCATCAGAACATACGCAAGCATATGCACTCTTGCAAGCACTTGCAACTCCTGCTGCTTCCGGTCCATAACCACAATCATGCAACCAAGCAATCATCTAACGTGCTAAGCTATGAAACCCAGGAGAAAGGCTCATGGGACCAAGTCCTGTGCTCCCGACACGGTAACCTTCCCTCTCTGCCTTCCCAGTTCAGCCCAGAAATCACGAGCCAAAGGCAGAGCAACCTGAGAGCACAAGCAAATCAGTAGCGTATAGTCCAAGTATACGAATTGCCCAAGGCAACGCCACATTCACTAACTAACTTAGTTATACTGTCCACTGCCAAGCGAGAAAAGCAAAAGATCATTTCTGTATTTTTTCTTATTTACAATATCACAGAATCACAGAATCCTCCAGGTTGGAAGAGACCTTCAAGATCACCTAGTCCAACCTGTGACCTAACACTAACAAGCCCTCCACTAGACCATGTTGCTAAGTTCTACATCCAAATGTCTTTTAAATACATCCAGGGATGGTGACTCGACCACTTTCCTGGGCAGCCTGTTCCAATGCCTCATATGATGTAGGGCATGAGACTGAAATAAATCTATATGACTAAGTAAAAACTCTTTGTACTAACCCACTCATCTGCAAGCTATTCATGTGAAACAGAATAAATGACTACTGGCCGGCAATATCCGAACTGCAGGAACTTTGAATACTGAAATGTTGAATAAATTACATGTTTCCACACAAAGAAAATAACACCTAAGGTATAACAACACATCAACTTTTTCAACAGAATTCAACTTCAGTATTAGCAAGTGATCACATTTGTTTATGCAGTTCATGTTGATGTTCTATTTCTTCATGTCCATAAATCTTTCAAACTCCCTCCTCCTGTTTGGTTATCTCAGCTTGCTTACTTATTTTCAATGCAAACATCATCTGCTTTTGAAAGCAGGCTACTCAGCCCTACTTTTACCTGATTTGCTGCAAGGGCAGTACCTGTATGTTTTATGCTCTTAGCAAGGACAAGACATGTGGTGTCCTTTGAGAAGTCAAATCATTGTCTGGTATGGCCCAATGTATATGGATCTGCAGAACATTAATTAGCATACTAAAATCAACATCCTCACTAGTGTTTTCATATCAAACAAATAGCTCTCTATCACCGTGAAATTCTCAAACTGCTATTTCCATGTTTTTCCCCTGGAATAAGCCATGTATACATTCTAGATACTTAGGTCACCATGACCTTTATGCAATATCATCAGAGGCAACATTCAATCTCAAAGCTGAAAAACAGAAGGCTCCGTGACCAAAGACTTTTAGTTGTTTTCCTGAAATGCCTTTTTATTTAAGAAATCTGCTTTGTGACTTGTTCTGACAAATGTCACAGCTGGAGAAATTCTTCCTCTAAGGGAAGATTTACGATAGTTTTCTTTCTCTGTACTTTTCTGGAGACTGGATTCATCAAATACAAACTGCTCTTTGATTGGTGCGTCCGCATGCTCAGTACAAAGAAATGAAATACACAAATGGGGGAAATGACAATACTCATTATCTCCAGGTAACTTTTTGGCACAGAAATATTTTCTGATGCAGTCAAGGGTAAAGCGCTGAGGTAGTAGCATAGAATGATGTGGCAGAAACAGGATTTCCCACATAGAAAACCATGCTTATTCTGTTCTTCACAGTGACCACCGGCCCAGATGGGAAGGTTAGCAGGCACACCAACACCCCTACAGAGGGTTTTGAGTAGAGAGAGCCAAAACCCAGAGCACAGAAGGTTGCACTTCATGGGAGGATTTCAACTGAGGAACATCCGTCTCTTAAGAGAGGTCATGTTAGCAGCAGAGATGTCAGAGGACAAAGCCCAGAGCAGAAGTAATTGTAAAGATAACCTAGTTCAGGATTTGTCACCTCTGAACAGCAAAACAGAAATGATAATGTAACTTTCCTTCCTTGGGGAAGGTGCCAAGGAACCTGCAGCAACCAAAATCTGTGACACAGCTCAGTTTTCCTCTGACCAGGAAACAAATGCCTGGATAGCTAATGGGTCTGTGACTCAAGGCTCAGTTTGGCCAAGGGCCACAACACAGATCTGAACTTACAGCAGTGAGGACTGAGGCCATTTGTGCTTTCTAGTGTCATTTTCCAGAGGGTAAGGTTAGTCGGCCTGGAAAGGACAAACGCAATTACAAAATCTGAGCAAGAACAGTCAATAAGGTCTTGGATGCAAGAAAGCTTCTGAATTAAGTTTTGTGCTCAGAGGTTGCTTGAGTTCTTCTCTGAATCAGGACCAAATGCCAAAAATATCTTACTTAGGGGGTGACAAGAGTTTGTCAGCTGACTTTACAGGGATATGGATACCACCTTTTGCAAGATGTTTTTCAGTTCATTAACACACTGAAACATCTGAAAAAAAAAAGATGAGGGCTATACTGGAAAACATTTAAATAGCTTCGGATCTCCAGCAATCAGCAGCAACCTGAAGTCTCTCCTCTGAAATGAACCTGATGCCACAGCTGTCCTGAACTGTCCTGAACTAGGTGCTGTATTTTGGCACCTTCCAGTATTTTGGCTGTAGAGTTCTCAGACTGCCCAGCTAACTAAGTGAGTTCGGCACTTCTAAATCCCTGAAGAGAACCACTGCCTTTGTGGTTTGCATATAAAACTGAACAAAATATTAGTCTCATCATTGAAGGATGATGCTTTAGGTAACTGGATACTCTATTCTGAAATAGCTGCTGCTGAATTACAGTTAGCCCAATAAGCATATGGAACATTTTAAATCATGAACATCTGTACTTTACATAGTAGAGATTAAATAATTTTGAACAGTATGCATGACAAATACAAAAAATATTATTTGGTGACATAGAGTTTTAGAATGCCCAAGACAACATTCAAAAGTAATCTGATGCTCACAGTCTCTCCTCTCATCAATTTGCTTAGGCTGATTATCATTACCACTGGTAAACAATACATTTGTTTTTATTTATTTAAGAAAGGTCTTTATGCAATCCAATTGAAAGAAAAATCTATGACGTTTTAATAATTGATTTGTTTTTCTTCTCCCACTTGTGAGTTTTCCTGAATTAATATTTTATTAAAAAAATCAAAGTATCATTTGGTCTTAAAAAAGGCATTGTAGCATTGTCCAATGTACACAGTATTTAGGTCCAGGTAAAAGTTAATCAGCTATAAATTAGTGTAATTCACATATAAAAATGCTCTTTATGTTTACATTTTAGGCCACAAACTAGTCTCAACTTGTTTAAAAGTAGGCACTTAAAACAGCCTGCACTTGGCCAAAAATAACATCCATCATTTTTTGGTTACTGAATAACTCCCAACAGCACTTCTCTTTGTAATACACTTATCAGATCAATATGCACAGCCGATCATCAGGTATTATCATCCTGAAGTAGAAACTGAAAATAGCTTCAGTCTTTCTTGTTCTTCCTTTTCCCCTTGTTTCACGGAAAGGCGTAACACATGTTTGAAGACCACAGCTGGAATTTTCTCCCAGAATAAGCCCCAGCAGCTGTCTCTTGTGCTTTCAAAACAGACCTTGTTGAACCATCTGCACCATTTGCATGTTCTTAAACGGGAAGATCACGGCTCCCATGTGCTGTAACAGGCTGCAGCTGAGGCTAAGCACTGATACTAAGGGCTACTCCTCAGGCACTGACTTAGAGAACTCTTTCTTTTGTCACACATTGTTTAACCATGAAATGTGATGGCCAAAGTGGATGGTATTTTTCTTTGTCCTGAGCCATGGCAACCTTCCTCGGTTATTTCAACATCTGACCAGATGTGTTGATGCGGACCCCATCCTACTTGTCCCTGAGCCAAAAATATTTTTTCCAATGGTGCTGGCTGTTTCAACAGGCAGTTAATATCCAGGTGAAGCCATATAGTTATTTCCCTGAAAATCCAGGGTAAGGAGGGGGTGGGGGATACTGTATCGAAGTCTGTGGAGTTGGCGTGTAAGGTGGAGGTAGATCAACTGGGTACTCCATTTCATATTCATAACTGTATGGTGGTGGAGCCACTAAAACGGGAGAAGAAAGAAGAAAGAGTTAAAAATTAATCTTTTTCACATGCAGGTCCCTAAGTATTTTCTCGTTGACATTCAGATTTCCATAGAACAGATGTAAAGTCTCCTGACAACGCACTTGCTTTTTTTTTTTTTTCAGACTGTTGCTATACAGCCACTTTATGTCAATGTAAGTCCTTGCTTATTGCCCTTTTCTTCACTGCCTATCCCTATGTCCACAGACATGCCACAGACATGTTGTGCTGGTAACAGTGTTTGAGTGGCCATATGGCAAATGATACCAGGGTGATGTGGCAGAGAACTACACTGTTTCAGAGGAGGGAGGTTGGGTTTTCATCAGACCTATTCCTTTTCACCACCTTCACGAGCAACATAGATTTATGTTGTCTCAAAATGATGGTGTAGCCAGGGCCTTCACTGATCTCTACAGACAAGCAGAACACCCTTTGGATCCCCAGGAGATGTGTGCCATGCCATGCCAAACACAGCGGAAAGCTCACAGCACAGCAGCATCCCACCTACTAGGGCAAATGCTGGACATCTTTCCAGGATGTTCCCAGGTCTTGGGCTGAGGAAGAACAGAGCTTTCATCTTGTTCTCCCCAGAGGAGACATCTGAGGAGAGCCCTGTGTTTGTAAACCAGGCCAGGAATTAAGGAAAAATCAAAAATATTCAGAAACAGCTGAAAACCTTTTCTTCAATTACTTCTACTAACCTTAGAGAAGGATTAATTCAGTGATCACAAAGATGCTAAATGCTGCAGAATTATATGTATGGTAGGAACTAAAGGCCCCACATCAAAACCCCATTAGAGTACTCTATGAATATTAAGCTCAAGTCTGCCTCCTCTCAGTTCATGTCACCTTGGAGGCCTTTCTATTCCCTCCTTACATATCTCAAGCAGACTGGCATTAAAATATCACTTTAACAGCGAGGAAACAGAAGCCTAAGATGTTTGTGATGGGAGGAAGAGGCTCAAGTCCCAGTGTGGCAGGAAAAGCACTCCCTGCTCTCTGAAAACCCGGCTGCCACTGTGGCTGAGACCAAAGGAAAGGCATCTCCTCGCTTGCTGTTCCTGTCCAACACTGGCAATGGTAGGGAGGACAAACCTTACAGCCAAAGCCAGGTCAGTCATTGCTCCCAAAGTGTTCATGACAACGGGGAACACAGAAACCATTTCAGGGCTTGTCCCATCCTCCAAGAAGTGCTGGTGCTGAGAGGAAGAACTGCTTGAACAAATGTTTGAACCAGGAACAAGGAGTGTGCAGAGTCAAACTGCCTGGAGGTGGAGAGATAGGGGGTGAGTCATAGCAGGAGCAGACTTGGGGAGGAAAAGGCTACAGCCCCAGAGCCTTCATTTTGCTGCTGTTTTTTACAGCTTGCAGTGACTGTTAGATTCTGAAGTAGCTCTTCAGCAACTCATGATTGAGAATATTGCAGTTTTCTTTCATTACTCATCTCTCTATGCAGAACAATGTTGCCATGATAAGGATGATTATAGCTGGTTTTAGTTTAACTGGAAAGTAAGAGGATGAGGGAGAGAATAGACAGTAAGAGCAGTGAATGTGATGAAGGAAGACAAATACTGCATACCTTCCCTATAAGCATATGTAATGCACCTGGGGGTTGCGGCAACCTTTGCAACAGGAGGGAATAGAAAGGCAGGGGATCTCTAAGAGTGGGACTGGGGGACATCACCTGTGAAAGACCATTGCCTTTTATTACAGTGAACTCTCAGTTATCCCTAGGCAGCTGCTCCTGGATGTGTATGTAATTAATCACGTCACCAAAGCAAAGACATAGCTGCATTGCATAAACACCGTTACGCTGCTTCCAGGATCAGCTTTGCTCTTCAACGTGGCCATTTTCACATGGTGGGGACCCCAGAAAAATGACCCTTGCAGCTCGGTGCAGATCCACCTTTGGTGCTCCTGTACCCCACTTCCAGAGCGCAGTGAGCTGAGCAGCTCTGCACAGAGCTAGCTCAGGTACTACCAGAGGTATCAGCTCCTGCTCACCACGGGCACAGCTACACTGGAGCAGAAGTGTAAGGGGTCCCTACTGTCCCTTGGGGTGTCCCAGAGCCTGTGACATCTGGCTCAGAAGCCTCTGGGCTGCGATCCACAGGCCTCAGTGCCCAGGCTTTCCCCTGCCGGCGTCATGCCAGGCCCCATTGTGTCGGACGACGAAAGGGAGCTGACTGCACGTGAACCAGAGCAAATACAAGAACCAGAACACAAAGGAAGAAACAACCGATCCGTCGCCAGAGAGCCGCTGGCACGTGGAGAAAGCCCGTCCCGTGCAAGGCAGCGTGCTCCGAGCGAGGCCTGAACGTGTTGCTGCGGGCACCGGCTGCCAGGCAGCTGTGCTGACATGGCACCCGGCCAGATCCCACCAGCACGCTGAGAAGCAGAATAAACGAGCCCCGGTGGAGCACGGCACTAACGACCCCTGCGATTCTCAGCGGGCAGTCGTGCCGGTCCCCTGTGGGCCCGAGGAGAGCCGCCATCCGTATTCGCATCCGCATTCACTGCGAAGCCGTGGCAACCCAAAGCTAGGCCTCTGCCAGGAGCGCGGGCCCTGGTGCCCAGCCGGCGCTCAGCCCGCAGCCTCCTCACCTGGGTAGGCGCTGACGGCATTGATGTGCGTCGTTCGGATGACCCCGACTCGAGTCCCGCGGTTGTTCTTCATGCACATGCAGATACAGATGGCAATCCCGGCAATCACTCCCATTATAAATACTATGCCAAAAACAATTCCAGCTATTGCTGTGCCTCTGCAAGGGGAATGGAAATATGCAGTCAGTCTCAGCCAAATAACGTTTAAAAAAAGAAAGCAAAATTCTTTTCTCAGGAGTGGCCCTTATTTGAGCAAAAAAGTGCGTATCGATTATTGAAAATGCTGCAAATTTTGACCCATGAGGATAGCTGAATAGAAGAAATGAAAGATCTCAGAGACCAAAAGGAAAGACTGTTTCAAAGTCACCTTTGTAATTGTGCCAGATCACTCTCCTGATTTACTGTATGTGAAATCCTCCCAATCCAGGGCCTTCTGCACTTAAACACTTTTAAATATTACCAAGAATAATTTCCTCCCTTTCTCCTCATCACACAAGACCTTTTTTTTTCTTTTTTCCTAGAGGCATTGGTATGGTTTTCTTGTTAAAAGACAGTGTAAGCTATCCCCAGTAATATATTCCAGAAGCATCCCGAAGCGCCTGCTTCCACAGGAATGTTTTTGTCTTTGTTTTATCTTAGGTCAAAAAGTCCTTCTGCTCTGCTTCTCAGCCCACAGATTAAGGAGAGCCTGCTCTTCTTGAGGATGAGCAGCAAGAAGCAAAGCAAGTGCCTATCCTTTCACACATCTGCTGCTGCAACCAGCGCAAGTATTTGAGGCTTAAACGATTTCTTTTAAAATGGTCCAGGAGAAGGAATTTAGCTCAGCCCCTAAAGTAATGAATCAGACTTTCCTTGAAATCATACAGAGAAAGGACAGGAAGCCTCGTTGCGCAGACACACAGGAGAAAAACCTCACTAAGAGGGACTGAGGGACTCCCACGAATACTGAGGGCAAAATTAGCCTTTCTGATGAACCCTGTAGCTCACCTGGGTTTGTTGTTAGGCACGGGAAATGAAACGTTATACGAACAATAGTGTTTATAGCCTGCCCTTTTATGAAACAAACCCAGTGACTTGCCAGAAATATTCTTACTCTGTGCACCTCTTCTTCTTCCAACAAAGATTTCAAGTAGCAACCTTGCTGGAAACTTTTTACTGGTCATTTTAAACAATCCAAATTGATAGTTTGTCAACATGAATAAGCTCCACTAGAAAATATTGTAATGCAGAGAATAACACAGGCACTGCAGTACTACAAAGACAAATAATAACAGGAGTCTAAAACACAGTTCGGCTTCCCCATATCAATGTGAGAATAAGTAGCAGGCCTGATTTTCAAAATGCTGATAGCCTACTGGCTTCCAAAAAGTCAGGAAGAGTCAGGGTAGACTGTATTTGAAAAATGAGACCTTTTATTTAGGAACCTAAATATGAATTTAAGAGCTTGTTTTTAGGTACCAGCTATTCAGAAACTTGGCCAAGATTTGCAGTACAAATACTGAATTGTATAGCATAAGTAAACACAGACAATTTGCTGTCTTACTAAAATACACTGCCGGGGAGCTAAATCACTCTCTGCTGTTATGTAGCAATGAATGAAGGGTGTGCAGGGAGAGTAAACCTGCTAATACTTTGCAGAATACATAAAGGTCGAATTCATGAAATGCTAACTCATGGCAGCAAGCACTTGGCCACAAAACCAGTAGCTCAGAAGTCATTTTGGAGCACTGCTGTGATCAAGAACTTTGGTATTAACCTGCATGAATAAGTCACAAACATCTTCCCTGCCTTCACTTCACCGTGACCTTTGCTGGGAGCGCTGTATCGTGGTCACAGGGAACGCTCTTACACCCAAATAACTTGCACTCCCAGGTGGAAGAAACAGAAGCAGCCACTCCTGACCATTAGCCTCAGGATCTGGGTTGTGTTTCTTCCTTGTGCATGGCTCATTTCTGCACAGTGCTTGCAATCCAGGTAGGCTCTGCCAGGCAAATCTCCCCAAATCCCAGAAACTACAACAATTTCCTGTGCTCCTAATTGGCTGCATGCTGAGGAAAACGTAACTTCCAGACGTGGCTGATGCACAATATTGCACACACATACAGCTAATACATAATACCGTTACTTTCCAAGAGCTAAATTAAAAGTTCTATATTAATAAAGCCCATTTTAAATAGAGTTTGTCTCAGCTGTCTCCAAAGGCAAAGGTGCCCCATTTGTTCCACAAGCGTTCAGCTGGATGCTATTTGGTTATCTGCCCCAGGCAATGGGTTGCAGTAGCAACACAGAAAACATTCTTCATGCACCAGTGCCCACCAGACACCCCAGCCTGCATCCAAAGCCCACTTTTGCCTTCTGCATGAACAGGTATTGCTCCAAAGCAGTGTTTCTCCACTAACTCAGATGCAGACTCAGTGATACTCTACATAAGAAGTAAAAGTGTTCATAAGGAAAGGAAAAAAGATGACAAAATGTCTGATACTGTCTTCAAGAGGAGTTTCCACCGTTCCTGAGATATTACGCAAATACTTATATACTTGTCAGCTTGCTTTGGGTGACAGAAGTGAGATCTGAGCCTTATTTGCAGTCCTGCAGTTTCTCCTAGTGACCCTTGGATGGTGCTGGCTGACGGGCACCATCCTGCCTCTGCAAAGAAATGTTGGCAGGGCAAGACATCTGCAGAAAGCCCATCCGCATCTGCCTGCATCTGAAATTCATAAAGAGCTAGATTTGGCTAGTATATACATGTGCCTGAAATCCACTGGCAAAGCTTCCAAGTTTGAAAAGGTCTCTCAGTCTAAACACAACTTCTGCCAGGCTAGCAAGCCTGGTTCAGTAAGCAAAATGAGTATCAGCTAATGCATTCTTTCGCTCGTCTCCACCATAGGTCCTGCTGGTGTAACCATGAATTGGAAATAAAAATGGTCACCAAAGAAAATATTCACCAGCTCAACCCTGTCGACAAAGCTGGTAAGTGCAAGTCTTGCTCACGGTTCTGAAATCAGGACAGAAAGTGGTTTAAATAGCTAGACCTACTGCTGCTCATGGATTCTTGTTTTCGCACTGCAATGGTAAATTTAGACCACCTATGGATAGTTACGCAAAGAGAGTGGAGCAGAAGATGTAGGTCACTTTTTAAATCCGGTTGCAGACTGGCTGAGCATCAGCAGAGAGGCATTCACCGGTCTTTGTGGACTTCAGATTAGAGCCAGTCATGCATGCTGAAATGTTACAGGGACCGAGTGTTTCACTGCAAAGGGAACTGTTTGGGAGGATGTGGGAAGATGCACTCCAACACGAGAACACTCTCTGGTGGTGACCGAGCTGCACAAGTGTCCTGAGGCAGGGCTCAGAGGGTTGTGCTCAACGGGAGTCTAGTTGGAGGCCTGTGGCTAGTGGTGTCCCCCAGGGGTCAGTACTGGGTCCAGTGCTATTCAACTTATTCATCAATGACCTGGATGAAGGG
>VXAA01006748.1:97739-146487 GCA_013399115.1 Anseranas semipalmata | reverse complement strand
TGGAACTTCTAGAGAGGGTCCAGCGTAGAGCCATGAAGATGATTAAGGGATTGGAGCATCTGGTTTATGAGGAAAGACAAAGCGAGCTGGGCCTGTTTAGCCTAGAGAAGAAGAGATTGAGAGGGGATCTTATCAACCTCTACAAATACCTGAGGGAACAATGTAAAGAAGATAGGGCCAAACTCTTCTCAGTGGTGGCCAGTGATAGGACAAGGGATAATGGGTAGAAATTGGTGCACGATATGAGGAAGCACTTCTTTATGGTTCGTGTGACAGAGCACTGAAACAGGCTGCCCAGAGAGGCTGGGGAGTCTCCTTCTTTGGAGATATTCAAAACCTGCCTGGATGCGATCCTGTGCAATGTGCTCTAGGTGACCCTGCCTGAGCAGGGGGGTTGGACTGGATGATCTCCAGAGGTCCCTTCCAACCTCAACCATTCTGTAATTCTGTGATTTTGTGACCTCTCGCAATGGCTCCAGCAAAGCTACGAGCGCTCTGCCCTCCCACATCAGCCTGCACGTCCTCAGCGCCAAATCCCGGCACGGTCACTGGCGTGTGATAGCGGTCCTGTGGGTGTAACACAAAAATAAATACTTGTGCTTTTTGTGGAAAGCCCATGCTATGACTAGAATGTATGAAGGAAAAAAGTATGCATTTTTTAATAAAATGGCCAGGTTTCTCTTCATGCTACTAGGGAATTTTTGAAAATAAAGGTCCTATAAATAAGTATGCCTTACTTTATATTTAAAAATACTTGCTCTGTCTCTCTTCGTCCCACAGATATTTTAGACTTCTATATAGTGACACAGAGGGATACAGATGATATTTTTCATTCTATCTCCACCACAGAGCTTTTCAAGGGAAACTGCCTAAGAGATAAAGGACACTGTAGAGCAAAAGAAGACCTACAAACCATACAGCAGAGTCACATAGCAACTAGGAAGTTTGAAACAGAGGGAAAACTTTGAAACAGAACGATTTAAAGGAAAACATTACACAAAGTCATTTACAGAAGCGAAAAAACAATGCCAGAGAAAGACAATGCACAGGGAAGTAAAGAGGGACAGGGGAAAAATAATTTTGAAGTGGTGGAAATGTCAGGAGGAATTGTCAGGGTAAAAATCAGATGCAGACAAGCAGCTTTGGAGGTATCTTTAGCAACATCCCACTGGAAAGAATATAAATCTCATTTTCAGCTTAACACTGCCGGCCAAACAGGGCCCCATGCAGCGATCAGCGCCTTGGGAATGCTGGAACCCAGAAGGGCTCTTGCCACCTGAGCAGGTGGCAGGGCCAAGGTGCCCGGGGCCAGGCACTCTGTACCTTGGTGGGACCGGCAACGTAGGTGTTTTACACAGGTGGCAGAGGCACCATTTTCCCTGCTTGAGCAGGGGGTTGGACCAGGTGACCGCCAGAGGTCCCTTCCAACCTCAACCATTCTGTGATCCTGTGATCACCAGCTGCCGCTCGAACCTGCCAGTGCTAGGGTTAAGGAGACCAGAGAACAGGAGAGGGACTGAAGAGCAGCCCAGCTCCTTCAGGTGTTAAACAGTGGGAATCAAATTCATTTAGCACCATTTTCCCCTTCAGAAGTCCAGTAATTTGGGATTTAGGCAAGTAAAGTGGATTCAAACTTCCTCAGGTGAATATTGCCTATGCGGTCATCTCCACTTTGGGGCCAGTGGATCTCGGAGGCCTAAAAATCCTACAGCGCGATAGGTTAGTGTTTCTGGAAGGAAGAATGATTACTGAATAGACATCCATTTTTAAATGTATTGGCAAAATTTGGGAGCCAAGTCTCCACAGCCTGCAGTGCTGTAAGGCAGGGACTTCCTAGTCCATTGGCATCCTTATACTGCTGCAGTTTTTCCTGCTAGGGATCTGCCCTAACTTTACATTGGTATTGCCTGGAGCATAAAACTTTGCCTGGAAGCCTGGTTTATTAGTACAAAACTGCCAAGAAGATGAAAAAACTTTCAATCAGCTTTTCCAGAAAGCCCACAAAATTTCAGCACCCACAGCCTTGTGTGGCAAGGAGCCCCCCAGCTTAATTACACACCTGGAGAACCACCTCCTCTGGTCTGTTTGCACCGAACAGTCGGTTGTTTCCCTCAAGCCTCCTAGCTCTCAGCCCTTCAGCCACTAGCTTCCCTTTCTGCACTGCCCATAATTTTACAGACCTTTAGCATCACACCTGGCAGTCAGCTCCCTCCCAGCCTGCAGGATCCCTATCCTATCTGGTTGATCTGCGTATGGGAACTGCTCCATACCTTTGATCACTCTGGTCACCTGTCCTTGCGCTTATTCTCATCCTATTCTGTTGTTTTTCAAGTGCTGCATACAGTATTCAGGATGCAGCAGATGCATGTACTACACAGAGGCATAATAATGTTTGCTGTCTTGTTGATTTTTTCTAAAATAATCCATTGTATTAGATATGTTTTTTTTTTTTTTTTTGGCTGTCAACCAATTGGGAGCTGAGATTTTAGGGAACTATTTGCCATAATTCCAAGTCTCATTTCTGAGAGGTAATATCAGCTCAGAGCCCACCATTTCATGTGGGAGGTAGGGCTGTTTTTCCCAATATGCATTAGGTAATGTTAGATAATGTTTACAGGCCCTGGGTTTCCTGCCATCGTGCCTGGACATGTGTCCTCTACTGGAGGACAGAAGCTAAAACTAGCACAGGAGAACTTAAGCCACCAGATTTTCAAAAGCCCAGCTCACTCTGCAATACCCTATCAATTTAGAAACTATCATTGCAGAAGTTGTAGAGCTCTGCACCAGAGATGCATTTATATTGGCATAAAGGTCTTTTCATTCTGTAATAGCTTACGTTAGCAACCTTACAGAAATTTGACCGAGTATGGCAAGAAGTTGGTTAGAAGCATGTGAAGATCAGTATTCCCACTCTGCCTTCACTGTATTTCATTACCCTTTTACTGCAGGAATGACGTGCCATTTTCAGTCTTCACTTTGGTCAGCTGATCGCTTCCATCTCATCATCTTTCCTAATTTCCAGTACTTTTTTAGTCCTCCAATTAATTTCTTGCCAATTCTCAGTATCTATGATTTGCTGGCACTGCATCTCTAGAATAATATGAATAATAATGCATGTAATACATTTTGGAATACTACTGCTAATACTAATTTTTTTCCTCTTTTGGGCATTCAAAAAGAAGCTGATAAGGAATTTTTTAAAAATCATTCTCTGAGATAAAATGAAATAAAAAGAAATCAATGATCTTTCATCTTCTGATCCAGCCACTGACGTTTTGAAAAATGTACTCTTCGGACTCTTAATCAGACTTGATGTTACGTTCAGGGAGAGGGTGTTGGGCTATTTATTTGATTTGGTTAGTAAACCTCGATTTACTCAGACTGACAGCAGAAATGCACTTCTCCTGAGTGCACTGGAGCACACAGACCTGCTCTGGGGGTTTTCCTCCTCTTTACAGCTGTCCCTTTGTTCTAATAAGGGCAACACCATGTAGTGAGTGCTTGTCCAAGAGGCTTTGCTGTTCAGGGCAGTTTGGCTTTATGGCTGGGGCACCTTGAGAGCCTCACAGCTAAAACTGATGGAGGAATGGTTGATCATATCTATCAGCCCAGGTACCCCATGGCTGAGCCTGCAGCCACAGTTTTAGAGCCATGGAATGAAGAAACCAGGGTAACACGGACTGCAAAATCATCTAACTCAGGAATCAGTGAAATAGTCAGCTGGCTGCTGCCCCCTGTTTTAAATTAAATAATTAGTTCACAGAGTAGCAACTCAAATGGACTGGGCTTGCCTTTGAGATGTTACTTTGCAAGCTGTCCTTAGACAAAATTCCTACTAGTACTTCCTTTAAAGGCATGTTTTACAGCACAGAGGAAGGCAATGATTGTCTGCTTCCGTAAACAAATGCCGTCTGCCTACTAAAATTGGGTACAAACTATACTTGGACGGTATTCCCTTCTTTTGTTCCTGTTCAGTTGGATCTAAGGTGTGCTGTTAATGTTTAATTCCTTCAAAATTGTTTCCTCCGTGCCCTTCTCTCTCTGCCTTACTATATTCGCAACATTATTAACTCAATCAGCAAAATATCCCGAGTAATAGGTGTACAATGAAAAGGTGGTGGGTAACCATCCCAATTCCTGACCTCCCTCCTCCCACCTACTTGGGGCAGGGCACTGTTTCAGATTACTCCATACTGTTAAGCTACATAACCTTGCAAAGGGTTAAAGGCTGGTACATTCTGTCTTTTAGTATTACCAGTGCATGAGCAATAGGGTACCTTCCACAGCTTTTTAAAAAGCTGCAGAGCCACCGAAGTGTAACTGTGGCACACTTGCAAAACCAGAGAGAAAATCATATAAAGTGCAAAACAAAAGGACATGTCATTACAGCTTGTTCTGGTTTGGGCTATCCTTGGAGAGACTCTTTGGACATTTTGCCTTCTGAGAAATATGTAGATGTTTTATGCTTACTTCCTTTACGCCAAACCATAGGCTTTTCTGCTGGAGGTGCTGCTTGGCCACGGGGGCTGCAAAGTGCTTCCAATAAATGATCCTGGAAAGGTGTGTATGGCCCAGTGTAGCTGCTAGAGTAATGGGAGAGTAGAGAAAGCGGGCAGCGGTGCTCCTCCTGCTGGTTCCCAAACTGCTTCCTCTGCCTGTGTACCACAGGCCTGACATCCTCCCGCGGCCCCGCACAGAGTGGGCGAAGGAGGGGATCAAATCGCTTCCACCCTGCTTAAAAGTCAGTGTCGGGAGCAGGGCTGTCTTAGAAACAATTTTATGGACAGAGGGCATGATGCATGAAATACAGCTGGGAGTGCACACCACAATATAACAAGCACAATACTTAATACATAGTGGTGTTATTAACTGATCACGATTAAGCAAATACATTTTGATCAGTCTCAGCCTGCCCAGCATTTTCATCAGACTAATAACGTGCACATATGCAGATGCTGGTTTTGAAACTCTGAGTCTGTTGTCTGGCAGTTCAAAAATTTCAGAATGTTGCCAGAATGTGAAAAAAAATATATAAATCAATGTGTATTTAAATTAAAACAAAAGAATACAAAAAAAGTCAGAAATACAGAAGTAATTGGGGGTGAAGGGAGAAAGCTTTTTTTTTTTTTTACTTTTTATCTGAAGGAATTCTAATTAAGATGCTGCCAAAGTTTCCAGTAACCATTTTCCACCCTCATGCTCTCTTGCTGCTTCTCTGCCCTTGCTTTCCAGCAGCTCCTCTTGTTCCACCTTTCCCTGCTCAGACATCCTGTCCTGTTCCCTGCAGTCGTGACCTTCCCTTGCTCTGTAATGTGCTTCACATGCTTCTCTGGAAAGGAAACAGAAGCCATAATGCAATTTCCACTTTTCAAAAAGCTCCTCATTGTGTTCACGAATCCAGGGCCCAACCCAACGTTGTCTCAAATAGAAAATCATGGCACAACTGCACCTAACGTAGACTTTCCTTATTTTAGGCATTTTTATCCTCTTTATGCCTGCAGTTTGCATTGCTGGCAGAGCCTGCCATTTAAAACACTTTTTGAATCAACAACAATGGGAGAGGCTGAAATTGCTGCCCAACTTGCAGCCCTCTGAGAGACAAAGTGCGCGATGTTGAGATGATGTGGTGGGTTTCCAGGAAGATCACAAAGTTAGTAACCCCAGTAATAACTCACTTTTGGCACCAACCTGTTTACAAGGTATAAACCCTTCAGAGAAACCCTGGAATATTATCTTTCTGGTAATTCTTAACATACTCTTTCTGACAGCAATTTTATTTACGCCAGCTTCTGCAAATGCTTGCCTTTGCACGCTCCTGAGCTCAGCGAGGGAGAATCCTGCAGCTCCCCTCCTGGGAGGCTCTTGATCTAAGAGCCCAACTTACTATTCTGGCTTCTGGACCTCTTGCCTGTTGGATCCTGAAATCTCAGAGCGATTGACAGTCAGACCTGCCTAGTTTTACAGTTTATTTTTACCCAGTTGCCAGAAAGGTTGATGGCTTGGCACTTTTTAGAATGCTTGCTCCCTGCTTTGAGCCTGTAACAAACCCCGAAGCCAGGCAGTGATGGGATTTTGATCTGCCAGGGAACATCCTGCACGGGGCTGTTACTTGGTGGGTGAAACAAGTGAGCAGGCACTAAGGGAAAGGGCCAAAAGACGGGGCTCTAAATTCCTGCTCCATGAGGCAGAAGAGCACAAAGGCAGGACAGACGTGACCCACAGATTAATGAATTTTAAAAGACAAAGAACTGTGATGGCTGTTATTGAAAAGAGTAGTTTTTCGTGATTTTCATGGCAATTGACTAAACAGAGAAGTAAATGATAGATATGGAAACCAGAGGGGAACTCTGTCGTAGTCCAGGATGTCTACTGTATCCTCACTCATTTTCTTGCTGTTGGCCTCGATCTCTGTCTTCATAGTTTCACACCACTCTGTCCATTCTGATCAACTTCACTTGCAAAATTGTGTACAGTGAAGGCTGGTCCTTACCTTACTTAATTTTCTCCACACAAGGCTTTCTCCTTCTCAGCAGCCCTGCGTGTGCAATCTAGCCGCTAGCCCTGAGCACTGCGGCACAAGCTGGAGTTGCTGGCAGAGCTCCGAGCTAACCATCCTCTGCTGCCACATTTCCTTTAGCTGAACAGAAACTAATGAAAGAGAATAAACTGGTTGATGGAAAAAAAAACCCTCTGCCACTCAAACTGACAACCACACCATCATTTCTAACTTTCCGAAAAATAACAACAACAAAAGAAGTAGTGTGTTTCATTTGGGTAATGGGGTGGAAGAAGATAGGCAGCAGGGTGACTTTCCTCATCTGTTAATAGCTGGGACCTGATTCCTGGACACAGCACCCTCCAGGCTTTCCCAGAAATGTTCGTGCTGACACAGCAGAGAGCAGGACCGAGAGGCTTAGGAGGGCAGCACTGAAAAGACTTCCCCTTCTCCATTACCAGTGGCAGCACAAACTCACGCCAAACTCAACTGACCATGTATCTCTGGCCCAAACTCAATGACTGAGTCAACTGAGGTAATTCCATTTTTTTTTCCTTGCCAGTTAAATCCTTTTCATGGTGGAGTCGTCTTTGAGAGGCAAAATGCCACTGAATATAACTCCCAGACAAGGTTGTTATTTGGTTTGCTAATGAGAAACCTGTTCATATTACATAAATGTGCCTCTTCCAGGCTGTGACCTTGGGCTTTCCAGGTTCCCCTCTGGGGCTCCCAAACGGGACATGCATTCTGTCTTAAAATACTCTAAAAAAGGCAAAAGCCCAAACTTGGTCTCTTGCATTCAGTCCATGCTTCATATAAAATTGCGTGCTGCTGACTCAAGATCTTCTTCCCAATTATGGAAAAATTGAGGCCAACTGAAGCATTTTTTTCCTTCTTTGTGGTCAGCTCTGAAGACAAAAGTAACCTAGAAGTAAATCTAGTAGCTTATGTAAATTGCTAAGTAAGACATATTTGTCATATTGAAAGATTTCTGCCCAGATGCAATGTAGCCCCTAAATACACACTTGGTAATCACTGCAAAGAATTGCACTATCAGCTCCCGACAAAGACAGCAAAATCCAAATGTGAGCTTGCAGGGGAATGAAGACAGCGGCGTGCAGAGGGAGAAGCCACCAAGCCAATGCCCACAGAACAGATACTACAAAGCTAATGGCAGCTCTTTTTTGTGCCAACTGAACTGGAAGAGCATCACAGAGACCATCATCCCTGAAATGCTCCTTGCTCATTCAGCCCATTTTTCATGAGCTCATCATTCCCCCTCAGGGGGGATCACAGATCTTGGTGTGCCATCCTAGGATATATCCTCATCACCTATTTAAAAATCGCATGGGACCTCAGATCACCCAGAATACTTTCTTTGCAGGGAAACATTGTTTCTTCATAAATTACCTCCCTCTGAAATAAGTACTGTCCAACAGTGCTGGGAGTGTTGTTCTAGTAATACCTGATGGCTTGAATACTTGCTAAGTCTATCAGTTACTCTCCTTCGCTGGCAAGATCTAGGATTTTACAAAAATTGTACTTTAAATTCTAGTTCCACCATTTTGGCTAGTTCCATTTCTCCATTACTCATCAACAACAGCCCCAGCTCCCCGCCCCGCCATCCCCCTGGGAAGGTTTTAAGACAACGCTTTTGGGGGTGCCCCCTTTGCACTGGCTATTCCAGCCTCCTCTGCCCTTTGGGCACTGCTCGCTGCAGCGGCGGCAGGTGAGACCCGCTGCTTTGCTGCGTGCTGAACCCGCCAACACCAGGACTGCAAACCGTATTTCTCCACAGCATCACTGGAAAAGCATCCAAAGAGTGCAAACAAACTGGAGACTTCCCCCCTGCACCTCCTGGGAAGACCAGCAGTGCTCCTGCTCCCAGTGGAAGGAGCCTGTGGGATGCTGCTGGTGGAAGCCGCGTGGACACCAGCGCCACAGGAGGGGCAGCACCGGCAGCCGCTTGCTGAAGCAGCTGGTGCCAGTCAGCTGGTGACTACACCGCGACTGGAAAGGAAAACAGCTCCGACGGTGCGAAGCCAGCCCCTTCCACCTCCTGCAAAATTCAGTGCACATGACGTGCAGTTCATGGTGCTCGCCTGATTAATAGTACTGTTTCATTCGTACTCTTTCATTGACATTAGTGAGCTATAAATTACTCCCAGAACAGATGCTTATTAACTCTTTTTTTTTTTTTTTTTTATTGGAGATCGAGGGGAGGAAGAAGCAGACAATTTTGCCTTTTTATGCAAAGATTGTAACCAAAAATCCTTTTTCAAAACAACAAAGTGAATACAAGATGAAGCAATAAAATACTGAAAATGAACACATGACTCCAAATGATGCTACCTGAAAAAAATGCTTTTGACTTTTTCAGAAATTTGATTTCACAGCATAAACTGTGCCCCCAAAATGCATTTACGATTTACTAAATTTCAACTCAAATTGGAATATTTTATTGCTTTTAGAATTCCAGCTGGTAGACAAACAAATGAAAAAGATGCAGGATGTTTTTTTAGAAATTGAATAATCTGAAGTGGCTCCTGGAAGATCTGGGAGGAAAAGTCTGGATTAAGAGATTACTCAGTTTCATATATTATTTGATTCCATTTTAAAAAGAAAAACATAATTTATGTGCACTGCCTGAGTACCAATGAAATAGCTTTTAAAAAAGGCAGTGCTAGCTAGTACTGCATTTTTTCAGTCTAAATAAATCTAGCTGGGCATTGAATTATCCAGCATAGGGGGATTTTTCCCTCATATCTTCCAATAAATATAATAAGACAATGAGAGTTTAATTTTAGAAATTCTGGAGCAGACTGAAAGAAAAAAAAATGTTTTTCATCTTCTCTCTCCATCTCCTTTTTCTAATGCACTTTAATATTCAACTTTCTTACTCCTGCGAAAGCAATAAAAGAGCCTCTTCTGCATTATTTTCTGCATCAGATTTATAGCACCAATTTCATTTTTCTTTCTCTTTCTCTCTTCCCAGGTGCTGTGTCAGAGCTTATGAGGACCACAGAGATAAAGACACATAGAGCCCAAGCCAGTGGACATTCTGGCTGTAAGTCACCATTTGCAAAAACCTACAATGAACTTAAAGTATTTACATAAGTCTTTGCAGGATTCAAGCCTTGTTATGTAGCATAAGCGAATTATGATTTTAGTGGTTTGGAATACCCTCGTTAAGCATGCATGAAGTGCCATTTACAAATTTAAAGTGAGTTAAGTGCTTGGGTATATGAATCATTTTATGTTCCTGAAGAAAAGGACTATGAGTCAGAAAACTAAAAAAACCCTGAAAATTAAACTGTATTTACAAAAATATTCTGTGGTTCTTACAGGTTGCACAAAATGATGAAAGCTGCTGTATCTGAAGACAGCTATGCTGAGGATGCAGAAGTCACTGTGCGATAAAAACGTATGCACACACTACATTAAGTAATGTTGAGCTAGACTTGACCTCTTCCACCTCGGGAGCTCTTTGGGGGCTGGAGAAGAGCCAGGTACTGATCACTCAGCAAGAACTGCCCTTGCAAGTGCAAGAGATCCTTCTCACCTGCCTGCACGGCCCGGATGAAGGACAGGGAAACCCCACCGAGCAGCGAGGGAGAGCAGGCCGAGGACCCTTCCTCCCCTATCCCAGGAGACTAGACATGGTTTATTCCTGTAGAGCCGTGCAGAAGAGACACCCTGTTGCCTCTCTGTTCCCTTCCTCCCAGTTCTCAGTGTCACTTCACCTTGCTTTTTACGCTAATGAGATGCTGCAAAGTGCCCTGATGTCTGTAGGCACAGAGCCCAGTGCCTCTTCCCTCCCCTGCTGGGAAGGTGAGAAGCGCTTTCCCTGAAGGCCCCGCTTGGCAACCTCAGGAATGAACTTAAACATATGCTTAGGTTTAAATGTAACCATCCCAAGGAAGCCAACAGACTCCATGTACTTTGCTAAATAAAAGCCTAAATCCGCTGTCTGTCAAACAATTAAAATGTTATCCTTCCATTTTAGTTTTGCCTAAGGTAACAGCTTTGACGCCGGCTTGACTGTCGGAAAAGAAGTGCTCTGCTCCCCGTCTCCGAAAGGCGAGGCAGCCCGGCTGAAGGCTCGCCCATGCTGCGATGATCACATCTGACAGCAGTTACACACACCCGGGAACGCCAGCGCGCAGCCAACCTTCAGGTGTCCTTTGCCATCCTGCACGCTCTAGTAGGTTCGTGCTCTTTAACAGGGCCGAGCGTTCAGCATTGCTCTGTGAAACAACAACGGCATCCGCAAGCCAGAGGAGCTCATATCCATGCAAATATCTCTGGCAGTGAAAATAGAGATTTAGCGACAATCTGAGCTATTTTGACAGGATGATCTGTAAACATAACATTTCTTGAAGTTTTCCTTGAGGCTTTAAGTACTGCTGTTATGTCACGACCTGTTACTAATCTAAAGTTTACACAATTTTGCAACAGTGTGAAGGAAGTGACTGAATACCATTATATGGCTTGCAAAATATTCAAAATCAAAAGCATCCACAACCACTAAACCACATATTAATACATTTTTTATTAAGATATATGTTCACAAGGTCAATTTTTTTCACAAGCGACACAGTCCATTAGAGTCACTTCAGACACACGCATCTGTTGGAAAGAGTAGCTAGGCTGGTCAATGCCATGGTGAAGTAACACAGAGAAGTATTTCCCCAGGAAAGCAGACCGAATTATGTCCCTTGCTGTAAGCGAACCACGCTGATTAAACAGGAATTACACTCCTTAATCAAGAAATGCACGTTCACCTACACAGTCGACTAATATACTGAACAGGAACACTGTGACACATGCAAGGACATATCCTCTGCCACACAGCAGCTCCCCAAAACAATTCCTGTCTGGAAACACCACCATTCAAGAAGGGACCAAAAAAGCTATTTCATGATTGCATATCAAAACAGCATATGCAGGGTCAATTTAGAAATGTATCGCCAGGATTAACATATTTGTAGAGGAAGCTTGCAAAATAGAAGATTTCCAACAATCAGAAGAGTATGGCTCTGGAACAGCTTTTTGGTAGGTGCAGCTGGGGTTAGCTACTTATGAGGTGTGAATACTGAGCTTGGTGTATTTATAAAAGCAATCACGTGGTGCGTTGCCTGTGATAGCAGGAACCTGGTCACAGTGACCTGGGAGTGCAAAGCAAGCAAAAGTTCTGAATTCAAAGCTAAGCTCTGGCAGGTTTAAAAAAATGCAAAGACATCAAAAGGACTCATGTCTCTCAGAGTCAGTGCTAAGTCACCAAAGCTCTGGGAAAGCTCTGGGCTCAGACTGAGAGAAGGATCTAATTAGCAACCTCCATTTTAAATTTCTCCAAATCTTCGATTCTTTTTTTTTGAAGCAGCTGCATGCATCACCTGTTTTCATACAAAACACAGGAACACCTCTTGTATCAAGCAAACATTTAGGCCAGCACGTATATTTTTATCCCATCAGGACAAATGAAGGTGAGATAGTACTGGCCTCGCTGTGGCATGAGAGTGGCTTTCATTGACAGCCGCCTGATGGTACCAGAAGCATGTCATGGTCCAGCCAATCTCAACTGCCAACACAATCAAATAATTGCACATTTTCTGAAGTTCAAAATAGAATTATGCTTCCCAGCTCCGGGGAAGGCAAGTGGTAAATAAAAGAAGAGCAGAGTGATGAGAAACAAAAAGGGAGACAATACAATATGGCAGAGCAAGCAAAAAATGGGAAGCTAAGAGCAACTACATTAAAGGGCCGAAGAGACTAATAAAAGGAAGAATTAATTGGTCCTCTCTGTGCCACTGAGAATCTCCCCATGTGCCTTTCAAACTTCAAAGGATACTCGCACTCAAACAAGCAGAGCTGAATAGAAAGGTCCTGACTCAACAAAACACTTCATCACTTCAAGCTGAACATATGTTTAAATGCTTTATTGCACTGGGACTCCAGCACTTAAATGGAATGAGGAAAGCAGGAACAAAAAAATAAGTGGCAGTATGTTGGACTTGGCAGAAGTAGCAGAATGCACTGCATCTAATATGTGACATTAACTGAAAAGAAGAAGGCTGGTAACAGAGTTAAGAATTAACAGGCTTTTAAGTACCAATGGCCCAGATGATGTAATGGCCTGGAAGGTCTAACCCTGAAGTTAAGAGAAGCTAATGAGGCTTACTGATTTCTCTAAAACAGAAAAAAAAAAAACAGAGTTTTAAGACCAAACCTTCAGTTTGCACCTCACTTTTCAAACAGCAGTCTTGCCACTTCTCACCCTTTACGTAAGTAATTGGCATTTCAACCGGACTGAAGGTTTGCACAGGCACACCTTAGGGATGTGACAGCAATGGCACACAGATCATGTGAATAGGTAAGGGTGGGGGTGACGGGAATATCTGAATTCTGGTTGCCTGACATGAGAGCATCCAAAAGTAGGAGAAATGCACCAGAAATCTGTGGCTGTATCACCTGGCACACACACACTCCCACAGCAGAACGAGATCCTGTCATGGGAAGCTGCTACGTTTTGGCCACAAGATGAAAGTACATCCAGCCACAAACTGTGGGAAGAGCCATGGAGAATGAGAACAGCAGTGAGTAAGGTGCCAGTTGCATTAATTAGAAAATTAGCTGCTCTTATTTGAGCAAATTTAATCGCTGCACAAAAGCAAAGCACCACCAGGAACACTAAATAAAATTTTTAAAATTTCTTAAAGGACGAAAGCAAACCATTACTGAGCATAGTGAAGAAACCAGAGAAAATAAGGGAAAATATGAAGTTGCTTTATGATACAGTTCCCTTTTTCAGTCTTTTGCAATGGAGAGCTTACACTCGATTGAGAGTATTTTTTTCCAGTTTCACTATTTCATATTTCTTTTACATATGTTTGCACAAGCAAAAAACGTGACTTAACAATCAGGTAAATGCATTTTTATCTGCCTGTCTTTAATGCTACCCTCTTGTCTACAGCACTGAATAGAAGGTGAAGTCGATACAAAACCCATAAAGCAAGAGAATACAGTGACTGGTATAAACGACTTAATGGAGTTATTTAATGGAAGTATTTCCTGCCATAAAAATGCACTTACGCCTTTCTTATCACCTGCCAGCTTATGAGTAATGAAGTATGTGATCTTCTAGTTACTTAATTATTGTAATGATTCTGTAGGTTGTTTTGCTTAGGAATGCTTTAATAACCTTTTTTTCCACATTATGTTTCTACCATACTTTATCATGTAGGTAAGTACAAAGAAAGAGATTTACAGCTTTTTTTTTTTTTTTCTGATTGGAGAACTCACATGGACAAAGAAACATACATGCTTGCATGTTTTATATGACTAATTTCAAACATCAGGCTATCACTTTATTTTCAACCTTCACGTCCTGAACTAGCCAAAGACAACAAAGCTTCTAACACGACTGCATCGATGACAATTCACCATTATTTTTAAGAAGCAATTTTCATTTTTAAAGCGCATATAGGAAAGTAAAATAAAGAGTAGCCTCATTGTATTTCTAACAGCTATTTATTGCAGAACTACTGTTCAGCACATGCCACGCAGAGCAGTTATCACAGTAAGAGATAAATATTGCAGCTGCCAAAGAAGTAGCATGAAGTATCCAAGGAATCATTTCAGTCCCATGGTGCTTTGGCTTTCCTTTTCTAGCAACTTCTCTTGAAAGGTGTTTCATCTATTTCAAAATGTTTTTACAACCCCCTCATTTCTTTAATGGGTTTGGGGATTATGAACAGACTCTCCCACCACTAGGGAATCAGATAATGCTCAGATAAACATCTGTTTGGAGACTCAAGGTTGTGCAAGACCCATTACCAGATTACGGGTGGTCTGGAGACCCTGTTGTAAAGACTAACTTTTGGGAAGCAGAGAAACAGATAAATTAAATCCTTCCATTTCAAAACAGCAATTTGGTAAAGTGCTTTTTCCTATTTCCCCCCTCAAAAACAGGGTTCAGGAGATTTCAGAGAAAAAGGTTTTCACCACTAATGACAGGCTTAGCTGAAAGCTCATATGATTTAAATGATGGTGTTCCTTTGTTCCTATTTAATTGTCAAAGGGAACAGTCATGTTTTAATTTTGCCTTTTCCTCATTTACTGATTACACAGAAAGCTATTTCATTTAGCTTATTTAGCCCCTTACAGAATTAAACTCTACAAAACCAAAATGTAAATCATGCTCAATCAATGACAGTTTAGACTACCAGAAAGCAGTTAGGTCTTATTGGAAGTAAGGGAGAATTTAAATGCATATCCAATACGGAAGTCAAGATCAAATACGCCCCTTTTCCTAGCCTTGCAATTGTGCTCATTTCCAGAGATGTGAACCAAAATATGGTTTTCTGACTGCATTTGACCAGCATTTTGCACCATACTTCTGGTCCAACTATTCAACCTTCAGCCTCAGGTAAGCATGACATCTCAAGGTGAGAGAAAGCAATAAACAAAGAGAAAGTCTCTTTCTCAGCTTTCTAAGGAGCCTCACCTATTTTTAGTTAATCAACACCAGGCATATTATACCCATACACCCCAATGATAGAATGTGAGGGAATAGCACAAAGCTGCACCAGGGGAGGTTCAGACTGGGCATTAGGAAAAAATTCTTTACCATGAGGGTGGTCAAACACTGGAACAGGCTTCCCAGTGAGATGGTTGACGCCCCATGTCTGTCAGTGCTCAAGAGGCATTTGGATGACGCCCTCAATAACATGCTTTAACTTTTGGTTAGCCATGAAGTGGTCACACAGTTGGACTTGATGATCTTTGAAGGTCCCTTCCAACTGAACTATTCTATTCTATATATGAAAATATTCACAATATGGAAAATAACTTCTCCTTTCTTCTTTCCAGAGGACAAAGAAGTTGTTTCAGATTCCCAGGTGACTTGAGAGGATTTAGGTCTATGAAACTTAACAAATATTACTGCAGGTATTCACCAGCCAAGGACGTGGCTCAGAAGGTTTCGAAATACTTTACTCCTCAGTAGCATTCAAATGACCCTTTCTATACTTCCTCCATGTAAAACTGTGGTCACTAGGAAATGAAATAGTTCCTCCAGTGCCTACAGCGCTCTACCGGGTGCGGGTGCCCAGAGGGTGGCAGGGTGCTGCGGGGCTGCTGAGGCGAAGCCAGGGCTGCCCCGTGCCGGACACAGCCGGTTCCAGCCGGCTCCAACGGCCCCACCGCAGGGCACGGCCGGGCCCCGCAGCCAAGATGGCGGCGCCTCAGGGCCAGCCTGGGGAAGGGAGGGCAAACACCACAGGGCAGGGAGCGGTGAGGGGAACGGTGTGGGAAACGGCCCTGCCGACACCCAGGGGAGAGGAGGAGGGGGGCAGGGATCAGGTGCTCAGGCGCCCCAGCAAAGATGCCCCTGCAGCCTGTTGAGGAAAAGTGTAAGGAGAAAGGGGTGGCAGAGAGGAGCTGTAATGGACTGACCACAATCCCCGATTTCTTATCTTGTGCAGGACTTGGGGTTGGGGGGTAGGCAGAGGAGTTGGGAATGGCGGAGACAAGTTTAGCCTTGGAAGAAGGGGACGGGGGCCAAGGGGAAGGCATGTGATTTTTTGTCTTTGTTTCTCAACAACCTTCTCTATTTTTAATTTGCAATATCTAATTTTCCCAAAGTCAAGTCTGTTATGCCTATGACAGTAACTGGTGAAGTGACCCTGCCTTTATCTTGACCATGAGCCTTGCCATTTTATTTCCTGCCTCTGTCCTGTTGAGGAGGGGAAGTGGGAGAGTGGCTGGGTGGGCGTCTGGCTGCCAGCCAAGGTCAACCCACCACAAGCAGATAAATATTATAGAGCCCTAGATCTTATTTTCTTCCATGACTCAGGCTCTCAGACAGAGATGTCCTAAGATATCTAAGTACCCAATCCCTATGCCAGGAGAAATCAGATTTTTAACTCATTAGCAGGGAGGATCTCTGTTAGAAACAGCCAGGACTGGCACTTAGCTGCCTGCTCCACTGCCTCCCCAGAGATCCCTGCTGCAGGGACCATTCAGGTTTCTGCTAATCACTTACCCAACTGCCACAAATAACAGCCTGATATATTACGAAAACATGAAACTGGAGTGAGTTTACCTTTACTGCACAGAGCTTGACTGCCATTTTGAGGCAGGAGGCAGTGGTAAGCTTAGTTTTTTCATTGAAAGTTTACTGTTTTTTATTTATTTATTTATTTATTTTTTGTAATGTTAATATGACCTTCAAATCAAGGCAATAGAAATTTCTTCCCCTTCCAAATATTTCTGCTTGGTGAGAGAAAACACGAAGCAATCCATTTTTGAGATATCAAAACTTGCACAGACCTTCGAAGAATACATCGTATTTAAAAATGTAACACACAGGTGCTCAGAGGTTAAGCTCACCTACTCTGGTCTCAAGCTGACATGACATAAAATCAGAGGGAGAAAAGCTGTTGTGAACTGAGCTGAGGGAACAGGCCATTTATTAAAATGTCATACTGAAAAACTGCAGATAAGTGACAATAGTTTAAAGAGAAAGAAAAAGTAGAATGAGGGACAAAAAATCCCTGTTTAGCAGTTCAATAACATTTTAAAAGACTTCAGAGTAGCTGGTTAACCATCATTTCCAGAAAAACAAAAATCTCCATGATTTAATGTGGGAGGAGAAAAATAAAGTCTGTCTCAGTACTAGAAAACTAAAGGAAAAGCATTCTTATCTTTATGAGTAAACTCGTTAAACACCTGTGTATCATCCTCTAAATTTATGAAGAGACAGCTAAATCACACTTCTCGCAAATACCTGTGCCCACCCTATTAACCTCCCACAGAGAAACCTCAGGCACTTATTTTAGGATGTGTGCAGCTTTCCTATTATGTCGTGCTGTAAAGAAATTAGCCAGTGCCAGAAGTGCAAAGATGGGAAATGCAGCCAAGAAAATCACAGCCTAGAAGCTACCATGGTAGCAGAAAGAAGATTTGCTGCTGTTCTTGGGCGAACAGGGAAAAGTGGATGATACCTAGTCCCTTCCTGCCCTACCCAGTCTCCACTCCTGGGGGCAGGATCTCAGTAAGTTTGGCTGAAGCAATCAAATGAAATGGAGATGTCATGGTGGAAGGTATAGCATGCCTGGACAAACTAGAGGTCACAGACTGGATTTTACCTTCAGTGCATGTCTTCTCTTTGCTATCTGGAATTTTTATACATTCACTCCTATATAGCAGGTTTTCTTTGCCAAGATAAACACTAGGAATCACATTTTTTTTTTAAGCCGTGGAAGTTGATGCTGGTGTCCCTAGCTGGGTTTTACAAATCTTGTCTAGGACAGTAAATTAGCTTTACAAAAGCACCCCTGGCAGGTAACTAAACAACAGCCCTATTTTATGACAGGAGAAAAGGAGACACAAGAGGTTGAATTGCAGCAGTTCCTGAAAAATAACCTGGGATTTCCAATCCTCATATGTATCAGCTGCTTCACATTGCAAAATTGAAAAATAAAGCTTTATAATTTCCAAATGTTTTACTGCGCATGATGTGGAGATACTGAAAAACAGTGCTAGAAGCTTCTTCAACAGTCAGAGCACAAAGATTTGTGCAGAAATGCAGAGTCTGATGCAGGCTGTAGGATCCTTTACTTTTTCTGCACATACGCGTTCAAAGGGTCTAAAACTTAAAGAATGTGATCCAGATGTTGGTGTCAAGCTAAAGAGCCCTCCAGTCATTCAATTTGACTGTAGGCTTGAATTTCCTTCACTATTTTCAAGGAATTCTCACCCAAGTAGGCTGGCAGTCATAAATAAATGTACAGCCATTTGTGCCTACCAGCAAATTTCCATGATCCGTTAGTTTGGATCTGGGCTAAATGCAAACCAAAGGTGAAGAAGTTACAGGTCAGAGCATTGATGTATAAGCAAAGCTGGCTATAAATGGTGAAGTGCACCCCCAGAATGTACTACAGGCAGTTTCAATCTTGTCCAGGCATCTCTACTCAAAAACAGACTTTGGGTTTATTGGGTGCTTCTCCTGCTTCAGGCATGGTGGCAAACAGAATGCTTACTGAAACCTTGATGTGCTCAGTACATAAGCATTGAGGGCTGCAGACAAGCTGAGCACAGCTGATGGAAATAGTAAACTTCAGGCACTTTTCCCCCTTTTTGAGTGGAATGAGTGATCCCAAGCCAAAGAGTTATGCTGTAGATTGGCTTGTTGTGTAGTAGTGAGGGAAAGGCCTCCAGCTTTCCTGATGTCAAGGTAAATACAGAATACTTCTTTTATTTGGGACTAAGTCATGGGGCAAGCAGCTGAGTGGAATGGAGTCATTCCCCTCTTCCTGATAAAGTAGAAATGGGGAGAAAAGACATAGGTCCACTGTTAATAATCAGGAAGAAAATCTGGTAGCACATCCCATTCTTCATAGTATTTTGCACTTTAGTGTGGCCATTTACATTCATGTGAAATGACAGTAAAAGGTCTGCAAATAAGAAGGGCAGGAGTTTACACTTGCTTTGCTCCTCTATAAACATGCAAGGTAAAAAGCAGTGGAAGGAAAAAAAAACACATGTAAATTGGGCATTCATGGTAGAAGTGGTAGGAAAAAATAGATTGTAATGCTTCCATGAAATCCTCACGGCAGATTGTAGAAGAGCCTTTTAAGCACTACACTGGGACCTTGCTATGCAGGGACCTTGTCATACCCCTATGGGCTATGCATGGTCCTAAGCCCCTGTAAATCTATGTGACACTCCTTCTTTCACCCGACTGCTGGTGTAGCAGAGTGAGTTATCTGACAAGCACATACATTCCTCAGATCATTATTACATGCTCAGACCTTAAAAACCAGGAGTGAAATGGTGGCAAAAATGTAATATAAGAAGACAGTACCTGTTCTCCTGGGAATCTTAATGGCACTGCTGTGCACTTTTGAACCAGGCAGAAAAATCAAGAAGGCATGTAATAAAATATGAGTGAGCTTTTGTAGAACAAGTCCCATCAAAACCCCCAACAATGTGTTTTTCCCTTTTCAACATTTCAGTTCTTTTAATCCTTGTGTCAACTTCCCATGTTTCAAATAAAACAGGAACTATTAATGCATTTGCTTTCATTTCAGGAACCAGGCAGGATCTTGGCTCAGGAACTGGTGACTGGAAACAGTTATTTTCCCTCAGCATTGAGTCTGCCTGAACATAAAATGCTTTGGAAGCCACGATGGCATTGGCAACATAATTCTTTCAATGTTATCTATGTGGTGTAAATCCAACCTTTTTTGAAATTCATTGCCTGCCAGGCAAAACTATTCATGCATAATACATATCTTGGAGTTGGACACAAGATTACTGACATTATATTACTCCCTATTTCCTTTGTCATGGAAGCTCTGAATTGCTGGTGAACAGAAAAAAATGTCTTAAATCTCACATAAAAAAGAGCCCTTAACTATGTTTTTATTTACCATTGCTGAGCACTGACTCAAAGTTTGGCATCGGTATAAGAGTTGCTCTTGTTCTTCCTTTTCATAAAGTTTTGAATTTGTTTGCCTTGTACATAAACTGCCTTTGAAATGACGTTAAGGCAGAGCATGCTTTACGACAAGCACAATCACAGTACAAGTAACAGCATGTGTTATAAAAAAGGTGTGTATCAGTCATTCTTTAGGGTAAATCTATCTGTGGCAAAGTAAAAAATGAAGCAACTCTGAGGTAAGCCAGTAATTTTCCTCTGAAAGCCATAAGTGTACATTTTGCTAATATTCTTCACAATTTTATAAGGCAACATAGAATCACATAGAATCACTTTGTCACCTTTTTCAACCTAAGCTTCTCATTAATCACCTTGAAAATAAGTATTTGTTCCCACGAAGAAATGGGTGTGTACATAATGTCTCACATGCATGTTGGAAGGGCAGTGCATCCTGGACACAAGTGGGCTGCAGGAAAAATGACTTCAAACCACGTGAGACTAACTGCCTCTGTGCGTGTCTGGGCCCCTCGGTTCAAGAGGGGCAGGGAACTGCTTGAGAGAGTCCAGCGCAGAGCCACAAAGATGATTAAGGGAGTGGAGCATCTCCCTTATGAGGAAAGGCTGAGGGAGCTGGGTCTCTTTAGCTTGGAGAAGAGGAGGCTGAGGGGTGACCTTATTAATGTTTATAAATATGTAAAGGGTGAGTGTCAGGAGGATGGAGCCAGGCTCTTCTCCTTGACATCCAACGATAAGACAAGGGGCAATGGGTACAAGCTGGAACATAGGAGGTTCCACTTAAATATAAGAAGTAAATTCTTCACAGTGAGGGTGACAGAGCACTGGAACAGGCTGCCCCGAGAGGTTGTGGAGTCTCCTTCTCTAGAGACTTTCAAAACCCGCCTGGACGCGTTCCTGTGCGACCTGATCTAGGTGTTCCTGCTCCGGCAGGGGGATTGGACTAGATGATCTTTCAAGGTCCCTTCCAATTCCTAACATTCTGTGATTCTGTGATTTGTGATTCTGTGTCAATGGTACAGTGCCTTCCACATTAGGTTTGCAGACTATAGAAATTTTGGCCTTGCTGTGTGCAATTCTTAGCTCTAGGTACAGATGATCAGAGGTTGACCAGTGGGGAGTTCAAAATGGAAATCCCTCTAGTTATGGGACATCCCAGGACTCAGCATCAGGTCTGCACTAAGATGGCCCATCCCTATCCCTCATCTCCATGACCATGACAGAAGAATGGTCACAGATGGCTTTGGCAGATGAATAACTTCAAGTAGTTTCCAGGGGATAGCAGTGCATCAAATCTAAAAGACTACCTGTAACCATGTTATTCAAAGTTGTCCCACTGGCTACTTGGGAGTGCAACTATTCACCCGATCAAAGTTATTTTTAAGGTGTTTCCAAGAAGGTGTTTTTGAGGAATTCAGTATAATTTAAACTCTTGGCTTTGTACTAGATAATAGCATGCTAAATATGCAGAGTTAAATTGTGGAGCAGAAGTCAAGCTGGCAACAGCTGCTGGCATGGACCTACCAAACATCAAGCCTCTGACCCAGGTGTACCAGGTCCTCCCCCCACTGGTAATCACATTCGAGTCAATATTTCTTTAAATATTTACATGGAATGAAACTATAGCTACATAAAGGAATTAATCACAACATTTGTAGTAGCAAATTATGCAAAATATAATGTAATAATTTCTTGGCAGTTTCAAAATAAGGAAACAGAGCTAAGAGGTCTTTAGCGTAGCTTTCCATTAGTGACAATACGCCCACTGATGAAGGGAGGTATTTAGTTATTCCAGCTCAGCACTGTGATTTTTTTTAAACAGAGTTATTGTCAAAATCCAGTCTACTTCCACTTCAGAATCTCAAATGACAGGGCTCAAAGATCTTCTTGTTGCTTTGCTTAAGTTCTTGTTTAGTTCACTACACCTGCACAGGTGTTTATTCAGTTAAATCCTAAGGTGAAAAAAATATGACTATTTCATCTGGACTATTTGGGAGCTACTTGGTGAGGGCAATCTTGTGTCTGCATATCACTGCTGTGGCAGGCCTTGTCCGCACTTGAGTACTAGAACATAAGGTGAATTTGGAGAGAAGTGCTGATCCCCCAGTAGCCCGTGTTCTCAGTTTTGTGAGGGATGTGGGGTAGTGGAGTGAAACAGGACAGGAAGATGATCAGCATCAGAAAGCACCTATTCCCACATAGGGATGGGCTGCAACAAAAACTACTGCTGACAGGAATCTGCCACCTCTCCAACATCTATAAGAATGCAGCTTTGTGCGGAGAGCCTCTGGAGCTGTTCCAGAAAGTTACTCAGTTTTTCAGAGCGTGAAACAACAAAAAGACAGCTGCTCCTGCTGAGCTAGTTCACCCCAGTCATGTTACCTGAGCTGTGGTTGTGCCCTTGGCTGGGGGGAGCAAACTTTTTGAAGGAAAACAGTCAAATGGGATGGACTTGTGAAGAAAGTCATCCATGCAACTCTGAGCAGCAGCTTGCATAAGTGCAGAGCGAACACACAGTTGTAGCTATCCAGCACAGCTGTGTGTGCTTCTCATTTAGCCCAGGTCTAAACAGCCTGCCTTTGCAGAGCAAGAAGAAAATCAGTGGAGAAGATAGCAGGACAGTATGCAGGAAGAGACAAACATGACTGCCAGAATAAAAGAACTTCTTGCATGCATTAGTTATTGTCAATGTCATTCAGGAGTAAATTTAGTCTTACATCAGAAATCACTTTAAATATGTGACAGTCTCTCCTACCATTTTGGCAAAACTGTCTTTTCCTTCTGAGCAGCCTTTCAGGATTATTATTGCCCTGCTGGTTTCCACATTTGGCCAGGCTGATCTCCTGCTGAGGGCTGCTGCTGAACTCTTCACCCCTCTGATCCTCACAGTACCTCTACCAGTCCTGCCACTCACCTCAGGATCAGGAGCAAGAGGGTGGCCTGGATGGAGTCAGCCCTGGGAGAAGGAGACAACTAAATGTGCCAACCAAAGGGAGCCATGCCACTGCCAAGGAGTGCCTGCATTGCCTCTCACATGGGAGCTGTAACCATTTAAAGTCTCCAGAGAAAGAAAAAACCTCCCCTTCCTACCACATCCACTAGAACATTTCTTGCTGCTGACCCATGTGGAATAAAACTTCAGGACCTATGCCAACACATGAAAATGTAGAAGCAGACACAAACCATGTACTGTTTTTTCAAGGATAAAGTGACACAAAACCCAGAAATTCAAGACCAGATTTTTTCATTAAAAAATACACCAGGATTTGCAAACCTGACGCAACCTCATGATTTTCACTGTTCTGATTCATAAATCAGTGATTTTCATCCCAAGGGTAAAGAAAGGATTTATATTTGAAAGCATATTTAGGATTTATTGGCAGGATTTGTACTGTAAAGGCATGGAAGGATTTGTAAATCTAATTTTTTACTTATAAAGGCTTTTGAGGATTTCTGTGTGGTAAATCCAATTAATATAATTTTAATGTCATGATTAAAAATCAGGCAGCCCTGTGCCCCAAATTTTGAACCCTGTCATATCCTCATCAGTGCAACCCACTGGAATAGTGAGGGGGCCCTGGCCACAGAGTGAGGTTGTCTGGAAAAGCCTCACCTACCTGTCGTGGAGACAGGGGAGACAAGGAGCATGGCTTCCGGCCACATGGGTACTGGAGAAGAAACAATGATGGCAGACAGGTCTTTAACTTCTGTCTCAGTACCTCCTCTGCTTGCTCACCACCACCTCTCCCGAAGCCACAGCAGGGAAACAGAGGCACTTTTAGCACCAGGGTGGCTGATGGGAGACCTCCTTCTCCTTTGGACCCAGCAGTGTACCCCCATCCTGGCTCAGCTAGCTGACCTTGGGGGCAGCAGCTACCAGAGATGGAAAGGATCTGGTGGGTGATCAACCCACAGTTCAGGAGAGCTCTCTGCAAAGCATGGCTATCTCCAGACTGACAAAACCCATGATACCTCCCAAAGCTCTAACTCTGATAAACTCCTCTTCTGCATCTATCCCTGTCTGGGTCAGGGCACCCCAAAACACAGAGTGATGGCTCAGCTCACAGCATTCACTGTGCCCCGCACTGGCACATCCTCATGCCAGAGAGGTTCAGGCTTGAGTAATGCCACTACCTTCAAGTTTATTGCTGCCTGAGAGACAAAGATCCTGGACACCATTAACCCTTGAGACCCCAGCTTTCCCAAAGTTGAGCAGCTATGGTGCATTATCTCTGCAGGGTTTATTTTGAGGATACAAACTAATTTAGATCCTGAACAGATTTAGGTTTTGAAACACTACTGGCTGTAGGTGTGAAGGTGTTCATAGCAGCGTGCTGCGGACTGCCCCGTGCCGGACACAGCCGGTTCCAGCCGGCTCCAACGGCCCCACCGCAGGGCACGGCCGGGCCCCGCAGCCAAGATGGCGGCGCCTCGGGGCCAGCCTGGGGAAGGGAGGGCAAACACCACAGGGCAGGGAGCGGTGAGGGGAACGGTGTGAGAAACGGCCCTGCCCACACCCAGGGGAGAGGAGGAGGGGGGCAGGAGCTGCCCCAGACGCCCCAGCAGAGATGCCCTTGCAGCTTGGGGAGAGCCTGTGCTGGTGCATATACCCACACTGCAGCTTGTGGAGGACCCCACGCTAGAGCAGGTGGATGTGCCCTGAAGGAAGCTGTGGCCTGTGGAGAGGGCCCATGCTGGAAGAGGGGAAAAGTGTGCAGAGGAAGGAGTGGCAGAGAAGAGGTGTTATGGATTGACCACAGTCCCCATTCCCCATCCTCCTATGCTGCTTGAGGAGATGGGTGGAGGAGTCAGGAATGAGCAAAGTTCAGCCTGGGAAGAAAAGGGGGTCAAGGGGAAGGTGTTTTTAGTTTTTATCATTGTTTCTCACCATCCTACTCTATTTTCAATTGGAAATAAATTAAATTAATTTCCCCACAGGTCTAGTCTAGTTTTGCCCATGGTGGTAACTGGTAAGTGAGCTCCCTGCCCTTATCTCGACCCATGAGTTTTTCCATCCCACTTTCTCCTTGTCCTGTTGAGGAGGGGGAGGAGAGCGCGGCTGGGTGGGCATCTGGCTGCCAGCCAAGGTCAGCCCGCCACAGAAACACAAGAAATGTTGGCACAATTCAGGCTGCTGATCTAGCAGCACCCATGCTATCCTTTTTCCATCACTGCAGTTTTGCATTTTGTAATTCATCCTTGCCAGTCTGTCGGTACTTTTACTTAACCTAATTATGAGTTTGCATTTCTTAGAGAAAAACAACAACCACCCTCTTCATGATGTTTGAAACAGCTAATGCAAGACAAAAGAATTCCAAGTACTTAATTATCCGCAAGAAATGAGTTGATTACAGTAATGTTAAAAACAACTGGTATCACATATGCACTTGGATTTTAACCAGTGTCTGTTTTCTGCATTCAGATTTGCCCATTAGTTTCTAAGTCTCCTGGGTCAGCAGCTAGAATGGCCTGTTTCTTTTCAAACAATGAAAACGGCTTTTAAAGAAACCAAATTCCAACTTTAGGGCCAACTGCCTGCAGGGTAAGATCACGGACTGAGTACATTAGCGTTGCCAGACCCTGCCAATTTGCATCTGGTAAAGATTTGCACAGAGATGCAGTTATTGCAGCAAGGGACCAGATATCAGGAGAACTAGATTGTGTGCGGTGATATAATTCCCCCCCTTGCTCATTTAAAATATTTAGACAACTCACTTTACCTCATGGTGCCTTACTGCAAACACAAGGGAGAAAAAAATGATTTTCTGTTGCTTCCAAAAGGAGCTGTAAAGCAGTATCTGGTTCCTAGCAGCTTTGGGACTGAGAGCAGTATAAAATGTGGAGGTAATTCTGATTTAATTTCACTCCTAAATTCTGTCAAAGTGCATCTAGTAAATAGGGAATATGCTTTGTTATGACTAACAGTACCACAGGGTTTCAACTAAGGCTATGAACTTACTGAGCCTGGAAAAAAATAAAATAAAATAAAAAAGAATACACACACACATGCTTATAGAATTGGGAACACTTGATTCCTGCAAGGCATTTACAGGCCAAACTGATGACAGATTGCCTAAGGCTGCCCAGGACACCAGTGCCAGAGCCAAGAATTTACCTATGACTTTCACTAGTCAATAATCCAGCAGTTCAACCCTAATTTTGTCCTTGATACTTTCACAAAATGAACCAAAAGGAAATCCCAGTATTAGCTGAGGTAATTCTGATGAATCACAAAAACTACAGTACGGCCTGAACATGTGTTTCTCTCCCACACATCAGAAACAGGGATGATGCAGATAATTCCCAACAAACCACTGGCTTGGTAAAACAATTAATTACTGACCGTATAAAGGTTTAATGGGATAAAAAATCCTGCTAACAAAACAGCACAATGTACAAATAAGTTTTATTTTTGATGAAGAAACCTCATTTGTGCTAAAATATTGCGTGATTTATGTTTTCCATTTCAACAGATCGCTTAAGATTTACCAGATTGCTGAATAAATTGTTTAAATATGCAAATCATCTGGGCATTTTGTAATATTTCTCCAAGGACTTTTTCCCAGTAGTTCTGACCAGATCATGCAAATTGCTATTGATTCAGAAAAGGAAGCGTATTATATTTTAATTGACAGGCTTAAGTTCTTTTACATTTTCCCCCACAGACAACTCGAAACATATGACCTCCAGGAATACCCATGTTCTGTGGGGCTCATGACAAAATAGAATATTAGGAGAGATGGAGCACAGGAAATTAAGTGTTTTACGTAGATAATATGAGCTGACTTTGGGAATACAAATAGTACTATATTACACTATATAGTGTGCCCTGTACACCTAATTTCCATGATAAATAACGAGCTGTGCTGGGCATTCATGCATTCATTGCCCAGCATCCCCAGAACTTTGTTTTGCCTCTCCCCACGTCCTGCTTAGAGGACGGCAGCCTCCATTTCCCAGAGGTCCAGGGGCTGCTCTGTGAAGAGAGCGCTGGCCGTCGGGCATCCCAGCACCTCGGTGCTCACCCGCCTGTGGTTTCCACCACCACACGCCGGTGCAACCAAACCCCACTTCCATGAAGCACTCCTGACTTGATGCTCAGGGAATCTACCTTTCCTCCCCAAAGCCACAAAAATGAAAGGAGGTTTTCTCCTTCTTTCCCATAGCCATCTCCTGTGACTGCTTCTTTAATTACCCTAGTTAACCAGCAGCCCAAAATCTGAACCTCTGGGCCAGAAAAGAAAAATGAAAGATGAAAAAAGACAGCTTTTTCCTTAATGACTCATGCACTGATTTCATTTATCCGCTACCTGGTGAAAAGGGAAATGCATTTGTAATTGCATTACAGAATAACATTAGACACAACGCTTTTTTTTCCCATTTTCTTGAAGTTCCACTTCTATACCAACCTAGAGAGCAAACAACACAGACGCATTCAGTCCTCGTTAGCCAAATTGTTTTCCTAATACACTTCTACTGAGATGCAAACCCTACTGAGGCAGATTTGGGTACACTGGCTTCAGCATAAGCTCAGTTCCCCAGTGATCCACTTCAATCAGAATCTGAAAAGAGAGATGCCAGCCCTGCAGCGTGGTGTGAGCTCTGCTACCTCATGCATTATTTCAGCATGAAATATTTATAAATGGGAGAAAAGGGGCAGGCTCCTTCTTCAAAAAGTATAATGATTTTTTTTTAAATGTATGAGCGCAACTTGTAAGAATCTGCGACTTGTCAGCTATCCTGGGTTTAACAGCCCAGTCTCCACTTCTCATCCATACACAAGGAGCCGAGATTTCAACTCACAACTGATTTCTCTTTAAAAATTCAACTTGGAATAAGCAGGTATTTTTATATTTTAGGGCTAATTTTGCTTTTCTTTACATTAGCTCTCAACACTACACCTGCATGTCTTTTTGTAGAAAAACCAACACTATTTGTATCGTAATTATCTTTCCCCTGGCAGCAGTTTGCATTCTGTAATTAAAATGGTGGTCACAGTCTACAATGACACATTGTCACAAAGCTGGTCCTTGGAAGCCCAGAGGGGACTGATGGAGGCAGATCTGACAACTTAAAGGCCAAACCAGTATCCCCATAATACAAAGCAGTCAGTGGAAAAAGTCACTGACAGGTAGATCCCCTCGCTCTACCAGATCACACCTGTAAAATTTAACTTCTCTTTTAGCTGGAAACCAGAAGCTGGGACTTCAAAAAAGCAGAAGGTAAATTGATCCCCTGGGGCACTGGGGTGCTCAGCAAGGGCAGCAGCCTTATAGCTTGGAGGACCTGGGGCTGAAGGGCACAAATCTCCGAAAATTAACCTTCTGTTTGATGTGTAACTTGTTAACGAATTCTGCATAAACAGTTACACAATTGACCTGTTCTCTGTAGCGCAGATGAAGCATTGCTCTTTTTTACCTACAGATTTAGTAATATTTACCAGAAGACAACTAATTGACTCTCAGGAGAACAAACCTAATTTTGCTCCCTTTGAAACACCAGGAACGTAATGCTGGATATGTAGCACCTTGCAAGCAGGAAAACAGTCGTCCTTACTACCCAGCACTTCTGAAGTCCGCTGATTAGAGAATAGCTACATACTTTTATTTTCATGAAACACATGATTTCTTTTTTCTTTTTTTTTATTTCCAATTTGGCAAAGGTCAGCTGACCTGCCTTCCCCGTTCAGCCCTATAACATGTCCCATCTCTGTCACTAGCTAGTGCATGCCTTAATTTATATTTCCTTCAAGCCTGCACTATAAATAGACTTCTGTGGAAGTACTGTGTGTGCAGTGATACTTATAAATGCCAGAACCACTGTGAATCCAGCCCATCTTTTTTCGAGACGTGTGGAGCTGAGCTGAGCGACTAAGCGTGCCACACAACCTCTGCCAGCTAAGGGTGCAGCTTTCTGAGGGCATGGACAATTCCTAAGCATCCCGGATTAAACAGATTACAAAAAAAATTAAGTCCAATGAGAATGCTGAAAATTACCTACATGGACTACCTGTGGAATTATAAATTCCTGGCTTGGTAACTTCTCTGTTTAAACATCAGGACAAATGCACCACAGACAGCACATTTGCATCCTGCTACCAAAGAGATAATGGGATACCACTACAATGAGTTGCTAAAAAGATTATGCTTTATTAAAGGGAGCTGGTTTGGCTACAACCACATATCTCAGTAGAAGGAATTTTTCAGGAAATCAAGCATTTGCTCAAGTTGATAACTTTTTTCCCACATGGGACCCCCCTTTGGTCACTCATTCCTTCAGAGCATTGTCTGCTTGACTGACAGACACTGCAGTGAAAGGTATTACGTGGGGAATAAAAGCCTATACTTAATGTGTTTCTACGTTAGTGGATGTATCCTTACCAATAACAACACAAAAGGCTCCATTTCACTCAGTGCAGCACAGGCTGTGCTAAACCTACGCCATCTGGTGCAGAGGCACACAGTAAGTACCTATTTAAATTTAGAGAGCAGCTACAGTGTGACCTACAGATCACAGCAGCAGATACTCATGTCTGAGCAACATTATGTGCTTCCATTATCACCCTGCCTTTTAAATGGAGCCCTAAAGCTGACAGCACATTAGCTATTTTTGCAAGCGTTGTCTTTGTTACATATTGCCTTCTTCGTGGCACTATAACTAATTCACTGGAAACTTCTAGACATGGACTGTACATTTCAATATTCACTGTCCTGCTTCCTGACATTAAGCTAATAGATTCAAAATGTATCAGCTTTACATCAAAGCACCTCTCTTGGAGCCAAACTCTGCAGTCTCGTTTTCAGTATATGACTTTGCTTCAGGTTCTAAATGGAGATTACACTGATTTTTAAGTGTGCTGCTTAAGGGATGCTTAAGACATACAAGGGAGCTGTAATAAAATACACCTCCACATGACCAGTTCAGAAGTCATTGCTGTAAGATCAGCAGCAAAATTGCTTGATGGCTTCAGTCCACTCCTGAATTGAAAGGGATCCAGCTCCCAATAACCATAACCGCTATTAAGCTACCATAACCAGTGCCAGTGATGATGCTGACTGGCCAACTCAGCAGTAAGACTGAAAAGCAAACGCCACTTCTGTTCAGGTGGAAGAGCAGAGGGTAGCATTACCGCTAAGAAGGTGATAGTCGTCTAATCTCCTCCACCACAGCCCATGAAATACAGCATGAAACTTTCTGCTGAATTCCTAGGGGTCTGGACTGCAACCCAGGTTACAAAACAACCAGTTTTCAAGAGGTCTTTATAAATGAAAACAAAAAAAGAAATAGGCTGCACGGTTTACAGCAAATCTGTACACTCTCAGCATAACCACTTGTACTACCAAAGTAAACACTGTTGTAAACAACACTTTGGCTCTTGTAAGACGACTCAGGAAATGTTACAACACACCTTAGTATAAAACTACTCTAGCTCCCACTAAGCACAAATTCTTTCAGAAACTTGTACCGCCGCTGGAAAGATAACATTTAGATCCAGACATCACTAAGTATTTAGCAGTGAATGCTTCTTCCTTATGCCCCGTTCCTTCTGAGAACCACCCCAATGGGCCATCTGAAAACACCCCCTCCCGTGCCTTGCTGACCCTGCCAGAGAAAATGCCGCCTCCTCCTCCTCCTCCTCTTCTTCCTCACTGCCCGGGTGAGGTGCTGGTGGGAGGCCATCGGGACGGGTACTCACCTTTGCACGGGCATGGGCAAGCCAGGCACGCAGAGGAGCGAGCTCGGTTTCCACATGCTGCTCATGCAGGTAGCGTGCCAGAAGCCTGGCAGGAAGAGGAGTTGATTCATAAAACAGATCCAGCCACTTGCTCATGTCTCCAAATTTATTAGATGACAACAGGCAGGCACATAACAAATTTGCCATGGAATAATTAAACGCTTTGAGAATTTAAAAAGAAGCAAAACAGTACCATCACCCTGACTTTTCGTGAGAGAGGCATTACACCAAGGCAATGTCTTCTTAAAGGTACTAGATCCGTGGCACAAACTTCAGCATCATTGGACAAACTTCTACAGGCCCTTTACTGCGCTAAGTGGGATGGTACAACATCCTGCTTCACAAAGAGAAGGAAGAACGCCATGAAGACACTACGCTGATACTGCACTGCTATGATGAACGGGCTCCAACCATCATTTCTGCCTATTTACTTCAGAGATTAAAATGGCACATGTGAACCATGCATCAACCATCGCTGTGCACATAGACCAGAAGCATTTATTACCAGTCCAGTTCTATAGCCTCAACAAGATTCCTACTGACTTCAGAATAAATCAAGTTGGCATTTTCAGGACCATTGCAAATCTGTTTTCAGACTGTAGAAATAAAGCCTGAGACAGACATATAAAGGCAGATTCATTTTTTTAAAGACAGTCTTGAAAATATCTTGCTAAAAATGCAACTAAAAAATCCGGTTTCATAGCTTAAATATAACATTGCTATGAAAAATATGCTAAGTAGCTTAACAGAATGAATATATTGTTACTGAAATCTATTTCAAACAGGATAGAGCTTATTTTCACTCTCTTCTTGACCTTTATTTGAGAAGATGCCCTGAAACTCCAGATATTTTGTATTGCATCTGATGGCACTAATTCAAAGGGGTTTTCAACCTATATTCAACTATCAGAGATCACAGCGCAATGCCCTCTCCCCCGCCCCCCAATTTAATTTGCCATCTTGGACAGCTTTCAGAAATAGAAATTCAGTCACATTTGATTAAGAGCTTATTTATTATATTTCATGGTTTAACAGAAATAATGTAACAATGTCAGTGGAAAGTATGGAGGGATCAAGAATCAGAGTAATTGAGCCAGCAGAGAATGCAGGGACTTTTTAAGGTACTTGTGTGTGTGCGTGTGTGTGTTTTCTTGTTCTGAAAGGAACAGGAAAGAGCCATGCTGCTGAGACTAAAAAGTCAGGAAGCGCACCAAAGTCAGTGTACACAAAGACACTTAGTTTTCCAGCACTGGGGAGTTTGGTCATGGAAAGCAAGTGTTCCAAAAGCCAGGGGTGACTCTGGATGCCCTCACCCACAGGAAACCACCTGCCGAAAGTCTGAGTTTTTGGAGGCCTCCCAATGCCTTTTCTCTGGAAGTGAGCCTCTTGCTGGATGCATGAAAATGGGATCTGGGATCCCACAGCACTTCTGAACACAGGAGATGTAAAGCAGTTTGTTATGTTTTTAATTAGATTGCATAGATCATCTCTCTTTGTATTGTCACTGAATTCCTGAAACACCACAACAAAAATGACATTTAATTAGAACGCTGACATTTTTATTGCCTTTTCTTAACATGCTAACATCATAAGAGAAGGGACTCTTATTTGTGGTCAGAAAAGTTATGCCACAAAAAACAAGAAGTAAGCATTCCTGCACTGTCTTTCTAGGTGGTGTTTGCCCTGGCCAGGAGGTACTACTTGTGCAAGGCAAGGGCACAAGCTATTCTCTGGCCCTTGCACTTCTATTTTGAGCTATCCACCTAATATCTCATCTGGCATCAGCTGTGACAAATTCTGGTTGTAATCAGTAACAGCTGGAATGAAGGCAGCAACATATTTCATATGAGCTGGCTGCCAGTGTCAAGACCTGGTAAAGAATTTTGGCCATCAATGGCCTGAGCCACTCACAGCTCTGAAATCTCCCATATCAAGATTAGAGAGGGGCTCTTTTGCACTAGTGCAAGCAATACACATTAAGAGGCCAAGTTTAAATCTGTATAGAGATGTACATGCCCTTACACATTGAAAATATCTCTGCAAAAGCCATGTAAATGTTATAATCCCACTGCTCCGTGAAAACCATGTAATTGCAGCCTGCACCACAAATTACACTTAAAACGAACAAATTAAGGTCACAGAAGCCCCCTTAAATCTGTCATATGAGAAATTCCAAAGTGCATTCACACACACACACTTACTTTTGACCAGGGATTTTACATCTACATCCTAGGTCCTGAGTGGCATTGGAAAATTTTCAATGTTAGTACTAATCCCCAACAAATGTTGCTGCAAACAACCCTCATTACACAGTAATTCTTTGCTGCCTCCACTTTCTGACATGTCAGCCAGTTCTTAATCCTTTTACCTTCTTAATGAAGGAGTAGTTACACAACGGTGTCGTCCCATGGAAGGTCACCGATCTGTCCCCGGAGAGCACTTCCCTGGCACACAGCAGGGAGGAAAGGGCTCACATCCTGCTCACAAGGACAGACAGCTTTCGGCCGAACACCTTCTGGGAGGATGGGGCTTTCAGGCTGGGAGAAGCAGCAGCAGGCATTCAGGGCAGAGGAGTAACACTGCTGCAATGCAGAATTTCCTCCAAAGAGATCCGCTGGTGGGGGCAATGACAGCTCCCACCTGGGGCCGCGGCTGGATCTACCTCAGGACAGCTGTGCACATCCCTACAGCACAAGAGGCACAGCATCGTCTCCGGAGGGGAACAGCTGCACTTGCTAGCCTAAACTGTTTTTATTTTGGCTTCTGGGCCTGGTTGGAGCTGCTAGAGCAGAAGAGCAAAAGCCTGGCGAGGGGAGCTCTTCCAAGCAATGTGCTCCCTGCCAAGGCTTTTGTGTCGCTGCAGTCATCATGAGGCCTTTCCAAGTCCTTCCACTGGCAGGCCAGGCAGGTGGACAGAGGAAAAAGTAAAATAAGCTGGTTGTTTTTTGAGGAAGAAGCAGCTACTAAAATCCTCGGAATAAAACAGGACTGAAAACACTTGGCTACCAAACAGGGGCCAATTTGAAGTTCAGCCTCAAGCAACTTCTTAAGTAGGTTAAACCATAAAATTCAAAGCATAAGACTTGAATTCACAAGGGAGGGAACCTCCAATCCCGTTTTTATGGCTCAGGCCCCTGGACAGATGGGCTTGTGTTGCTCTTGTGAAGCCAGTATGAGGATTTTGCTGAGACTACCAGAAAAAAAACAGTGCTTCTCAAGCCTGAGCATGGGCAGCGGAGCACCAGGAATCCCTATGGTCATGGAACTGGTGCAGGTCTCTCCTGGACAGGCCAGGGACGGCCCGAATGATGTCGCTGGCCAGTTTTTGAGAAAAATCTGGTAGCTCTTCTCACACTGGACTGTATTTTCAGTCAGTGCATGTCAGTGCAGATCAAGTGACTTGATCAGTTAATTGACAGTTTGCATCTCCTGACACAAATTGAAAAAAAATGAGAGTGATAAAAATACAGCACCAGCCGTAGCGGTGCTATTGGTGGTTATGAAGGAGCTGTTAGTTCTGGCAGTTATTAAAACCATTCAATGCAAGTGACAGATAACAGCAATAAAATATCTGACTTGTTTCACAAATCTGCACATCCCATTTTTTTTTGTGAGCTATTATTTTTTTTGTGAGCTACTATTCAGCCTAGAGGAACAACGACATCTCATTACAAAGCCCTATCGGCACCTGAAATGTAGATTAAATTACTGACATGTAATGAGGCTGAAGTGAAACCCCTCACTTCAGGCATGGCTCCTTCAGGTTTAAACAACGGCTGCTAAGGGCTAACTTGCTTTCCAGTCTCACAGAGAAATAATTGCTTTCATACTGGCTAAAAGAGGTACTGCACCTTCTCTCAGCGCCACAGCTGTATCCTCACGGAGTGGCTTTGGGAGGCTAACGGGAAGGTGCACAAAGGTACCATGCAGCGAGAGCACGTCCTCGCCACCCGCAAGGCCTCCGTGTCCTCCCCGCTGAGGTCCCAGCCTCTCCGGGGGCCCCCTGGCCACCCCTACCTCGGCCAAGAGGCCGAGCACCAGGCCGAGCACCAGGCCGGACAAACACGGCCAAGCCTGTACCCGCCCTGGAGCACGGCACCAGGGGCAGGACCGCTCCCACACACCGTCCAGGCAGCTGGAAACTCCTCAGAGGGAGACGCAGTGACTTCCTGCATGAGCCACCAAGTGTCCCCACGGAGGAGTTACCTCCCAACATTTTAAGCACCAAGAACTTCCAAGTATTGCAACTTTATTGCAGAAGAGACAGTCAACATTTAGTGAGAGCCTAGCCTAGCCGTTGCAAGTTCCTGGGGTAATTTGGGATTGCAAGTAGCTCTGCAATGACAGCTCCTCTCTGGAATGAAAATAAAGCAGAAGCATACAGCAACTTAATTGATGCTGTCTCAAAAGTACCTCACTTTAACCTAAGACAGATTTCAAATTACATGGAGATAAGCTACAGACGTTACTTTTCTGAACTCGTTAAAATATCTGACAATCTAACGAACGCTTGGCACTCCTTGGCTCGCAATGGCAGCAGCCTCCCTGCAGTGTCCCACCACCCCTGCCCGAGTGGGGTCCCACTCCCCGAGTGGGAGGGTGCGGGGAGAGTAGGAAAAATCTTCTTTCTTGATACAGAATTTTAATGCAAAATAGCTTATGCTAGAAGGTAGCGACAAGGTAAGTTTACCAAATACAAATGTTAAATACCACAGCTTTCCTCTTAATTTCAGCATATTACCTTATTATCTTGATGCAGCGTAGTACTTGAAACACACACCAGACGTGCCGCTATGTTTACAGCACCCCTGTCATATAGCAATTTTGAAAGCGTTACTGTCAAGCTGACATTTTATTACATTTCTAGAAATATGCTAATTCAATCATTGAGCTTCATTCAACAGTGTGAAGGCTCAGGAACAAAGATGCATTGTGCTTTACTTAAAACAATTTTAAATGGAGAATGAGGGCCATAACTTTCCATCCGTCCCCTGCCCCCTTGAAGCTCTATCCTTTTGCTCTCCACCGGAATTTAATATCACATTAGCTCTGCAAGGAGCCACATGAGGAAAGCAATGCGAGGTAAGCAGACTGGTGATTCTGTCATCCATTTTCATAATTTCAGTTTATGCAAATAGCCTATCTATTGCCAAGCCAAACACAGGGTTACCACAGTGGGCTGAACAGACAATATTAGCTTTCAGCCATGTAAATATATTAGCTATCACTGGACATGGCCTCACTGAGGCCTTTGGGGACAAGGACTACACAGCACAGCGAGCGGTCGGCACGCTACAGTGTGGGAGAAGCTATGCCCCAGAGCAGAGCTGTCGGCAAACAGAAAGGCAGACAAAAATAACAGCTGTCATAGAAAAATGCAACATTTGCACATTAGATGCTCTGACTGAATAGTTTTATGGGAAGGTTGCTAACTCCTCAGATTAGATTAACATCAAGGCACCTCATTCACAACTGCAAGAGCTTTGTGCTGGACATGGCACTAAAAGACTCCTCACATGCAAGGCTGCTCTCTGTCCCAAAAGGTCTTCATCTGGATATATGATCATCCATGATATAGTCAATGTCCATATTCGGATGCCAAACTTTGCCTTCAAATAATCAAAATTCTGCCCAAAACCCAAAGAATTTACCTTTATTTGTGATCATTTATACCGCTAGATCATTTAGAAGTGACTAGCCCATCACCAGCCTGCTAGCCCATTGCTACGTGGATGGCAGGCAGGCAATGCCCAGACGTTGTTTTTTTGCCTGACAGGATATTGTGAGCATAAGACTGTAAGTGTTTTGAAGCCTTTGGATGATTATATGCTACACAAGGGGAAAGCAAAGATGATTACAAAAAAGCTGTATTTTTTATAGAAAATATCACACTAACAAAATTCTTGTTACTCTTCCAGGAAAACCTCAGAAATTCCAAGAGATACATTTCACCAAGGTCTTGTACAAAATACGATTAGCACTGCTTTAGTCCCAACAATGAAAAGTAAGTGATAAATTTATGCTGGCTGCTTATTTTCTCTCCTGTTGGTTTACATTTCCAAAGCAGCAGATGCAGAGAGGCCTTAAAGCTCAGGGACTTGCTGAAGGATTTTATCCAAACAAAAGAATTAAGAACAGCTATCATGTATCATTTAAACACCATCATATTATAAGCACTACTTTTAAGTGAGTAATTAATTTTGGGTCTTTCCAATGCTTGCCTTCTGTCCCTGAATTCTCCTCAGCATGTTATCAAAGTATTTCTGTTTCTCGTTTGCTCCACGCGCAGGGGTCTGTTGCAGAGGTGTCACGATACGGGAACAAGAGCTCTGCAGCGTTCCTTTCTTTTCCCCACTCACAGCCACAACCAAAGTCACAGAGCCTTGAACTCTGAGTGCTAACGATGGGCAACACCAATTTGGTGCTTCAGCAATACACATACCAAAACAGGACTGTAATGCCAGCAGCTTCTCTAGATGGTTTTAGTGTTGTAGGAAAACAGGAAAGCAGGATGTCAAAATAAAATCGATAATAATTGTGCATATACACATACATATATACATGTATATATACACACACACACACATAATGTAAAAAACACAATAGGCAGCAGTTGCAATCCCCTGTCCTCTCCTTGCCAACCTTCCTGTTCTCCCCAGTCGATGTTACCTTAACCACAGGCTTGCAAACTGCTCGTGGGGCTTTTGTCTTCTGAAGTGCAAGACACACACTGGTGAAGCTGGTACCTCCCCTTCCATGGCAGGACACACCACTCTCCCAGGCTAACTGCCTATCTGCTGCCCCAAATGACTATTTCTATTCTGTTCCTTCTACTAGGGAGGAGGAGGGAGCACCAGAGGTGAAGTGAGGGAAGGAAAGGAAGGGGCGCTACTTACCTCCAGGTGCTCTCTCACCCCACTGCTGGAAGGAAAAAATCAAATGCACAGGCAGCACAGGAGCAAGCAGTACTAGGGAATCACAGATCAAAACTGCAGTTAATGGGATAGCATCAGCACATGCATTTGGGACTGCATTTTATATATTACTCCTAGTTACTAACACTAGTGCCCTATGGGCTGCTTAGCGGCTGGAAATAGCTACAGGGCAGCGGTACCCAGATTATGCCTTCATTAGATCACCTTGACTATGGACTGTATGAAGGACTGGAGTAGAGATAGTTTATACAGACCCTTTATGCTTCAAAAGAGTGTAGGAAGTCCACAAGGCATCCAAAAATAAGGTTCACAGCATCTTGGCTGATGAACAGATGTTCCAACAATAGCGGTAGATCTTTAGTACCGCTTGTGCTTGTCACAGACTGTACCATGGTCCTCAATAAAGAGAGAGAAACTGGAACATTCAGCATTAAACCAAGCCTCCCTTGTGAGCAAAGGGAATAACTTCATTTAATGATAGCAGTAAAAACCTCTTATCTGTGTGGATGAGCCAACAGTAGGTGATACAATGATGGAACATGCCTGCCCAGTGTGTGGTATTACTGCCTTGCCATCCCATACTAAATGCTTAAATATAGAGTAAGACCCAGGACAAATTGTGTATTTTACAAAAATAAATCATTACAGGAAAAAAAAAAAGGTTTTATGATAGCATAAGTTATTCCAAAAGTAAATGTCACAACTTTTTTTTTTAAATAGAGAAAAATCATTAAGAAACCTTCACTGAATTTCTAAAGATCATATTAACTGTGGAATTTCCATCTAGCTGTGGTTATAAATCTCAAAGGAACTTGTGGCTGCCCTGTGAATTAACAGTTCATTTCCTTTAATTTTTAATAACTCACTTATATACTCCAAACTTTGTTTCTGTCCCTTAAAGAGGCACATTTAAGATTGGAATGAGAGTTTATCTTTCTAGGACAATATTGTTCAAATATTGAACTAGTGCTACAGGTGTTATTTGGATGGGCTGCAATTACACTGCGCACAGCATCAAACGGCCCTCTTGCACAGCTTGTGACCCAGAAGTATCTTCATTAATAACCCTGCTCTGAGCCCGTCTGATATTACTTACTACAGAGCAACCAGTACAAAATGCAACAGACTAATCCTCTGAGAATCCTGCAAGATCAGTGCAATCTCAGAATTAGCCAATAAAACACAAATCCTCCAGCTAAGGGTAGGGAAGGCATGTATGCATCGAAGAAACGCAGGGAGCTAGCGCAGGGAGTGGATGAGTCAGCTGAGGTGGGATTTGTCCCGTGTATCTCCTGCCCTGCCGAAGAGCGATGCACCTTCGTAAGCGGCACTGGAAGTGGGAGCAAGGGAGCACAAAGTGGTATAGAACATGGCAGGTACCATGGTGATGAAAAAAAAAGAAAGAAAAATGTCTTTTTTCTAACAGCTGGCTTCAACAAGGTACTTGAGCTTACAACTTGTCCCATTAGAGCCGGTGTTTGAAATCCCCGCTGAAGTAATTAGCTTATTGATTTCAACAGGGTGAACGATCCATTGCATCTACTCACCACCTTGAAGTTATACGTGCATTGAACTGCTTTGCTGAACTGCTGCCTAGAAGTCTATCTGACTTCTCTCGAAAGCTTTGGATGTACAGATGGCTGACCAAAGTTACAGTTTCATTACACATTCAGGGGTGTACCTTTCCCCCACTGGAAAAAGGAAAAAAGGGGGAGGGGTACAAAATAACAGACAGAAGGTAGAATTCTTACAAAGAAAGGACAGTCGGCTTGTGATCAACACAATCCCCAAGCCCAGTCTTTATGCTGGTCTTACTAAGTGTTAAGAAAGCATTCGTCTTTTACATGACCAAACCTTATGGGAAAATCCTACAAGCATCCAAAACAGACCATTGCAAGTGATAAATACAAAATTATCTCACCTTTTCACTGAATAAATCTTTTTAAAATAAACAGTGCAGTAAAAGCAAGTTAATTTCACTGAATTCCTTAAGAATGTTTATTTCCCCCCTCTCCAGTGAGTTTTCTGTAAGCCACAGAGAGCATTTCAGTGATTTATACCGTAATGCATCCATTTTCAGGCCAAATTCTAGCAATCTTCTAAATGATGAAAAACAGATGATCCACAGAGATGTCAAGAACTCAAGGTTTCACACAGCCATACTAGCCTTTTTTCTCATGAACAACAGAACTTTCATGTTTACAAAGACTTCCAGTTTTCATTAGAAAGCATTCTAGTTCTGATGGCTACTTACTAAATAACACCCCCCAAACTTCCACAAACAAACAAACAGCCAGAAGAACCCAGTCCCATCAGTCTTAAACATTTCAAAACAGCTGTTCAGATGCCCTGCACAAAAAAAGGAAAATAAGAGAAAGAGAAAGAGAAAGAGAAAGAGAAAGAGAAAGAGAAAGAGAAAGAGAAAGAGAAAGAGAAAGAGAAAGAGAAAGAGAAAGAGAAAGAGAAAGAGAAAGAGAAAGAGAAAGAGAAAGAGAAAGAGAAAGAGAAAGAGAAAGAGAAAGAGAAAGAGAAAGAGAAAGAGAAAGAGAAAGAGAAAGAGAAAGAGAAAGAGAAAGAGAAAGAGAAAGAGAAAGAGAAAGAGAAAGAGAAAGAAAAAGAAAAAGAGGTGGGAAAATCAAAGTGGGAGCTATCTTTTGAGAGTTTCTGTTTGGCAAGCAAAAGTTTTTTTCCATTTTGAGCTGCTTGTCACAACACAGGGTCAGAAATAAAAACACAAAGGGCTAAAGAAGAGACGCCCTATGTTTTAATTCTGGTGCTGACGAGGGTTTCCTCTGCATCCGTCGTCAGGAGCAGATACTGCTCTGGTCGTAAATCTGATCGCACATTCTCCACTGAAGGATATGAGCTGGAACAATAGGCATGGAACAAAAAACAACTGGAAGTTCAATAGCTTTGCAAAGGTCACATTTCAAATATCAGCTCTCTCTCCAGCAGATCTCACAATGAAAACGTGGTCCTAGGTCTTTCTCTAAGCTGTAGTTAATCAACCTCCTGCACAGAGCAAGCTGGATGCCTCTCTTGTGGAGGTTTTCCCAAGCTGAAGCATGAATAGCACACATCCACAGGTATTCCAGATGTTGAAGAGGAGCATTAAAAGGCTGAACTGCTATCCTCCTCTTATACAGAATGAAAGGGAAATAGTTTTAGTCCAATTACTGGAATCTTGCCCTTACCGAAGACGTGTTTATGGCCAGCCCCCAGCGCTCAACACAAGCATCCTCAGGCTCTGCCCTGGTCACCTCACAGTTCAAACTGCACTCTGTGTGCTCATTCGGGGAGACTCTCCTGACCAGAAGCCACAAATCAAACCAAATGGAAAAAATAATTACTGAAACAGGCCTTTGTCTCTCCTTCCGCCATTGTATCAGAAGTCACAGAGCCAGAGGCATGAAATTTTAACTGTCAGGTAAACTGCAGTTTTACATATTGTCCAAAAGTGCTCTAATCATGGAAAATTTTGAACATTGCACTGACAAAGAGGAACCCAATTTTATTTTAAGCAGAGTAGCAAACAGCTGAAGTGCAGACATAGAAGCATCCCCAACCCATATGTTGCTTCACATATTCACTGTGGGATGCCTGAAAGAATCTAATTTTAATTATTCGGAATATACAGTGAATGCTAAGCTTTCTGATTTTTTTTCTTTTATTCACTATGAAGCCCAGAGGCTACATCTCTATATGCCTAACTCTTAAAATGTTAATTCTGTCCTTCGGTGCGCTCCTCCTCCATACCCACTCTCCATCTCATATTGCCATATTAAGTGAATCAGCTTAAGGGACATTCTTTCTTTCATGAACAAAACTGGCATTCTCTGAGGTCATCTGCATTTCTCATAGTACTACTGGATATGAAGTATTTCACGTCAAATGCAGGCTGAGGCCTGCACGTGACTTTTATGCTACACATATTCTCTGCCTCTTTTCCTCCCATTCTCTCTGTCTGCCTTCCTTCCTTCCTGGCACATTGTGCAGCCCCTGGACTTAAAACAAAACAAAAAAACATGCAGAAAACTCAAGCTCTCCAACGTACATTAAGTTCACGTAAATAACACCTGTTTCAGCAGTCACTGAATAGGCTGCTGCTTCCTCATTATCTCTGTTAAGATTTGTTCTACCTACTCCCTTGCAAATTGCCATCCACTACCTGTAATGAGATGACAGCTCCCTAAAGTTTTTATTTACTTTTACCTCCAGTTATTTTTGAAGTCTCTGGAACCATTTTTTTTTTTAATAACAGTTCCCTTAGAGTAAGTCATTCTGAAGACATTTACCAAGAAACTTCATATACTTTGTGACTTAGTGTAGCACCACTGCCTCTTAGCTTTCTTCTTCTATTTTAGCCAATATTCCAGTTTATTCCCCTTCAAGCCTTACCCAGTAAAATACAAACCAATCACTAAGGCTGAATATTTTATCAGTGAGTTTTCCTAAATACTGTGGGCCAAATCTGGGTGTAAGTCCCTTCGTTTCCACTGAATATTCAACTGGTCCGGCAACATTCATCTGAAAGAAGAGCTGGTTTCTTTGTCTTCTCTGCTCCACTGTTCACCTAGAATCTATTAGGATTATCTATCCCACACCAACTCACAGCTGCTGGCAAGAGTGACAGGGCAAAGGCAGCATCCAGAACCTGTCCCGTCAGCACACAACTGCTGACATCTCCTCCCAGAGACCTCCCTGCGGCTCCAAAGCTACATGTGGGCCACAATAAACACAAGGCACAAGGTGGTGGAGAAAACTAAGCAGGAAATTAGCCCACAGAAGATCCAGCAGCCACCAGGCCAAGCACATGGACCAGACAATTTGGGGCCTTAGAAACAAATGCAAAGAGCACTGTCAGAAACACTCACGCATGCAAACGTGGAGCCTCTGAGGAGCACAGGGCTTTAAGGCTGGAGCTGAAGGCAGTAACCAGATGTCTACAGCTCCTCTGAGTGACAGAAGGCAAAACGCTGCTCTTTGGTTGGTTATGAAGATACTTTTGCTGGGGGCAAACCTGGAGCACGTGTCACGGAGAAAACACACTGCAGTCCTCTCAGTCCCTAGCCTGGTAGCAAGTTGCAGAAGCAGACACAACACAGGGAAACTGATAAAAGGTCAGTCACCAATGATTCAACAGGCGTAGAAACTACCTTCTGAGGAGGAGGGGAATTTGAGTTTCTTGACTCAAAGGGCTGGGATGGTGCTGAAGGTTGGAAAGGGTGCCTCCATGCTGCCTTTTGGTGAGGAGCGGAAAGCTAAGCGGGAGGAATGGTCTGACCACTCAAGCATCCCTGCATCTTTTCATTCATTGCATAGAAACAGTTCCATTATGTTGCACAAGTCCAAACATAAATCTGTAATTTGTCCAAGAAAAAACATTTTTTAGAAGGGTTAACTACTGAGCACTAGATGCCTAGTGAATAAACAGGAGGAAATGCATATGCATCAGAGGAAATAATGACAGGCTGTAACTATTGAAAACTAGTGGGAAGGGAAATATAGCTGGAACATTAATGCTGTAACAACTTGCTCTGAAAGGGCATCATGAAAAGCAGGGGCAGAAGGAGGAGGAAAAGGATGTGTTACTTTACATTAGAGATGCTCATGGGATTACAAATAGCTCAGTCACAGACCTCGAATACTTACAGATTATACTGTTAGTCCAGCTAAAGATGGTGTTATGGGAAGACCTCTTACAATCCCTGAAGTCCTAATACTAGAGTGAGATGATAACTCTGCATCTGTTCTTCATATGCAGAAAGAAAAACAGGCTAATAACAGATGCACACAGCCTGGAGGATGTTTGCTGAAAACCTCATCTGACTAAAGAAAAAAAATTCCCCAGTGTCCTAAAAAGATGACGATTTCTTAAAATAGAAAACTCTAGAACCCTACATGGAATATCTCAATGTTGAATCTCATTTTAATGAGTGAAGAGAGTTAATTAATCACCTAAAAGCTAAAAGCTGCCTAAGTATCAATGATCATGATCTTGTCACAGTGACTCTGTTTTAAAATTAGGACATACATTATTGCCTGGTGTTTATATTCTGTTTGTACAATCATTGGCATATGGGTCTAGAAAGAGAACAGTGAGAGGCATAAAGCAAAACACAGAATTGTTTAAAAAGAACCTACCACACATGGAAAGGCTTTTCCAAACCTGCAAGGGAGAGTTACGCTTGTGAAAAAAAACATCCTGGAGAAGAAAAAGAGCAGAAACCTCAGAAAGACTTGCAGGTTTATAAAGAATGGAGAGAGGAGAAAAATTGGTGGTAAACAAATAAAGAAGCATAGGGAACCTCTAAAGAAGCAGAGGAGCCAATAAAACACTAAGGACTACTAACAGAATTTCAGGCAGTAAAAAGGCACTTCTAAAAGCAGCCATGCTGATCAAGTCCACTTGGTGTTTGGTGCAGGCAGTAAGATTAAAAATGATGATACAAGAAAACAAGGATATTGAAAGAACATTATGTGGAACTAGCAGGTCACATGGTTTGTTGGATTAAAAATGGTTCTTTGAAAGATTTCAACACACAGTTGTTCACAGAAAGACATAAGCAGATAGGTCACTAGCGATGATTTACAGATTCCACGTATCGTGTCTTATATTGTAATTTCATAGGTTTGCCATTCAGGGGTGAGGCAACATGAAACTTCTGCAGGAAAAGCTGTCACATAAAACAAAGACCAGTATAGTGCCAAATAACAAAAAGGGATGGTTACTGTTATGGAGTATAGTTAAAGTCGCAATCTGAAGTCACTTCTTCTGTAATAAAACTAAATGCAAGCTGGTACCCCTACCAAAGAACTTAAAGTAAGCTTAAAGTAGCAGACATGCTTTGAGGACAGTGACTTAAGGACTTAGACCTGGAACAGTTCAGAACAAGCTAAGTTCATTTATGTCTTCAGTGATGATCATTGTAGACAAGTGCTTCAAAACAGGTACTCAAACCCAGATACTCGGATATAGAAAAAAATAATCCTAGTAAGGCTTCTGTCAAAACCTTGTGCTCAGCTCTGATAGCCACATTTTCAGAAGGAAGTGAAAATACTAGAGGGAGCTCAAAGGAAGGCCAGAGAATTGACCCCTGGGCAAGGCAAAGCAAAACAAAGCAAATCTTACATGCAAGGCTGACAGAGTTCACCCAGCTCACCAGTAAGGTTGGGAGCTGTCATGATGACTATTTAGGACCACATTTCAAACTCGCAGATAAGTTAAGAGCTGACATTAGAAATTTCAGCCTTCATTTCCCAGCAAAATTTCCCAGCAACGTTAGTAAACAAACTACAGAAGAGTTTACCAGGGCAGATGGTGTACTCATTAATGACTGAAGTTTTCAAAATGAGATTACACATTTGTAGAAGGCGCACCCCACACAGCTTTCAGGGAAAAAAAACGTGGCTCAATCACGCAAAATGTCAGGTCAGAGGAGTACAATGACTTCTGACTGGTCTCTGAGTTTATGAATTGGAGTACTTAACCATAAGAAATGAGAAGAATCAAATGTCTCCTTCAAGTCACGCTGTGACAAACGGCATTTGTAAGAGCCACTCCAGTGTTCAAAACCATCCAGATACACACAAACCTTTCCAACATGCCAGTGTCACACTTCAGCTCTAATTCAATAGCTGTTTACATTGGTTAAATAAGCATACAAAAGACTAGGTGTGAACCTGGTATTAAAGGCATGGTTTGAACATTTCAGCAATCGCTCTAAAGAATCCCCTGGCCGATCCTCTCCACAGCACAGCTCTGACATCAGGCTAGACAAATGCCAATGATGTTCATGTGGGAGTGGGAGATGAAATCCACTTGTTTTGTTGCTCTATAGGAAGCCTCCTCCTTATAATGTGATATCCTATGCTACTGAGTCCATCATTCCTAACCACACAGGCAGGAATCAGGTATTCAAAAGCAGCACCTCCTTCCATGCATCTAAATAGGATAGCAATCTTGGAATGAGAAAAGAAAAAAAATATCGAAGCAGACATTCCCTAAGTGAGAGGAAAACAAAATCACTTGTCATTCTCCAACAGTAATCAATCTTAAATGCATGCATTCTTATTTCCAGAGGAATGAAGGATTCTGATGCTCTATCACCGTTTTATTTACCTTAGCCCAGGAACTGTCTGATCTGCTTTAAATGCTGTAGATCAATTCTGCATTAAAATGCCATCACTGTGCCTAGTCCCTCAAAGTGCTTCATAATATGCTGAGGGGAACACTAACACTTTCCCCAGGTACCATGGCTAAAACAAAGCCTTCAACGGAAGAGTCTTTTTAGAGGAAGCAACCACCACCTTCGCACTCACTCCTCCCCAGGCACTGAGCAGTCCATATGACACACCTCATCTTCCTCCTCTGGTTTTAGCCAAGAACACAAAGCAAAAACACATCACAGACTGCATGCTAAAGCTTAAGGAAACTACTCGATGAGGTTGACAAAACACAAGGTAAGATGCCGTATCTTGAAGAACTTTTTATGTTTTAAGTTTATCCTCAAGCACAAATGTAATTCTTACGGTTTGTCACTTAAATTAAGCACAGAGCCTGGAGTCAGCTCTGCTAGTACGCAGGCTTCTCTTCTTCCTCATTGATGCAGAGCTAACAGTTGCACTGGAGACTGTGTTTTTTATCAACAGTTCACCCCTATACTTTTCTCTAGCTAGGAAATATTCATACCCACTCTATTTCACCTGCTGTGTTTTTTTTTTAAGCACTGTGAAACATGCTACTCGTACCACAGTGTTAAAGGATCAGATTACCCTCACCTAGAATCCATTCAATAAATTCCACTGAAAGCCAAAATGCCATTTAATGAAAACGAACAAGTCAATAAAAAGAGAAAGAAAAAAAAAAAGTACTCAAAGCAAAAAAGGATCTCAAATCCAAGTCCTTTGAATAGTGGCTTGACTCAGGTATTGCAACAAAGCAATTCAACAAAAAATACAAGTTTTCTATTCATGGTCCTCTTCATTTGAAGAGCTTGAAACAAAGTTCTCAGCATCTCTACAGCTTGCTTCCAAAGGCTCTACCAGTGTACACAACCTAAGGATGTAACCCTCAATTTTAGCAAGCTTTTTTGGCATAGGCACGCTTCAAAAAGATGTGCAATGTGAGACTTTACAGGTATAACAATATTTGTTGCTAGCAAGGAAAAAAAGAACTAAAAACCCAGGAACCCAAATCCTGCCACTGTTTATTGCCAAAAGATAGTTTCCAGCAACCTGAGTTTACATCAAGTCCATGAACACAGCGCATCAGCTCTTCTGAAGAGCAAATATACTTACGAAAGGACATTCCCAATGTAGGCATAATATGAACAGCAGTAGGGAGTAGTCCCATCGCAGCAGTAAGCCTTGCAGTCATTATCACACTGAGCCAGACAATCTTCTGCTGAATAAAAATAACATTCATGCGGTCAAACAGCAGCAACAACAAAAATCTGTACAGCACAGCTTTAAAGAAAATGCAATCTACCAGTTTTATGCAATCACAGGACTTCACTTGAGGCTTGACCTGACCCTGTAATCCAAATGGCAGCCAATTCCCACTCATTCAAAATTTCAGTAAGAAGTTCAGATTTAGGTGCTTTGTGTACGGGTACTTTGTAGCTGGCTGTATCAGTTCCTTCCCACATTTAATCATTTAAAATAAAAAAGAGCATTCCAAAATGTCAAGACACCGCGGATTATCCTTTTACACTCCAACAAAGAGTCCAGATTAAACCCTGAGGCCAGGCTGCCTCTTGCACCGAGCCGTGGGGCGGAGCGGGGGGAGAACGAAGCTGCCTGCAAGCTGCCCACCTCCGGCTCTCCTGCCGGGAGCGATGCTCTTCAGGACTGATGGACAACTCCAAGGGTGGAATAACAGTAAGGGAGTTCTTTACAACTAAGAGATGCGGGAGAACACGTATGCTTTTGTCATAGCGAGGAGCTACTTTAAAGCTATCGACCGCTTGTTTGCCGATTGGTTTGCGGCACAGCTGCCGCTCACTGGTGTTTTCAAAGCCCTAAGTCAGGTCCCCCCAGGTAAATGACACGGTACAGCCCCTGCGTGCTGGCACCGTCCTCCAAAAGCAGCCACACGGGTCCCATGTTTCCTGCATCTCATTCCTGCTCTCCTTCTTGACTGCCAGGAGCTCATCTGCAGCTCGGACGATCCCAAACGGAGTCTCAGCCCCGCACACCCTCACCTTTTTGGTCACACACTTGCTGCCACAGCGGAGACCTAACCGTGACGGTAGCCAGCTATACGTCTGCATTCCCAATGAGCTGCGGCTCCTGCTCCCCGGCCAGCTGACCACGCTGGGGGGTTCCCACTCTCCCCATGGGTTTTGCTCCCATTCCCCTTCCCGCCCGTCACCCGTGCTGGCCCCGCTTGCCAGGATCCAGGATCCTGCCTCACCTCGGCTGCTGCCAGGGCCACCTCCCGCCCCATCCCCAGCCACGAGCTCCCATCTTGCTCCGAGGCTCCGCTGTGCATGGCCACATGGCGAGCTGCTCGTGCTGCTGCTCCCTCCTAAAACCCCTCGCCGTAACTTCGCTGGCTGGGGTTCCGTGGGTCAGCTCCCTGAACCTGGTCAGGCCTGGCCCCGGGAGAGCACGCACCTACGTGAGGGCGAGGGTAGGAGAGGGCCGTGCAGCACAGCACGCCCATCAGCTCACACGGCTGCAAACCTGCGCCCCAGATCTGTGCAATTGCCCCCTTTTTAGAGAAGGGCACGTGCACACAAAGCGCCACGACTGACCCACCGGCCTGAAGGCCGGACCCCGAGCAACCGGAGGGGCAGCGACATGCAGAAGGAGGAAGGCCAGGGGCTCGCCCCAGACCTGCTGCGGAGGAGCTACGAGACGGGACCACGTTTGCCCCGGGACCCTGTCGGCGTGAGCTCCCGCACCTGCCTGGGGAAGCGGCCCTGCCGGGGGGCCGCGGGGCTGGGGAACCCCACGGCACCTCTCCCGGACGTCTTCGCGGTCCGGCTGGGGCGCAGCGCATCCCGCTCGTGAGGGGGCTGCCGGGCCGCCCCGCACAGGCTCCCCCGGGTCAAGCCGTCCCCGCGTGCGTTCAGCCACCGGCGAGGCGGGGGCGCAGCCCCTCTGCCCTTCCCGGC
>VXAA01006748.1:61776-97422 GCA_013399115.1 Anseranas semipalmata | reverse complement strand
CCCGCCTTTGTCCGCCCCGGCCCCGGCGCGACCAGGGCCCGCTCTGCGGGGCACACCCGGCCCGGCCCAGGCCGCCGGGGCCGTGAGGAGCGGGGCCGCCGCCCGCGGGGAAGGGGAGAGCTCCGTGGGCGAAGCTCCTCAGCCCCCCCGCGTTACGCGAGGGCCCCGCCACGGTCCGCCGGCTGCCCCCGGTCCCGTCTCTTCCCGGTTTGCCAGAGATTTCGCAGAATTTCGCCCTCTGCATGGCCGCGCTTGGGTTTTCCTTCTTCCTCTGTCAAACACAGCATGCAGTTGTTGTGTGTGTGGTTTTTCTTTTTTCTTTTTACAATTTTTTAATCCTGCTGGGATTAAAACTGTGCCTTGTTTATAACCATTAGAGCGGTACCAATGCATGGTGAGTTCTGGTAAACGCGAGATACCATCTACACTAGCGACAACAAAATGGGACCTCTCGAGCGTGGCTAGGTGCACCCGCTTCTCCACTAAACCAGCCTGTCCGCCTTGTCCAGTGTTAAAGTTGTTCCGTGCCCAGGCTGCAACTGTACTTTCTAATGTATTTCTCAAGAGAGATTTTTGATAACCGTTTAAATGCTGCTGCAGTTAACCCTGCGCAAAAATTCCCATTGACAGGGCCCAGAGGCTGAAATATTTACCCTATGGTCTCACAGAACAATAGGGTTAGCTCTGACCTTGTGTAAAGAGTTACAAGTCAAGGAATGCACTTTGAAGCACTGAAGTATGCACGCAAAAATGAGAAAAATCCACAGGTGTTTCTGCTCATAAAGGGCTTCCTGCTGCTGGCAGCTTGGAAGGGAGGGCTGACACAAAAACATACAATTATTTTTTTTTTAAAGGATTTAGCTATTCTACTCCAGCAGCAAAAACCAAGCCCCAAAGCACCAAGTCAAATCATTTGAACACCAGTTGTTTTGTTTACCAGTGCACAGCTATTTTTTTTAAATATATGCCAGAATCTAATCATCAACGAAGAAAAACAACTTTTTATGTTTTTAACTACCCTGCAGTGTGTATCCCTTAGTTTATGTAACAGCCAGAATTAAATGAATAAAAGGAAATTTCAGTTTTTTCTTGATTCCTTCCCTTGCAACCCCCTCCCTTTCATAGCTCTCACAGCAAGTCACATTTCAGTATTACCCAAAAACATTGAGTAAAATTGCCCAGTGCTTGTAGACCAGCATAGCGTGTTTGAATGCAGTACTGATTTGCACATAACAAGCTTATGGACTTTCTGCGGCTGGTACTTTTTTATGTCAGCATTGGGTAAGTCCTTTGAGCCTCTCTAACGCTCCCCAGCACTAACTATTACTTCCCAAACGCTGTCGTTCAGACAAATGGCTGAGAGGCCCATCTGACAATGGGAAATATATTTTCAAGTTAATGCTGAAAATCGTCCCTGAGAAACTCTCAAACCGAGGTTTTACCTGCTTCCTGCTGGCATGGGCAGCCCCCTACCATTAGGAAGGCCTCCCCGATATCCCAGCTCTGTTACCTTTCCTGAAAATGCACCTACCTTCTAGAAGAAGGCGTGCTCAGCTTATCTCCTGCTCTATCCACTTCACACTGCTCCGAGCATTACAGAGGGCATGTTTAGAAGGCTGAAAAGAGGGAGCACGATGCCAAGGCAGTATCTTCTGTTTCTGCTGGGTTGAGGTGAGGGCCTTCTGGGTCCACAAACTATTTCATGAGAAAATTTCTTATGAAATATTTCTTATCAGAAATGTTTTTTGGAAGATGGTTTTGAATAGCACACGGGATTGATAAAGTTATGTTGTGTACAAGCCCTGAAGTGCTAATCTTCAGGTGCAATTCAAGGAGAAAATCCCGCTCCCAGTGCACTAGTGTTTTGAAACTCACTATAATCGGGCATTTCTGTCTCCAGAAGCTTAATTAGCAGTTTAGAAACAATAATTATCACATGTAGAGCACTTAATAGAGAAAAAGGCACATGCTTAAGGCAAGCATGTAGACTTCTTTGCCTCTAGACTACCTCTAGAGAAATCACTTCAGAACACTTACCAGCGTATCTTTTATACATGCTGAAGACGTTTCTTGTTGAACCCAGGCTGCCAGCTGGCGGAGCATGAGGAATGATAAGTCCTCTAGATGTTTTCCAGCATGTAACCAGCCATGCAACTTCTCAGCGCCTCCAGAAGAGCCTGGACACTCCTTGTGGCAGCAGTGGAGCTGTTGATTTGGGCAAACTCCTGGTTCTGGAAGGAGGGGAGGCCAGAATACGTCTGTTCAGCTCTGCCCCATGTTCTCCTGTAACAGCACTGAGGGGTAGTCTCAACTTCTGTGTCACCTCTGAGCTCCTCCTCCTGGCTCTGCAAGATTTGGGTGGTTGGTTCTCAGCCATGATCGTTTCCTGTATGCGCTTTGGTACCTAGCAGAAGGGGTAACTATCACCCTTGTTTTCCTGCAGGTTCCTTGTTTCAGTGACCAGACAATAGACAGAGTACTTCAGATAGCAAATATGATTTCATTGTACGTTTAATTTAGTATCTTTTTTCCTACATCACAAAAGAACAGCCAGGATTAGCTGACAGAGGGCATACTCCAGCCTCTGCTGAAGTTAATGAAAGGCTTCCCAGTGACTCCACCATTAGGCAGACCTGGCTTTTAATTTCTGATTATGTTCTGTCTCCCTGTACTTATCTCACCACTGGTCAAAAAGTCTTAATCTTTTCTCCTCCTTTAAATGGAAATCTTTTCACACTTCTAATCAGTTTCATTGCCATTTTGGGATGCTCTTTCTGCTAAATCTTTTTCTGAGGATGGCCTGAATACTAAATGCAATATTTAAAATGGATTTTCAATATCAAATTCTGTCCTCCTCTGACAAAGTGCCATGTCTTTTCCTGACCACTCCATTAGCATGTATTAGGTCTATTGCAGTATTGGCAGATAGTTAATCTCACGCTATTAATGACTATAACAAAAAGTACATGCTTGCTTTCTTTTTCAAAAATGTTGTCTATGATTACATTGCTACTTATCTCCACACAAGCCACTTTATTATCTCTTCCGGGGTTTCAGATTTCTGCCACTATCTTTGACATTGGAGAATTTATCACAAAGCCCCTAGACTGGGCTACTAGACTGTTTTTCTTCTGCACACAGACTACCAATCTCTGTCACATGATGGATGTGCTAAACACTCCTGCGTGTTGCTGTGTAATGCTCACAGAAAGCACACTGCAGGAATGCTGCAATTCCTATGCAGCAAGCAACATATCATATGGGCCCTTCAGTTATATGTACCATGTTAAGGTAGATATATATAATCTCTACTTTATAGGGTAGAGTATATTCATTCTATGGAATAGAATAATTCTGCAGGTAGAAATGCATTCTTTCTTTTTGTAAGCATGTGTAAAAGCTAGAGTAGTCTTTGCCTACATTTTGCATACAGAACAGCTCAAGGCAGCAGAGAGGTGGGTGTTTTTTAATATTTGCAAGTCAGACATTTCCCGTGTTCATGCCATCTCTTATGACACTTCAAGCTTTTGCCCACAGGAAGGGAAATAATGGAGTACCTTTGGCATTATTTTTACTAAGAGCAAGGAGTGTCTCAAAAATGCTGTTTCCTTTCTGGTAGAGCACCAGGCAGTGATTTATAAACCTGTGCGGAGAGTATGTGTCTGCTGTGAGGCTAACTTTCATTCAGACTTGAACAACACTATTTAAAAATACAGCCACTTGTGTGCTTTATTGCTTTCTTTAATGAAACATTTATTTAATAAACTAATCAGTAGCGCTTGGTGAAGCTTAGCAAGCAGTAACAAAACTGGGGAAAATTCACTAACCACAGAAGTCTTGGGTATAGGTGTTAACATTGATGGTTTTTGTCTTCCAAACACCTTCCCTCTCAAACAATCCATTTTTGGGGGGTCATAATTCAGTATGAGAATTCCGAATCTGAGTAATGAAATCGTCTTTCTTAAATAACTATATAGCTTTTTAAGATGTATGATTTAACTGGATAAAAATTGGAAATATAATTAGTTAATCTAAATTAGACTTTCACTTCCTTTTGAAATTAGGCATTAGCCATTAAACACTGATATATGACATAAAATCTGTGATTAAAGTGAGTTAACTTGAAGTAAAAGGTATGAGTAGAGGTAGCTTGTCATCTAACTAATAATCCTCTTTTTTTTTCTATTAATTGAATAAAATTTCATTATTATTATTATTTTTTTTAATTTGAAAATTTTATCCTGCACATGGTTTTAGGGGACAGTGGTAAGTTTTTGTGAATAGTATCTGTTTTTAGAATGACAGTAGGTGAGGAAGCTATGTAAGTGGACGAGCGACCAGCTAGCGATTACCAAACTAAAATTTGTTCTCAACGTCCTGGTCACTGTTATTTTTCACATTCCTTCTACAAATCAGGCAAACCTCCAGTTGCACAGAAAAACATTGAGATAGGATGGAGTGCTCTGTCACCAGTTATCTCAGTGAGAGAAAAAGCGATGTACCCCAGGAATGAAGTAAATCTCCATAGTTTGTCAGGGGTTATTACCAGCAGCCAAGATTTAGCATTATTCTAAAACTACTTAGTTTTGTAGCCTTAGGAAAAATCCATCAGCCCAGGGTTCAGGGATCCATGAATATGACTTACAGCTCTCTCTCATGTTGATTCAAAGATGAATGTCTAGACCCAAGATTTTGTCCTGGAATTTTTAAATGATACCAAATATTTGTGGAAAATATTTAGAAAGTACTAAATATTATTTCCTCTTCAATGAAGTTGACTGTTTATAAGTATACATTATGCTCTAAACTTCATAGGAACCGCGTGAGAACATCTCACGTTCAACGCAAACAAAGCAAAACCTGAAGATACGTCAGAGTCTAAAATTAGAGAACTATTTTCAAGAAGCAAATGAATATTGTCACTTAAAGAAACAATGAACTCAGTGAACTTCACGTTTCTGCTCCAAACAGAATGCTTTTTTAGTTTTAAACAGAATCATTCTGAGCACAGGCGCAATGCCTCTACCATTCAACACTGAGTGAGGTTTAAAAGCTTGTGTTGAGAATAGAGAGATGAAAGTCTCATCGGTTCAGCAATTGCTGGTGAAGGATGCATTAGTATCTAAAGAAGAGTTCTGTCTTCTGTGTCACGCTTTCTCTTACAAAGTCCAGTCTATCTTGTGTTTACCTAACACATCATATATTATCTCTGCTTGTTATTTAGCATCTATGATAAGAGCAGAATTGAAGGGGTGGTAGGAAGGTTTTTTTTTTTTTTTTTTTTTTTTTTCTTCCACTCATATAATGAACCTACTAAAATGATTTTTCCTAAGGAATGTACAGTGTAAACAGCCAAATGTCACCTTTTCCTGCAGCATCGAGCATGCAGGCTGAGTAGCCTCAAGTTCTCATATCAGTGTCTGATATAATTATTGATGCTTGGCTGGTTATTGTGACCTTCAGAGAACTTTGACTTTGTGAAAAATGTCACTAAATCTACTTTTCCCGCTAAACAGATCTATGTAGGAATACACTTTATAGAAACCAAAAGCCAACAAATGCCAGACTGGTTTATCCATCTCAGTCTATGGGCAAACTGGGTTACAAATTACTACACTTATTTACTTGAATAAGGATGAAATAGCAGGTAAAAGCAGAAAATAGCAAAGATGGGTAGCAAATGAAGAGGAGCACACTGAGTAGGAATTGTAACTTGTTTTATTTAGGAGGGAGGAAATTGTTATTCTGCTGATCCTTTAGTCCCTGTCCTACAGTTATAAGGGTTGAAACAGTCTTCCATAGTGCTATGTTCTTATATATTTGCTTGGGCAAACATAACTACTTTCTGTTTTTAATGTGCTATCTTTTGAATAACATCCTTTTAATCCTCATGATTACAACAAAATATACATGGCAGTCTTGCTGTTGTCAGTGTTGCTTGACTTGACAGGAACCATTATACTGGAGAAAACTTTTCTGCTTGAAGCCTAGGGCAATATAGACATTGCTGGTCTGAAAGGAGAGCAGCCCGACATGCTGCTCGTGGAAATGGTGGTGGAATGCCTTCAGCCCAGCAGATACCCTATGCTAATGGACCCTGTGTCATTCTCTTCAGTATCCTCTTCCACAAATTGAAAGTGGAGAACAGTATTTAATGACATTATTTTATTAAACTCTCTCGCAAGAAAGAACCCAGTCCCTGTTAGCTGGAGTCAGTGCCTTGCCTTTCAAAATTGTTTTGGCCTGTATGGCCACACCTCAAATTCTTACATAAATTGATAAGTGGGACAGCAGTGGAAGACAAGGTGCTGGTTAGATGAGGAGGAGAAATAAACCCAGCTACTGTAATCACAATACAGCAACTATGAAAGGGCTCAAAATCATGTCTGAGGGTGGTCACTTGTATTTGCTTCAGTATTTGATTTGCTCTAGTCACAAGGTAGTTGCTCTTCCTTGAGCAACTTTAGGATGTGGAAGCAAATATTCAGCCATTTCTCTGTCTTACATAAGGGTGCTTTCAGAAGTGGCAGTATGCTTTCATTGAAAAACAAAACAAAATGTTCTAAACCTTTCAGTTAAAGAAGATGAAAAATCTTTCGGAGCAGGGTAGAACTCATTCAAACTGGAGGCAGAGATAAGGGTCAAGACAGCACCATCTATATTTGGTAATGTTCCTAATCATCATCACCAGTGGCACTGGAATTACTATTCAGACTGCACACTCATTAGCACCTTGCTAGTTCACTAGAGCTGGCAATAGAAACAGGTGCTCTGTATTAATACAAAAAGCCATCCTTAAAATTGCTAGTTGTTTTTCAGGTTCCCCAGAAAACTCGGCTTCTATTTTCCATGCTGTATGCAAGCATCTTTGCATTGATCCCCATGACATATAGGACATTATAATAAAAATATTGTTAATACTCTTATAGTGGTGTTCTGCTCACTGGTATGTAAGAAAGTGATGTAGAGAGATTACATGACTTTTCTAACCCAACATGAGAAGTCAGTGACAGAGTCAAGATTTGAAGCTAAATGATCCTGAGCCCCTCCCTTGTGTGCAGTCATAAATGATACCTTGCATACATTGATAGTAATATTAAGTATACAAGTTTCATCAACAGATTTTGGTGAGAAACTTAAGTCAAAACTGGCCATACCTTGCATCACACTCTGGCCACACAAATACACTTTAAAAGCTGCTTCAAGAACCAAGGCTCTGTTATGGTTCCAAATGCAGAGATTTTGAAACTCCTTATAAAACCTATAAGCATGTTGCTCTTTTTCCTGGTGGTACACTAAATGTGTGCACACATGCATATGTACCTATATATGTGTGTATATGTATATATTTAAGTAGGCAACGAGCCTGTGTTCTGATAAACAAGTATACAGAAATATCCAAGCATTTGGAAATTTAATGAAGCTGGAGGAAGGAAACTGAAGTCCAGTGTGGAATTCATGCATATCACCCATGTAATAACTGAAAGGCAGCTGGATGTTGCAGAAAGAGGATAAAGGGACAGCCTAATGCTGTCCACTTAATGATGTTCTGTTATCTGGGTGGTGGGTAACCCCAAGCCTTACCCTCTCACTTCCAAGCCTCACATGATGTTACAACAAGAATTCAGAACAAGTGGTGGGGTAAGTCTCCTCTACAGCAGACAGCAAGGAAAAACAGGACTGTTTGGGCTGGTTTTTGGCTGTCTGGACTTATGGTACAAAGGCAGCACAAGATGCTCGTTGTGGAGAGCCAGTGCTCCCAGCTAAGGCTAAAAGGCAATGTCCATAGGAAGCACTGGATTCAGAGAAGAAAACTGCAGTTGTCAGAGACTCTCCCTATGCTCTTCCATGGTGGCACTGTGTTTTGACCCTTACATGTGACAGCCAAAGACTTCCTCCTTAAACCCTGAGATCTGACTCAGTTGACCATCTTCAAGTCCTGGGGCTAAAGACAGAGCGTAAATCCAGGGATTTGGAAGTAAGTGCCAAGGTCTAATAAATGGAAGATTAAAGCTCACCCTTATGAGAAATGCCCCATAGACATCTCACAATGACTTCTTGCCATACAAAGGACTTACTGGAATCAAAGAGCTGTTAACACAATTAAAAGTACTGTTAATAACAAAATGTCTAGCAAATGACACATGTACGTTCTTCCCAAATGCTTGGGTCCTTGGAGGTTGTGCTCTCTCCTCTAGTGTGTGGGCCTTGGAGGCTTTTGCTTAAAGAATAGTTTTTAAAGTGGAAAACATTTTCTAGAGATTTAATGGCCGGCTACCATAACAGTTTGGGTGATCCATTTCCAAGCAATGTACCACTTTTCATGCCATACTTTAACTTGAGGTCAGAGGGGTTTCAATCTCTTGACATTTTTTTGATTTTTTTCTCTTGAATTGGGAGGCAGCTTGCATGCGATGTCCCCCTTGCCAGCAGCACAACAGCTGTTAATTGTATTCTGTAGAGTTAGTCACGTGGGGACACAAGATGTGCAACTGAAAAGCAAAGGGCTGGAACAACACAGGAGTGTAATCATAAGGGGGCTAGTTATAATCAAGCCAAATACATTCAGTTTAGGAACTGAAAAATTATCTTTTCAGAGTGATGAAATACTTAGTAAAATGGATTGTAGGAGTAAAGCCAAGAGATTACTAACTTAATCAAAAGAGAAGGCATCCCAAGCTCATTTCGATTTAATTGCATCTATCCAGGGTTATCTTATTATAATGGATCACACAATGGATTACCCAGTATACAGTTAGTGTCTAAAAGGTACAGAAAAAGTGAGCGTTTTCCTCAGATACTAATCCACATGCACTGGATGCTTCAGGGACGACATTTTATTAAGTACTTCAACCCTGACCCCTGGAGATATTCTCTCTGAAGCTCCTATTTAGATGTCAGAATGGGTCAGTTCATGAAAACTGTTCCAGTACAGGACTTTGTCCTCACTATGTCATGAAAGCAACAGCCTTTGCACACTTAGGGTACCGGGAAGGTAGGAGATGGAGGATGAAGGCACACAGTGAAACTCTGTATCCATGTGTTGAAAATTCTGTCTCTACAGCTATTAGGCATCCAGCTTGTCCATGCGCCAAACACGGGAGGTATGGTTTTTTTTTTTTTTTTGTAAGAACACACCAATGCAGTCATGTAATTCACTTACAGGAGAACTGCCTAGACTGTCCTGGCAGCTCAGGACAATTCCAGTGAAAAACAATGGCATTATGTCAATGAGGACATCTGTAACTAAGCTCTGTCCTGCGAATACCTAACACCACAATTGCCTCCAAAAGAAGCCACCTCTTTATCCAACTATGCTGCTTTCTACTCCCCTTCACTTGTTCTGGCTTGGAAATTGGTTGGATTGCCTGGTGAACAGAGCTGAGAAACTGCTCTGAGTTAACCACTGCTTCCTTTTTAATTTTTATTTATTTATTTATTTATTTCTGGTTGGGTGATTTTGTGAGAGCAAAATGGAGCCAGATGTCTATGCAAAGCACAACATATATAATGACCATATCCTTATCCATTTCCTTTGTTGTACCTGGAATCTCTGTCTGTCTAAGATACTGGCCCTATATAATGTATTCATAATTTCTCTTCCTGTCAGACAATTCTGTGATAAAGCATGAGTTTAAAATTCCATTCACTTGTTTGTGGTGATCACAGGTAATTATTGTAACTGGTTGATGACCAGTGAGGGTCACTTCAAAGAATGCAGCTGGAAAACAGAAGCTATAAAAGGTCATTTTTAATCAGTTCCTCTCCTGAAAATCTCCAAAGGTCTCTTACTTTTGGTTGTATACTCAGCTAGCAATGCAACACTGATTAAAAAAAAGCAGCAATGAATATAAGTAATCTCAAAGATGTTTCACAGCCTATGCATAAGTTAACACGTCATTAGTTACAATAAAGTGATTGTCAAAGAAAATTAGGATTTGTAGACAGTTATCATAAAATGATTGATATTTTCTCTATTCAGAGAAGAAAATATTGTTACTTATAGAAAAAAGTTGACATCTTAATTATAACCACTGTATTATACCAGCTGGCCAAATGCAGTTTTACTAAAACATATAAAAAGGAAGCTGGCACAGATAATACATACGTGTTCACAACCATACTCTTGAAAGAAATACTGTTTTGGTTTTCTAGAGGCAATACCATCGGTCAACAGTATCTGTATCCATACTCCAAGCAGTCAGGGAGTGACCTCTTCAGGAAACAATGATATTCTAACTCCAGTTTGACAGAGATAGCCTTACAGGGAATGATGGCACATGGGATAATCAAAAAAGAAATGGAAAATGCTCATTAAAAAGTAGTGTTCTCAAGGGTTAGGTAAATCCTACTTTAGTATTCAGATAAAAAATCCTCTGAATCCATGAAAGATATTTGAAACATGCCATTTATGTTTGGAATTTGTGACTAGAGCCTCTGCTGCTGTAAACTGCTGTAGCACCACTGAAATCTGAGCAGTTACACCAGTCCACAGCAAATAAGGATCCGGCTCATGATGTTTATGCACAAAGCTTGCAGAAGGTACAAACTGCAAGAAAACAAATGCAAACTCATAAACTGAGAAGGTATTGAACCACAAGATCAAATCCCAATTACTTTTTGGAAACCACAATGAGAAATTGAAAGAATAATAGGAAAAGAGGGCTGAAAGTCAGCAAAAAAGAGAGCTCTTCTCAGAAGTGGCAAGGATTTCCTTCATGAGCTCCCTAACCTTTGTATTTCTTGTTTATCAAACCATAAATTAAATCAGACAATAATAGCTACCCACAGAGTTCTTAGTTCTCTGTTGTTTTGTAAGATCCATTGAAAACCATCAATAGAATCTGCAACAGAAGGTAAGTTATATCTTATGTCTCTAATTCTACAGGAGTAATAAATCAATAAGTAATAAAATTAAATGTATAACACTTTTAGCATTGTCAGCTTGACAGTAGAAGAAGGAAGAATTTTTTTTTGATAACACAAAGTTCACTGATTAACTTGTGCTATAGCAAGAAACATCATAACCAAAATCCAGAGACGAAAAATCTTGGTCGCCTGCCAATGGAAAATGTAAAAATGAGGCTTCTAAGACTTTTCTTATTGCCTGTTCCATTATTATATCTGGATAAAAGAAGTACGTACTAATATGCTGTGCAAGTGAATGCATAGTTCATGGTAGCATCTGTGTCTGAAGGCTGGAATGCAGCTGAATATATCCAAGGCCATTCGTTGTTTGAAGGAAGAAAGAGAATCAGTACCATCCACATTTTCCAGAACAGAGGCCATTTTACAGATTTTAATAGGCTTGGATTTTAAAGGTCTGTTTCCTGAGAAAGCTTTTTTTTTTTTTTCTTTTTTATTGCCATTCCCTCTGTTGAGTAAAGAAAAAACCACCACATTACTTTGAGCCCAGGGATTCCTGCTCAGTCTCTTCTTCAAATTCTACAACAAAGACAACCACCACCATCCTCCTCATTTCAAAAATGCTTCATGCTTAAATTCGGTTTCACAAAGGTTCCACAGAAACCTTTAAAAATACCTGTAAAAATGCAGTTGTTTATGCTGAAAGAGGGCAATATCAAAAATCTATAATGATATTTTGCTCGTTTGTCAAACACTACTGTTTTTTTTACTCTTAACAGGAAATAAATTGTCTAATTGTTGTAAGCCATTTCCAGGTCTCTGGAATATGATGAATGTAGGTATTCATTAATTTGGGCATACTCTGTACAAAACTAAAAAGATGAAGAAGCCTCATTTTTTATATTTCTAGGAGTGGTCCAACCTTTTCCAGTAGTACAAGTGGGACTACTTGTTTGGTAAAGTTAAGCTTGTGCTTAAAAGCTTTGTTGGATCAACACTTAAATGTTGCAACTTTTACCAGATTATTTATTTTTTTCACTCTTTGCTCATGCATTAGTCCTTTTACAATGGAGGTCCTACATATTTTATAGAAAATTACACTATTTTAAGTGGCATTTTAAGGCATTTTAATTTGCATATATAACAAAAATAGTAAAATTAATACATTTTAGAAATCTCTAGAAATGATGTAAAAGAGATCATTCTTCAGTGCTGATGTTTTCAAAATTCACAGAATCACAGAATGGTTGAGGTTGGAAGGGAGTTCCTGAAGGTCATCTGGTCCAAACCCCTGCTCAAGCAGGGCTACTTAGAGCTGGTTGCCTAGACGGCTTTTGAGTATCTCCAAGGCGGGAAACTCTACAACCTCTCCGGGCAACCTGTTCCATTTCTCAGTCACCCCCACAGTAAAGAAGTGCTTTCTGATGTTCAGATGGAACCGCCTGTGTTTCCATTTGTGCCCTGTTACTGGGCAGCACTGAAAAGAGCCTGGCTCCATCTTCTTTGCACCTTCCATTCAGGTATTTATACACATTGATGAGATCCCCCTGAGCCTTCTCTTCTCTAGGCTGAAGACTCCCAGATCTCTCAGGCTTACCTCATAAGAGAGGTCCAGTCCCTTCATCATCTTTGTGGCCCTTCGTTGGTCTCTGTCCAGTAGCTCCATGTCTCTTTTGCACTGGGTAACCAGAACTGGACACAGCACTCCTAGTGTGGCCTCATCAGTGCTGAGTAGAGGACCTGCCTTGACCTGCTGGCAACACTCCTCCTAATGGAGCCCAGGATAACATTTGCCTTCTTTGCAGCAAGAGCACATCACTGGCTTATGTTCATCTTGGCATCCACCAGGATCCCCAGATCCTTTTCTGCAAAGCTGCTTTCCAGATGGGTGGCTCCTAGCATATATTGGTGCCTGGGGTTGTTCCTCCACAGCTGCAGGACTTTGCACTTCTCCTTGTTGAGCTTCATAAGGTTCCTGTCAGCCTATTTCACCAGCCTGTCAAAGTGCCTTTGGATGGCAGCATGACCCTCTGGTGTATCAGCCACCCCTCCCAGTTTTGTGTTATATGCAAAACTGCTGAGGGTACATTCTGTCACATTATCCAGACCATCAATGAAGATGTTATACAGGAGTAGACCCAGTAATGAGCCCTGGGGTACACTGCTAGTTACTGGCCTCCAAAGAGAGTTTGTTCTACTGATCACTATCCTCTGGGCCCAGCTGTTCGGACAGTTTTCAGTACACCTTACTGTCTGTCCACCTAGCCCATAAATCAACAGCTTGTCTATGAGGATTTAATGGGAGACAGTGTCAAAAGCCTTACTGAAGCCCAGGTAGACAATATCCATGGCCTTCCCTTCATCTACCAGGCTAGTCACTTCATCACTGAAAAAAAATGACTATATAAACTATATTAAGCAAACCCATGCTTAATGTTGGTTGACTTCAAAGGAAGAAAATCTGCGGAAGCATTTGCCAGATAAGGATGAGCTTAATTCATAAAATCTATCAAATGGTCCTGAAAACAAATGGAAGAGCTCAGAGGAAACACTGGTATGTTCCTTTTCCTATAGCGTAAGGCATTCACATCCAGTTCCTATTAGCTGTTAGGTATTGCATGTTTATCCTATCATTAGTCAGGAAAGGAATACCATAGATTTATATATCATTCTCATATTAAGGCATGTTGGTTTTGTGGCTAATTTTTATAACTCTCAAAATTCTGATAAATGCTTCTTGGAAGGGATTTGGGAAACTTGGAGAAGCCCCAAGAGAGACAGCAACAGAAAGAAAGTAATGGTGCACCCTAGATACAATCTTTTTATATGACAAAAACTTTCATGACATAATGGATAACATATTTCTTCATGCACACCCCACTTTAGTTGCTTCAGTTGCTTCAGTTGAATAAATGAAATATGTTGTTACATATAAAGATGAACAAGAGTACTGTCTGTAAAGAATTTAATGGACTTGAATGACTCTCTTAAGTGGTAAATAAAAATTTGAATAAAAGGTATAATTGCCTATTTACCAGATAGACTAGACTAACTTCTGTATTGTCATTCTGGTCTGCTGAGTACATAATATGCTTTAAAAAAGCTTAATTACGTACTTAGCTGATAGACTAATAGCTCTGGTGGGAATAATTTTGCTGTATTAAGTATGAATAAATATGTATTTACCCAAGATAGAGCATTACTAGTCTCCTGAATGAAGTGTAAGAGTTGTTGCTTTCTACTTAAGCATGAAAGAATAACAAAAATAAAATAATAAATAAAAAAAATAAAAACATATATAAAAAACAAAATGCAGAAAAATGGCAAAATAAGGTATTTTACCTACTAAAATAAGTACACAAAAATAAATACATTAAAAAGATTTCACAGACAGCTACAAATATCCACAGGTGAGAAAGAAATCCCCTTTACATGCCAAGAGCCAGAAAGTAATTTCCTTCCATGCAGGACAAATTGTGCTACAGAGAAGACTTATTTCTCTAGGCTTCAGGCAGACATCAAGAGACACCTTGAAGAGACAGTCCTTCTAGATGCTCTGAGCAGCTGCATAAGCAGCTCCACACTAACCTGCTCGACACACAGGAGATGCACTCAATTCTCTTTGAGTATGCTAGAGAAATACCCAGCATCCCTTTGCATCCCAAGGCAGCCAGGTACCATAAGTGTAATTCAACACCCTGCTCCAAGTGGCACTAACTTGACAGTCACGTCAGATTGATCAGGCATTGTACAGTCAAGTTTTGAATATTTCCAAGGATGGAGGTTCTGATAACTCACAGGGCAACCTGTACCAGTGTGTGAACACCATTATTGTGATCTTTTTAGCTTATGGTCGGAATTTCCCTAGTTGTGACTAGCGAACATTGCCTCCTGCCCTTTTGTTGTGCACCTCCAACCTTTCTGACTCTGTCTCTTCTATAAACCCCAGAAGACAGCTGAGGAAGGCAATTGGTCCTCTGGTCACCTGAAGCCATCTCTTCAAGCTGAACAAACCAAGTTTCCTCAGCCTCTCTTTGTACATCATATGCTCCAGCCCGTAGTGTCTTAGTGGTCTGTCTCCAGAATTACTCCTGTTTGTTGGTATTTCTCTTATGAGTCCTCCAGCTGTGGTCTCAAGCGAGCTCCACATACGGGAAGTATCACTTCTCTCAACCTGCTAGTTACACTTTTACTAACATGGCCCAGTATGTGGTGGGCCTGCATTACTGCAGGGTTGCACTGCTGCTCATGTTCAACCAGTCGGCCACCAGCACCCCCAGCTCTTTCTCTGCAAATCATAGAATCATAGAACATCCTCAGCAGGAAGGGACCCACAAGGATCATCGAGTCCAACTCTTGGCTCCACACAGCACCACCCAAAAACCAAACCCTATGGCTGAGAGCGTTGTCCAAACGCTTCTTCAACTCCGGCAGGCTTGATGCTGTGACCACTTCCCTGGGGAGCCTGTTCCAGTGCCTGACCGCCCTCTCGGTGAAGAACCTTTTCCTAACACCCAGCCTGAACCTCCCCTGTCACAGCTCCATGCCGTTCCCTCGGGTCCTGTTGCTGTCACCAGAGAGAAGAGATCAGTGCCTGCCCTGCACTCCACCATGAGGAAGCTGGAGGCTGCCATGAGGCCTCCCCTCAGTCTCCTCTTCTCCAGGCTGAACAAACCAAGTGACCTCAGCTGCTCCTCATACATTTTGCCCTCCAGACCCTTCACCATCTTCGTAGCCCTCCTTTGGACACTCTCTAATAGTTTTATATCCTTCTTATATTGTGGTGCCCAGAACTGCACGCAGTACTCGAGGTGAGGCCGCACCAGCACAGAGCAGAGCGGGACAATCCCTTCCCTCGACCAGCTAGCAATGCCTATCCTGATGCACCCCAGGATATGGTTGGTCCTCCTGGCTGCCAGGGCACACTGCTGGCTCATGTTCAACTTGCTATCAACCAGAACCCCCAGATCCCTTTCCGCTGTGCTGCCCTCTAGCCTCTCATCCCCCAGTCTGTACATATAGCCAGGGTTGCCCCATCCCAGGTGCAGAATCTGGCACTTGCTCTTTTTAAACTTCATACTGTTGGTGATTTCCCAGCTCTCTATTTTGTCTAGATCTCTCTGCAAGGCCTCTCTGCCCTTGAGGGAGTCAACAGCTCCTCCTAACTTAGTGTCATCTGCAAACTTAGTACACATTTGAGTCCTGCGTCCAGGTCATTTATGAAAACACTGAAGAGAACTGGCCCTCAAATGGAGCCCTGGGGAACCCCCCTAGTGACTGTCTGCCAGCCTGATGTAACCCCATTTACTCTAACCCTTTGAGCCTGACCCATCAGCCAAGAAAGCTGCCTCCTGACTGGTCAGTTCTCAGTCCATGCTGCTTCATGGGATTGTTCAGTCCGAGGTGAAAGACTACATTTGTCTTTGTTGAACTTCAGGATTTTTTTTCTGCCCATTTCTCCAGCCTGTTGAGGTCTCTCTGCATGTAGCTCTGCCCTCTGCCTTGTCAACCACTTACCCTTGGTTTGGTGTTATCTACCAAGCTGAATTCTGTCACATTGCCTGAGTCACTGTTAAACATGTCAAACAGTTGGACTCTGTACCCCACCCTGAGGAACACTACCAGTAATCAGCTGCTAGCTAGATTTTGAACCACTGTCTACTATTATTTGAGCCCAATGTTCCTGTCAGCTTTTTCACCCATTTTACAGTCCACTCACCCAGTCCGTACTCTTCCAATTGGCTATAAGGATAAAAAAATAATAAATGTTTTTGGCACAGTAACAGAGTTTGAGTCTATAGCATGATTTCATACTGATGCTGAATGGAAAGAGAGAGAAAAAAATGATCCTTTTAGCAATCTATAATTGCAAAATGCAGCATGCCATCCTCCCTATGCATTCAGTACGTTTCTCTGTTTAAGTGCACACCCTTGGTCACATGTCATTTCTCTGATGAAAAACTGCAATACTGCATGACCAAGAGTGTGAGTTCCTGCACAGAAGCTCAGGAAGATGAAAATGGCCCTCTATCATCATCAGGAAGGCGTTTAATCCATTTTCAAGTCCAAATCTAGATTGTGCCAAGTCTAAGATACATTTAGGCAATAAAAAGCTTGTTATTTGCAGCTGGCTTTTGACTATTTTTTTCCCAAGAGTTTGCTATGGAATGACATGTACAATACTGACAGTAGCTAGTTAAAGGCAGTGGATGGAGGATTGGCTTCTACACTCACAACTGAGCTGTCGAGAATGCAAAGTTGAAACAGAATACCTCTTCCCTTGTTTTTGGTAAAGAATTGCACCAGGAGCTCAGGAATATCCTTCACCAGTCAGAAAATGAATAGACCGAATTTGCAGCACAAGGATTAAGACCTTTTAGGGAAGGCTGACATCTCTTAAGAGCAAATATACACAAAACTGAGATACAGATCGTCTGCTTGTCTGCATAGGAAGCACAGATCCATGCTACAGAAGAAAACTTGCTGTGTTTGTGTATTTTTCCACTTCTAATGTGGTGGAATAATAAATGACAACATAAGAATGCCTGGTCCAGGCTGGGCTGGAGGTCCACTTTGCTCAGTACTATGTCTCTGATGGTGGCTAACAAGGGATGCATAGGATGGAGCCTAAGGAAGAGAGGACAACACTGCAATGCTTCTTCAGTCTGAGGCTTAGGCTTGTTTTGTTCAATAATCCTTGAAGGGCCTTTTTTGTATGAATTTGCTTGAATTTCTTTTTGAACCCCTGAGAATGCTTATGGCACTCACAGCCTCCAGCAGTAACGGATTCCACTCCTGAGCAACTCATTGTATAAGGTGGTAATTCCTTTTGTTTGCTTTCAGTCTGTTACTTTCACGATTCATTTGCTGCCCCTTTAACCTTATATTGGGAAGCAGTGACTAATCATCCTTTATTTATCTCTATCATGGCTTATCTTTAGTTATCTTTTATCATGGCTTTATAAATATCATAAAGGTCATTTATCTTCCAGGCTGAATGGTTCTAGTCTGCTTAATCTCTTTATGTATGAAAGCCCCACATGTTAACCATCTTTGTTACCTTTTACTGTACCTTTTCTAACAGTACGATATTCTCTTGAGATGGGGAGGGTGAGGGCTAAACATCCTACTGAGGATATAGCTACTATCTAGATCTATACAGCAGCCTGGTGACTTTTGTTCTTTTGTTCTCTGTTCTGTTTGCCTTTTTGACCGCTGCCAAGCTTTGAGCTGACATTTTCACAGAACTATTTATTATAATTCCAAGATCTCTTTTCTGAACAGTAATTGCTAGTTCAGAGCCCATCATTTCGTATGCAAAGTGAGGGTTGTTTTTCCTCTTGTGAATCACCTCACAAACAGTGAAATTCATATGCTGTTTTATTCACCCATCATTCTTCTAAGAACTTTCTGCAGCCTGTCATAGTTGACTTCTTCTTTTCTTTTGACCTTTGCCATGGATAAGTTAGTATCATCTGCAAATTGTCACTGCACTCTCTACTTATTTTTAGATCATTTAGGGTTACTTTAGATGGCATAGGTCCTAGCACCAATTTCTGTTGCCTCTCTCTGATTGCAAAAATTACATTTGTTCCTACCTTTTATGTTTCATGCCTTTTAGCATGTTAGAAATCCATGAGAGGACTTTCTCCTTTGAGCCCTTAGCAACTGAGCCTCTTGAAGAGCTTTCTGCTTGGGGAGGAGGAAATCTTGCTGATAGCCTTCTGGAGAGTAAGCAGACCATGGGCCTCCGATGCTTATCTATGTGCTCAGTCCCCTCAATCCACTTCAGAGGACTCGTGGATTTGTGAGGCATGACTTTGCTCTATGTAAAAATAATGTGATCTTCCCCAATGTCTTATCTGACAGTGCATTTATGAATTTGGTTCTTTAGCACAGTCTCTGTCAGTTGGCCCTACACTGACATCAGGCCTACAGGTCTTAATTTGCCAGCGTAAAAAGAAGAAACAACAGAAACGATGCTGATAAAAGCAGTTAGCGAAGTGGCCATGTTTTGTTTTCTGCTCTGACTCTTCTTTGATAAGTTCTCTGTCCCCATATATCTAATCCCTGCTGTTATATATGGTAGAGTCCTACAATAGCTATTCTCCCTTTACCATGATAATGTGAGATGCAGTTAATAAGACAAATGAGGAAGCTCCTCATGCAAGGACATGGCTGACTTCAGAGTCTTCATGTAGATCCAAAACAGCACTGTCATGCATAAAAGTTTTTCACATGTAAAAACTGATTAAAAAAAAACAAACAAACATCACAGTAAAGACTTCAGATTTGTTCTGTTATTTATGGACACAGCTATGTATTGATGTTTACTGAAGCACACTTTAATATGTCTTTTCCCCTGTCCTTCAGTATTTTAAAAGGTAAATAGTAGTTTCATAGGATACTTGGAGCCTTCTGCATGCCATATGACAATAAAGTTGCCATGGAGACTTCTCATCCTTGAATACTGGTGTAATTAATGTAGAAGAATTCATCTCCTTTTATCTGCATGAGAGTTACAAGACAGACTCTTCTTTTTTGTAGACTTTTTTTTTTTCTGGTGAATATGCATGCTTTGTGTAACAGAGCAAGGCATGTAAATCTGCAAAGTTTCCTGACCTCTGAAACAATGCAGAAAATATAGAAATACAGTGTTCATTGCTGCAAGCAAAGACCAGGATACATACAGCCTGTGTGAAAAATGCATCAGTAACAACACAATCGCAGCTACTTGCAGTAGGATGCATACAAAGCAGGAGGAAAGCCGGAAACATGATGAATCACAAAATGGCAGCTCCCCCACACTTCTTTTCCTTGTAGTATCTGTAATAATTTGTCACATATGATATGAAAATATTTTTTTAATTGATTCATTGATAGCTTAGTAGTCACCTAACATAGAGAAATCTGACCTGTAAAATTTCCTTTACCCAACATGACAAAAGTAAACATGTTGTTGACATTATCGTCAAAAGCAACATGTTGTATTGACAATGTAATGCTTTGAAAAAGACTAATGTTTCTTATTTAAGAACCATTGGATGAAGAAAGGGGTATTGGCTTTAAGTTAGAGGAAAGATTCTTGTGCTGTTCTCTATCATTCTTTACTTACATTTGAGATGCTCCCCAAGACTGGACCAAAGTCAGGGTGCCTTATGCATTAGGGCCACTTAGCTTTTTCTTTCCATCTTGTCTATCATTAGGAATTCAGATCCTGCCTGGACTACATGATTCTTTTTACTGCAGAACTAATGAAACCATGACTGCACAAGAGACAAGAGAAAGAGCTATTACAAAGAAGTAGGGTTTCAACACAATTGTTTAAAAGTAATTTTTGTTTTGCTTTTGTTAGCACCTATTTATTTTCAGCACCTCATGTTCTGTATAAATCATCAAGGTTCTGTTAAAATTTCTACACTCTTCTTACTCAAGAATTTGAAATAAACAGCCATTAGACTGTCTCCCAACAAAACCCCATTTATTTCTGGTTTTATATATCTGGGGCCATGCTGTCAGTAGAAAGTAATTTATGTTCTCAATTTACGTTAATGAACTCAGTGCAAATGCTGAAAGATAATCTCATGCTGAACTTACTTAATGTTCTCTTTTTTCCTTATGGAGACATAAACTAAGTTACAAATCATGCAGACTTTAAGGACAACTGTAAAAAACATAAAAGACATCACCTTTCAAACTCTTTGATATTCTATCTGATATTCAGTAGAGCTTCCAGCATTCACAAAATTTCTTTTCTCGCTTGTATACTTCCATATTCTCTGCTATTTTTGAAGTGGAAATACAGGAGAAATAGTTACTGATAAAAGCCATGCAACTCCATCCCTATAACTTTATTTTTGTGAGACTAATTGAGGTAAGCAAACCTCAGCTTTCCCTTCAACCTGTGGTCCACTTTTACATCTACAATGAATGTATCAAGTAGACTTAGAAGGAAACAGACTTCAGGAGCAGCAATCATTTCTAGCGCACTGGTAAGAGAGGCCAGACTGAGCCACAGCATTGCTGTGGGCAGAGCCCATCAGAGAGACTATTGGTGAAAACATACCTTGAGAGGACATACCACTTCTGCTCCCTGTAACAGTTAGCCCTTTAACAGAAGCCTTTTGAGTAGGGACTGGATTGGAAAATGCAATGGAGGATGCAATCTCAACTTCTGGCTTGCTCATAAGCATCCTGGGGCCCATGTATTCAAACAGTTTCTAAGGGCCTTATACCCAATGAATAAAGGTGCCTGAAGACCTTGAGGATGCTAGTGTCAGGCTTTCTGGGCTGCGGTTCCCCATCATCAGTGAGTCTGTCCTCACCCTCTGGCTTTCAACTTTTTGGTCATCCTATCTGTAAAGACTGAAGGAGTAATCCTTTATTCTGGACCTTGAAGAGCACCTCATTTAACTGAAACCCTGCTCTCTGATGTTACAGGTAAATTAGTAGATTGGATGTGCCCACAGATGATGTAGCTGGCACACATGTTGCTGCTCCTCGTCTTCATAGCAGTTCTTGTGAGCCAGATGGCCTCACTGGGGTGTCTCACACCATCAGCAACAATGGCATGGGAAGAGTACAGAAAGGCTGGAAACAAATCTTTCTAGGAAATGGGAGCTGTCAGACCTCTCCACATAGGGCTGCATTCAGGTGTGTTGGACCCTAATATTACAGTTACATTCTCTGTGGACACATTTGGTGGTGAGAGAAAGAGAGAGAAATGGGAGGAGCATCTCTGCATCCATAACTGTGTCTCTGTGACCAGAGTGTTGTTGAGGTAACCGTAATTTGACACCAAACATACAGCTTGTGTTTGCTCTTGATGCTCTTCTGATGTAGCCATTAAGAAACTTAAAACATTAGATTCAGATTTCTGCAACCTGCCTCAGTTGTCATAAGCCAGCATCTCTCACAAAATGTACATACCCTGTATTTTCATTTAATCTTTGGTTTAATTTATAAGGTTCCTTCTGTCTTAATTTGCAGAATTCTCTTGAAAGGGAGTTACGAAATGATCTGGTAAACAACCAGAGCCAGCCACAGAGTGTCTGGCACCTCTAGTGAGACTAATTACAATGATCCATATGGAATAAGTGATAGGACAGACTTTCCTATCTGAGGGACTTTTACTGACAAGAGTTTTGAGATTTCATTTTCACTTGCAGAAAGAAGTTGCCAATAGAAGCAGATCTTCTTGTCATACATTTAGACAGAAAGGTTATTAGCAGCATTTGTTGTCCAAACATTGCAGGTGGAGAGCTCAATTTGGGGCAAAGGGATTATTATGTGGTAGAAGTTATTCTTTTTGTTGTTGTTGGCTCACAGAAGTTGATGGAAAGGAGAAGCAAGAGTTTGTGCCTATCATTGCTGCATGGAAGGTGCATGGCCATTCCAACACCCAAGAAGCCTGTTGGCAATTACACTGCCAATGCCCAGATAATACGTTAAAAGAAACGTATTATCGTATTACCCAGATGCATGTTAAAAGGAAGTCCATGTCAGCAGCCAAATTTTATTTTGTGAGCAAGAAACCAGAACTGCCATACAGACTGATGTGAGAAGTCAGTATCAGATAGCACTGCAGAGAGACCATAGCTTGCCAGAAGTTCAGCTTTGTTCCTTATGTAGTTTATACCATGCTTGTGAGACCTAAATCCACGCTGCTTTAAATGTAATCCTGAATTAGGTTCTCCTGCACAATTCCCTATTTTGGCAAATCGGACCTTTTAAAAGCAAAATTGGCACTATTGCTAACTATTGCAAATGCCCCACAGCGGAAAATACCCACCTTTGAGTGCTGTCAGTGTTTGTCAGTTCTGCCTCTGGGGACGCTGGTGTCCACCCCAAGCATCCCAGCAGGTCCTGCAGCCTCTCCTTGCTCTTGCCCTGGGCTCTGCCCAGCTCTGACCTGGTGCTGCCGTGGTGCTGGGAAATCACCAAATCACCTCACGTTGGCAGACACCATTGACACAAACTGTGCATCAAAGCAAAAAAAAAAAAAAAAAAAAAAAATCAAGTATATCTCCTGCTCCCCCTGTCCCTGATGATACAGTCAAAGATTACATTGGCTACATCAGTCACATGATCGTACATTCAGCTGATCTTCTGCTATCTTCCTTTTAGTGTCCTCTCTCTGTGATGTGACCACCAGTCTTGACTCCCAGATGTGTGACTGCATTATGCTGTACTGAGAGAAAGGCTGCTTGCTAGCCTGCCTCCCACTTACCCAGGCAACTCTGAATCAGTGATTTTTTTTTTTTCTGTTGGCTGCTGTCCTAGCACTTGTGCTTACTGCAAACTTTGTTAGCAATGATTTTATAGACCCCTGCAGGTCACATTTCAAATGTTAAATAGCACAAAACCAAAGCCATTGACAGAGAGGTTTTCAGAGAGAACCAGCAACCCCATGAGTCATCCATTTTTACAATTATATTTTGCGATATGTCACTTAGGCCAGTTTTTATCCATTTAGTGAATACCAAGTTGATTTTGAATCATTCTAATTTCTTGACCAAAATTACAGAATAGTATCCACTCAGGCAAATTGCACAAGCCTAAATACATTACCTCTCTATGATCTGGTTATTAACAATATTTATAATGCCTTAAAAAGTGTTTTTTTTTTTTTTTTTTTCAAGAAATAGTCCTTTGTAAGCTTGTGTACTATGTCACAAGTTCAAAGAGACATAGCAGATATACCACATTTTTCTGGTATGGAGTAGAGACAATGTTCTTATCGAGATCTTTGTATTTGTATTTAGTCCAGTTTCACTTTGTGGTATATACCTATATTAAGCTTCCAAGCACAGAGTAGTCATCTGAAAGATCTGGGATATTTTGGTTTTGCTTTTCAAAAAGTGTAATCCCAATTCTGCTACCTTCAGTCGCAATCATACTTTATTCCCCAAGTATTTACCTGAATTCATGGAGAAATCATGGATTAAGATCACACTCAATGGAAGAAAAAGTATCAGAATCCAGTTCTAAATAGTAGAAATATATGAATGCACATGGTATTTGAACTATTGTGTTGAAAGTATATGACAGCAATAACCCTTTACCTGCCAAACAACACGTAGAAGCGACTAGTATTATCAAAGGTATAACAGCTTTTCTTTTTTGCCAGGTCAGTTCTCAGGAAACCATCAAGCTTCCCTCTGATCTTTCCTGTCCCCCTACTTCCCCCAGTTTAAATAGCTGAGGAACACTTCCGAAATTATCTACTGAAGCCTACATACCATATCCTTTAAAAACCAATAGGAGTGTGAATTTCCTAATGCTGTTTGATTTCTTTTACAGCATCAAAATAGTTTCAAAAGATAGTAGTAAAACACTCTCTGTGGCAGAAACAACCATTATGAGGAAAAATGTAACGATAAAATCAGTTTATAATATGCTGACAGGCAGACACAAATGCACTATGGATCTTATATTTTCCCAAAGCTATGCACTGCATTTTACAGCTTTAAATGTTTGCTCTTCTAACCATGAATTTCCCCCTTAGCTTTCCCATTGCTTTTTTCCATACCTATTGCTTTCTTTGGCAATCTGGACTTTTTATTTTCTAGGTGAGTTGTCACTTTAGTAGAACACAGTGGACTGTTAACTGAGTAAACAACTTAGGAGGATGTTGAGAAAAGCATCTGCCACAACAGGGTCCTGTTCTTCAGCTCCCTTCTCCTGTAAATAGTCTCACTGAGTAAACAGGATTGCTTTCATTGCAGGGGTTCTGAAAAACAGGTGTAATTGATCCCATTGCCTGGACCCAGCTCTGCAGTCTCTGATGCTGAGGAGGAAGGAGAATGCTGGATCTGACAAGCAGCAAAGTCCCTGTGGCAAGGGAAGGTCTGGACCGCTTATTCCAAGATCCAACGAAGATTTTTTTTGAGCAGCCACTGGGTAATGCAAACAGCTTACTGACAATGACAAAGCAGTAACAGAATAATGTTGATAATTGAGCTTTGGTACATTTTACTTGATTGGCTTGAAAGCAGTGAGAACACACATGGCTAAATACAGTTTTGGCTGTTCCAACTCATCCACAGAGCTCAGAAGGATTAGAGATGAATTTCTGATGTTCACAGAGAAGTCCTTTTTAAGCTCTCATCTCTCCTTACTTCTGCTAATCACAAAGATTGTACAATGCTTATTTCAAAATTACTTTTAACAGCCAGTTCAATTCTGACAGCATGCTGTTATCCTTTTCTAATGCATTATCTTTTGTATTTTATGGGTCACAGACTAAAATATATGAAAACTTTCCCTCATGCTGACAGCACAGGACAGCCGGACACAAATTCCTATATCAATCTAAATTAGGCTATCAGACCACAAAGTTTCTGTTTTGTTTCATTACAGCTGCTCAGCACCCTGGCATAATTCTGAAACCATCCCAATCATTCTCTTCACTTGTTTCTCCCATAACTGTGACAAAAGAGGGTTGAGAAGAGGAAAACACAGTTCCCACTGTAACAACATGCCATTCTTTTGTCATTGTGTAATTGCAACACTAGTCTTGGATGCAAGAGATTTGGATACCTTGTCTGTTTTTCCCCGGATCTGGAGGTTTTAGGGACCTCACTGAGTCTTCCTGTGCCTTGGTTTCCCAGCCATACACACAGGATACAAATATTGCCTCTCTCATTGGCAGAGTGGTAAGTGGAGAGAGCTCCAGTTGCAACACTGACAACTACGTTAGAAAAACCCATTATGAAATATCTTATTTGTAACATTTGGCTCCACATAGGTCTGAAAGCCTTTCAGCACCTTTCTTTAATAGCAATATGGATACACAGCATATTCATAAAAGACCATAAATCAGTACCAGCAGAGATGAAGAGGTTGTTGGCATGTTTCTACAGATGAAGAAAGGTGATGGATTTTGTTTTCCCTTTTTTTCTAAATTTATTGAATTGAGATTTTAGTTTGAGTAAATCACTAGTCAGAGCAACTATGACAATTTCCTCCAGCTGAGAGGTCTACCCATGCCGGGTTTAGTGTCGTCCCTGAGCTGTGTGATACACTTCTGAAGAAATGTAGTTTTAGGGCTAATATTAAGTTCTTTTATCACAAAGCTGTTGTTATATCAAATACAGTATCAGCATGTGTCAGAAGGAGAATCGTGATAATAACAACACTGAAAAAGCCCCATAATTCTATTTTTAGTGGGAGTAAGATCTCTTCAAAATGATTCCACAGAACTTGAAATGCAGAAAACTGAGTCATACTATAATGATTAGAAAGAGATTGCTGCCTCTGATGAAAGTTTTAAAGCAACTGGAATTGCTGCGATCACGGTTGTTCATTTAATATCTGTTTCTAACAACAGGCTTTCGGACAAGTCTGCAGGTAGAAGCCATTAGCCATCCCAGTCACGATTCTGTCATTTTGAACCACTCCAACTCAAATCCAGGAGAGGTACGGGATAAGTCCTGTCAGTGGTCACCCAGAAAATTTATGTCTAGGCCCTGAAGGCACTGATGGCCTTGGCTGTCCCTGCCCACCTCATGAGACTGCCACAGGGCCTAGGACCCCACACCACCCCTGGGGCCATCAGCCCCTGCCCCAGCGAGGCTATGGCAGGGCAAGGCTCCAGCTTCCCACAGCCCTGCCCTGCCTGGCCATGGCCCTGCCCAGCTGGGCCCACCCGCAGGCCTACATCCAGGCCAGGCCTTGTCCCAGCCTTGTCCCCAGGGAGGTGCCCAGTGCCCCGGGCTGGGGCTGTCCCAGTGCCACTGGGTGCCCTGCTCCTGGCTGAGGTGGTGGGATGGGCTCTAGGGGAGCCCTTGCTGCTACCAGTGCCCTGGTCCCCAGGGAGCTGCTGACCCCCACAAGGCCCTGGCAATGTAGACCCAGGGTCAACTTCTTGAACAAAGGTTCTATATTAAAAACATTTTTTTTTTTTTTTTTTTTTTGGCCAGGCTCTCAGATTTCAAAGTTAATGACGATTTGCAAAACTTTTTCATCACCACTGAACTGCTGAAACTATACAAATGGAAAAAAGAAGTAGTCTCTGTAAACCTTATTTCAAACTGTCTAGGGAAATTTCAACGCGACTATTTTTCAGTATCTTAATAAGTGTGCTTATTCAGGATAGATCATGCAAATACTGCATATTTTGGATAAATTTCATTTCTCAACTATGAAGCATGTAAACAGAAGTTTGTACTTCATCATTAAGATGTGTGTGCTCATGCACTTGTGGTGATGGCAGAGTGGAGTGTGGAGTCGTTACTGCAGAGCAATGTGATAGGAATTGCTTTTTGCCCAACCAAAACCAACAATAAAAAATATTCCTCACTAAAAATCTTTGACAGTAAGGCAGAGGCACATTAAGAAAGGAAAATCTCCCACAGAAGAGTTGTGATTATATAGACAGCGGCCTCTTATTAGAATATTAATCTTTATAAGGGCTAACCCCTCTTTGGAATAACTTCTCCCTTCCCTGCAGGTTTATAGTTCCTCGGAGAGAAGGAAAAGGTTTTCATAGGGCACATTTCAATAACTCAGCAGTTTCTAACTTTATGTATTAATCTTTCCATGAATCAAATAAGTGTGTAATAGTTTAACATGAAGACTTCGTGTGGGCATAGTATTGTCCAGAAGCTGATACTGCATCTGTCAATGAAGTGACAAGCATCCATGTAGTAAAAGAGCTAATAACAAGCTGGGGTTCAATGATGTGCAATTTCAACTGGATGAAAAACACTATGGAGAGTAGATGCCTGAGTGAGAAAAGCAACCACAAATGTTATAATCAAGAATATCATAAAGCAAAACCTGAACATGCAAGATGTACGAGGAACAGCTGAAGTCATGTGGTTTGTTCAGCCCAGAGAAGAGGAGACTGAAGAGAGACCTTTTTGTGGCCTTCCTCATGAGGGGGAGTGGATGGGAAGGCACTGATCTCTTCTCTCTGGTGACCAGCGATAGGACCTGAGGGAAAGGCATGGAGCTGTGACAGGGGAGGTTCAGGCTGGATGTTAGGAAAAGGTCCTTCACTGAGAGGGTGGTTGAGCACTGGAACAGGCTCCCTAGGGAAGTGGTCATGGCACTAAGCCTGCCGGAGTTGAAGGAGCATTTGGACAACGCCTCTCAGCCATAGGGTTTGATTTTTGGGTGGTGCTGTGTGGAGCCAAGAGTTGGACTCAATGATCCTTGTGGGTCCCTTCCAACTGAAGATATTCTATGATTCTATGTAAACAGAAAACATTTGCTACGCTGCAGTACATTTCTCCATATAGGTTGATCATACAACATAGGAAAATTTGCCTATGGGAAATTGCACGATTTTAGTGTGGAGTCACATTCATGTTTTGTTTTATTTACTCATTGTGTACTTGGCATGAACATGTTACTTTGGAAAGAGAAATGCCTAACAGAGCTTCCACATTACAAACACATATGCTGCCCTAGTATTTTGAGAGCACAGCATGGTGCTATTTCCCCATGGTGGATTCTTTCTGTTAGAGAGGAAACACCTATATATTGCCACCCTCTTCGTCTTTTGGGATGATTCCAGGAAGGAAATAGTAACTTTTCTATTCCTCATTAGTAAGAGTTTCTTATTCTCTTCTGATCATACTGTGTTTCAGGGAACAAGGAATCAATTCCTCACTGATTAAAAAAAAAAAAAATATGAGGCCACTAATTAAATTCCAATAGTTATAATAAGGAATCAGACTCCATTATGCCTCCAAAAGGCTGTTATGAAGAACATCAGCTACAAAGGTGGCCAAGGATGGAAGAAGATCTGTAGGAAAAGAGACAAAAAACTCAAGCATGCAGGGCTATTCAGGTATGAAAGGGAAGCTGACATAAAATTGCCTATGGGAAGGAGCTGTCGTTTAAATAGGGAGGTGGACGCACAAGCTGACTTGGAGGCAGTTGGGATAAGGATGGATAGCCTGCCTCATGAACTAAAAAGAAAATCATAAGAAACTTCACAAGAATCTCATCCGAAAATTTGTGGGCAAAGGTGTAAACCCATTTAATCTTCTGTATATAACTACAGTCTTTATTCAGATATGGTTTTTGACTAGCAAGCTACTGCATGACACCAGGAGCATGGATATGTATGGCCACATACATTCACAGGAAACACGGACTAGGAGAAAATACTGAAGTGCATATGAGATAAATTACTTGATGGACTATGATGGTGGAAACCAAAACTGAGCTTAATATTTTGAATCCACCTAAGTCCTCCCTAGGAGACCAGCAAGGCTTGTTTGCCTTTGAATTTGAGCACATGAACAGTAGTTATGGACTACTATAGGTAGAAAATAGACTATAGGTAGAAAATAGTGTAAATGCATTTCCTCCTTTTTTTGTCATTAATTACTCAGAGACTGAAATAACAACCACACAATGGTAAATACATCCCTGCAGATTCAAAAGAATAGTCATATACTTCCATACACCATAATAACAGTTTGGTAGACCACAAAAGAACAGATAGGAACTTCACAGCATCTTAGTAATGAAGCAGGAATAGGCCAATGGGCCTTAACAATAGCTGCAATTTTTTCAGCACAATCTAGGCAGGGATCTCAAAAGTACTGTAACCTTATTCTACCCTTCTGAGTTATGCTTTAATATCTCAAGTAAGTAAGCAGAGAAATAGAAACACCAAGTATTATGACTGAGTTAATAAGCAAAATCAATAACAGATCTAGAAGCAGAACCTGGGTTTATGACTTCCAAACTTGTTTTCTCAACATGGCCTTGAAAATGGAATTGTTTGCTCAAAACTTTTTCAAAAATTGGAGCAAAAAGCAAAAAGCAATCTAAATGAACATCTCACATTAAGTCCTGATAGGTGTTTGGTACAAAAATCACCTGTTCCAGCTTTATGTCCATGTTTTTTTTTTTTTTTTTCCATATCTATTATGGCTTATTTCACAGAATTAGAACCATGCAAACCTCAGTCCTTCCGAAACACCCATAAACGTGTTGTCATGTGGAAACCTGCTGATGTCCATTGACTCAATATGAATATAGTGCTTGACACTGCTGCAGGCTAAGAGATTCTGAATAGTTTTGACTAATGCTCCTTGACTGGTTGAAAACACAAAGAGAATCACTATGTATTTGGATGATCAAATTCCCTCATGGAATATAAATCAAAATATAATAAAGTTATTATTTCTCATAAGAAGAGAGATGATGAGCCCAAAGGATTACTTGCCTACTTAATGTCCCAAATCCCTTGATATCTAGCAAATTGCAAAAGATTCCAGGCTTTCACCAAAATGCAAGCCAGATTAAAAAGTGAAACCTTACAGTTTACTGGATATAAGAGCTCATAATCCATTTTTAATAGTTTGAGATGAATTTCAGTTAGATATTTCCTATTAATCTGCTGGAGTATAAAGCTGTAATCTGGAGAGAAAAGAAATATATTCTGAATTCATCATATTAAGTTATCTTGCCTGGACTCACCTCTCTCGGTTTCATTCCTGAAACTCCAGGAATTACATGCATGACACATAGTTCTAGATTAATTATTTTTAACACTCTTTTTGTCTGTAAGTCTCCTTTTAAAACCAACCTAGAATTAAATAATCTCTTACCCCACAACTTACAAAATTCAATTGAGAACAGAAAAAAAAAAAAAAGAACAACCCAAACTCTACTATTTGATAAACCTTCCAATCCTTCCAATTTATATAGCAAAGCATCTTATTAATTGCTTTAATAACAAATCCTGTATCTTGTATAGATGGCTACCTTCTCTTGATTTTTATAGGTTAGAAATAAATTCTAAAGCTGTAAGGAAACATAGACTTACTGTGTCTCATTTTTGAGTACTGAAGTCTTGCAAGGAGTTCAGATGTCAAAGGAAGTTGGTCTCTATGCAGCAGGTTGCAGCATGTGGTGTATGCAATATGTTGGCGATACGAGCTACTCTTAAACAAAAAATAACCACATTAGAACACATAGACCTCTATGCTACCATGGTTGCCTGCTTCCAGAACTTGACCTACCTTATCTAAAACTACCTCTAATATTACTGTATTAACACTGTGAATGTAGGATGTTGTATATTCACTTCCATTGAAAATTGCAGGAGTCACACCACTTGCCTTCAAAATTTTGTGTAAAATAAATGATAAAAGAAAGTGTTGTTCATGTGGTTTACATATAATGCTGTTCAAAATTCAAAAAAATCCATTCAGACGTGGTTTACAATAACACATCAGGAAAAAGATGAACCAGTCTGGCCTAGAAAATAAAGTAAAGCAGAATTCGGGTATATAGGTTATAAAGAATTTAACACTTATATTAAATATAAGATACTAAATAGCCTACCCATAGCCAGTCAGTGATGCACACACAAAGGGGAGCTAACTAGCTACTATTTCTTTGCTTCTCAAGCAAGAATTCAAATGACATGCTTGAATGCAGGGAGATTCTCAGAAAGGACAACAGCCCTCTCTTTTTCAACATATTCTTTAGAACTCCTCAAGGGAACAGGAGAAAAATTATTAGACCTATGAGGAACTTCTTCCCTATTATACTTCCAGAGCATGACCAATATTATATTCCTGTAGAGACCACCTCCTGGAGGCACTGCAGCAGTGTGTTCATCTCCCCTGCTCCAGCCAGTCCCTCTACTTTAGTATCACTACTGCAACAAGAGCATAATTTATGCTGGCTTTATACCCACATATATACAAGGAACAGCACAGAATCTACCCAAAGTACTAATCTTAACTTCTCACCTTAAAAAAAAAATAATGTAAAGATGGTAGTACTGGATCTTTCTGATCCAAACCATATGATCACTATGAAGCAGTTTATAACACTCAAACTTCTAGGAAAGATTGTTAGTGATAATTGTCCTTGCTGTAGTGGAAATTGTGTGCCCTTGATTCAAGCTTGCAATGCTTAAGTGCTCAGCGCAGTGAACTATATCACAGTAATGTTGGTATCATTGTGTTTTACTATTTGAAGACACTGTCTGCCACTAAACATCAGCAAGATATTCAGCCTGTCGCACATGAGCAGTCAATGGCTGATGGCCTGTGATTCTCAAATTATAATAAATCTAAACGAAAGAATTGTTCTGCTAAATGTTAGCTGAGTCACTGTTCATTACAATAGGAGGGTTAAATATGGGGATGAATTTTTTGAAGGGACAAATACAAACATTGATAGATCCATTATGCTTACAGTTCACTCTTTTTTTGAAATATGAATAAAGAAAATTAGAAGGCAGGAATACCCCTTGTAATCTTTGGGGTGTTCAGATATTCAGAAAATATTTTAAAACAATTTCAATCTAACCTGCCCAAAAAGGTTGGAATAAGATGGTATTCTCCACACTACATTTGAGATTATCTAATCTTTGGCCATAGTGAGACTGAGTTTCTCTTACCTTGAAATAAATGTGACTCATACATCCTCCTGCAGAGATTAAGTATTCTGGACTCACTTAATGTTCTTTCATAATGTTTTGAACTTAAAAAATATAACAAACCCCAAAATACAAAAAAAAAAAAAAATATTCCTTTGAGAAATAAGATTTTATAGCTCATCCAGAATATGTGCTAACCTACTGGGTCTTTTTCATCTCAGTATCCTTATTGTACCTGAACCCTGGAGTCCTACAGACCTGCCCTTTTTCCATGGTGACAGTTGTATGGGAAGGGTGGTGACCGTCTTCTTGGAGCTAATCCTAAACTTCTCCTGTTTTCTCACTTGCTCTATGAAAGGTAATTTTCTTTGACCATATACCAGAAGAAAGCTATAACCATCTCCTGTTGGCTCAGTCACATTAGCTTCTTTGGTGGAAGAGTGAAAAACAGGCCCCTGTGTCCCCTCAACTCTTTCCACTGCCGAAACATCAGGCCAGATATGTATCCTGGCTTGGGTTTACCATCACACAAGATGGTATCAGGCTTCTTGTGGTACAGAAAGGAATGAAAAGTGAAATTGTTTTGTGCCTCATCTTAGAAATGGACTGATTCTCCCAGCCCCCTTCTCATAACTCCAGTTTCCAGGTGAGCCTTCTTTTCAGCTACTACTTCCAATAAGGGATATTTCTGAAGCAACATGTTACTCTGTGACACTTTCCAGGTTCTTCTTGTTAAAATTTACTATAAGAAAATAAAATACAGCTTTTGATATCCCTCTACTTGCCTTGAACCCTGCAGTAAAGACAACATAAAGCCATAAAATGGAAGAAAGAAAGGGAGGGGCTTCCCTCCCCCAAACTCCACTTTTTAACCCAAACTCATTGCCTACTACCATGATCAAGATCTTTTTCCCCCTTCTCTTTTGTTTGTGACTGCAAATCCAGATCTGCCAAGCTGAATGGTTTATATTTTATAGAGTGAAAGAAACAAACTTTCCAAACAAAAATGCTACTCTCCTGCTGTTCATAGCAGAGGACCGTGTACATTACTCACAAACCTCGGGCTTACAACAGTCAATGAGTGACACAAAAACATGGGAAATCATGAGTTAAAAATGTAGGCCTGGGTGTAAAAAGGCCCTGTCACACTCCTTTATATGATCTGAAAAAGTGCTGATAATGTTCTACTAAATGTTAATGGTGCAAGTCCATCAAAGTTAACAGTATACTTAATGTTACAAACTCATGCTAATAAGATACACTCTAAGAGGATCTTGATAACATTATGCACTGCTATCCTTAAGACATGAAGAGAAGGGCATCCATTAGTCATTTAATGTGTCTTTTAGGTGCCCAATGAACCTTCAACTGAAGCAAAATGTTTAAAGCCCTGATCCATCACTGGGATGAGTGTAGAGTATAGAACCCAGCCGTCAAAGAAAAAGGAGCACCAGAGTCCTGCTGGCTTGTCCACATAAAATGTGCCTCTGGGTGAAGTCAAGGGGAAGTGATCTGCAACTTTGGGAGAAAAGCTCATGGGTCTGCATATCCTAGGATCAAACTTGGGCTTGTTTGTAGCATAACCGTATAGGACTGAGTAGTTAAAAAGTGAAAATACTAAGCAGTCTGCCTCATTCATTTTGCTTCTGTGTTCAACCTATTTACACTATATTTTTTAATATACCTGTCAGTATAATGTTTGAGAATGACTTCTTTCAGTACAGTCGTACTCTATTAATTCTCATAGATATCAGAGAAGTTTAGGAGTTGAAAGGAAGGAGGCAGCATTAAAAAGACAAGGAAATACTGCTCTGCTGTAGTCTGACTGTGGTGCTGCTTGCCGGAGAGGGGCTTCTGCACCTCCTAAACCACCATCTCCTTCTCCCCGGGCCTGAGGGCAGAGACTTGCACTCAGGGTGCCCCAAGTGGGACAGTGGCCCCATCTCTGAGGACAGCTGCTGACACTCTGAACAGACATAACCTCACCTGAAATTATCTTGACCTTCAGGTTATATTTTAAGGATCCTCGACTGGGGCATTGTAATAGCCTTGGTAGAATGAGTGTCCCCCTAGTCTTTTCGGCATTGGGTGTGCATAAAGATGCATCTATAAGCTGTTAATTCAGCTAGATAAGCCAAATGAAGACAGATGGGAATAAAGTATTCTCATATTTCTTTATTGCAATGCACCCTAGGGGGAGTGCTCTACCATTTCCATTGCAGACAACTCTCCAGTTTAACTTTTTCCTACACCTCAAAGTCACGTGTCAGCTAATGAAGCTAAAACTCATCATAACATACATTTTTTTTTTTTAAAATTGCTTTACTGTACATACCACACACAGTCCCTACTGAGAGGCTTTCATAACTGGGCAAGCAGCAGGACACTGTAGAAAGTACAGTGTTGTTTCTTGTATGTTTACGCTTTGCAACTAAAATAACATAACACAAACATTTAAAAATGCTGCTTCCTTTACTTTGCAAGGCTACTTCAGCCTCATTGCTGGGACATTTCTTCTCGTAGGCAAATATTGCCCCTTAAAATGCAGTTACTTTTAGGAAGAGTTAGTAGCTCATAAGCTATATGTACCAGTGTGGTGTGAAAGAATGATAATCAAGACACAATGTAGCATGTTAATTAAGCCAAGCAGCAAATAAAAGTATCTGCTTAGACTTGAACTGGATCATATTAGTCATTTCAGGCACCACAGCCTCTTGCTCCACTGGGCTCCATTGGATGCCCAGCTCCATGGTTAGCATGGGCAGAGACAGATGAAGTGCAGTGGGAAATGTGACACAGCGCTACTGTAAAGGTTTGAACAGAAATTAAATTAACCCTTCCCTGACTGTGCCTTGGACTAGATACTAGTATCTGTGCAGGATTGGATTTACATTACCTCAACACGAAGGAAAGAGTGGTGACGGGGAATAGGCCAGAAGCATTAATGACACTTTAGCCATTTTTGTAGGGTGTTTCACAATTTTCACCCTGGGATCAGTGAGCTTTACAAAGAAGGTCAGAATCATCATTTTTTTAAAGACAACTTTATTTTCATAAAGCTTGCTTTCTCTGTTCAGCTGCAGTATTCCTGCAACATCAGAATTAGAAGTGAGGACTTTTCTTTCGATATATCTGTCATGCCAGGCCAGGCGAGACTGGGAGCGGAGCACAGCTGGCAGGAGGAGCAGCTACATTAAGCAGCTGGCCTTTTTTCTCCTCCTTCAGACTGGAAGTGCATCCCGGGTGCATGGGACTTTTGAGTAGAACTGGAAAACATGGCTCAGGTGTGATCACATCAGGATGCCAGAAATACTTGCAATTTGATAGTTCAGAGTGGGTCATATACTTGTACAATTTCATAATATCCCATTTTCTTAATTAGTTTGCATGCATGGCTATGCCCAACAACAATAAAC
>VXAA01006748.1:881-56613 GCA_013399115.1 Anseranas semipalmata | reverse complement strand
TTTTTTTTTCAGTACAAGCTGTACTAAAGGACATAAATGAAAGGCTTTTGATGAAAGAAAAACTAAAACAAGAACCCCAGATAGTTCAAACAGAACATGTGAGCTACTTAAAGCCTGGGAAAAAAAAAATCCAAACCAAATGGCACCACACTGAGCAATGTGAAAACAGGTTGTTTTACCTTAAATAGAACTAAATTGATCTTTCTGTTTGCTTGTTCTGGCTTTGCAAATTGTATTAGCTGTATATGGTTTTGTATTAGTATCATTGATCTTTCTTCATAAATTCTTTTTTATCATTTATGACATTTGATGTGATTATTTTATCCTTTTTTTTTTTTTTTTTTTTTTTTTCCTTTTTTTTGGTTTGGGAATNTTTTTTTTTTTTTCCTGTTTATTGGACTGGGAATGGGAGGAATAGAGGAGAAGTTAGGCTCTAACACCTGTTCACCATTTTTTACATTGGACAAAGACATTTCATCTTTCCCAGACAGAACATCAAAATTTCTGAGTATGAGGAACAGATACAAAGAAAAAAAAAAAACGTATATATTTCTAATCAGTGATTTATAGATTTAATCAGCAACTCCTGCAAGCCAATTTGTATTCACTTGAAGTTTGTCTTCTTAGGAAACTGAATTGGAAGCTTCAAATCAGCTTTCAATTCTGCTTTTAAGCACTTGTTACCTGTAAATTTAAAATCAATCCCTCTTTTTCTCAAGCACTGATGAGTCCGCATAGTGAGGCTGCAAGGGAAAACATGATGGCTTTTCTTTGAAACTCCAACACTTGAGAAGTGCTAATGGCAGAACTTGAAAGGAAAATTTACATTTTCGACATGGCCTTGCTTTTAGTACAGAACAACAGCTAAGGAGAAGAGCTGATTTTCCCTGAAGTGTTATTGGACTACTATGAAAAATTCTACTTGAAGGGAAGAAGAGTTTTGTCTGAGATCAAGCTTCATTTATGAGCTAACAATGGTTTATTAAGCTCTTATTAGAGATTTCTTGACCTATCTGTATCCAGTGCCTACGGACTTTCTCAAGTTGTTTAAGAAGCATTTCAGGTTCAAGTAAAATTTATCATCAGATAGCATAAGTTTCGAGAATTCAGCTTCACAAGTTTGATGATCCTATCATATGTGATCAGCAAAGCTCTTTTTTGAGACAGAGAAATAGAGAAACAGAATTATAGTGACAACCTGACCCAGCTGAGGAAAAAAAGAGTAATCAGATAAAAAAGTAATTTTCTCTGACTGCCTTAGTATTTATATCTGTGTTGTGGTGGCCTTGTGTACTGTTGCTTTGTGTAACTGTCCCACTTTTAGGACTATCTTAAAAATAATGTGAGCAAAAATATGAAATAAAGTAAGTCGTTTTTGTAGGAAACTTCCTTTCCCTTCCTGACTCCTATTAAGTGTCTAGAATGCTTTCTTGATCCATAGCTTTTTACAAGCTTTGGGAACGTTACATTTTCAGTTATGCAAATTAGTAACAGTAATGACAAAGGCACTCATTTGCTGACCTGACTTGCTGTCTTTGCAAATTTGCTGCTACTGGGGCTCTGGTCTGGGATGCTGTTCAGGCTTTTCCGTTTCTATTACACGGTGCTCACCCACACAGACACCAGCGATACCACTGATGGAGATATGGAACATATCAAGAGTGACTGCACAGCTCTGGGGGTGAGGGTCAAGGCCATAGTGGCCCAGGTGGTGTCTCCTTGATATTGCTGGTGTAGAAAAGGATTTGGGGAGGAGTAACTGCATCCTGTGGGCCAATATCTGACTATGCAGATGGTGTTATTGACAGGAATTTGGTTCCTCTGTGACTCTCTTTGAGGATTGAGGACTGCTAGGAAAAGATGGGATCCACCTGAGAAAGTGTGGCAAAAGCATTTCTGGCAACAGGCTGGCCAACCTAATGAGGAGGACTCTAAACTAGGAAAGACAGGGTAGAGAGACTAAGACTCACAGTGAGGTGAGGTAGTGGCAGTCAGGTGTGGAAGGCAAGGAGTGCTGGGTGACTGTGACAGAGGAGATCTCAGGAATGGTAAAAACACGGCAAAAGGATGCCCACTTCAAGCTATAGTCTGAGAAAGAGGTAGGAGGAACCAGAGCTCCACGAAATTATTGGGATAACTGAGATGTTGTGAGATAGCTTGCAGGACTGCTGTACTGCAATGGGTAGATACCAGCTCTTCAGGAGACACAAGCTAGGAAGACAAGTGGGATTTGCCCTCTACATGGAGGAGCATATCAGACACAGTGAACTCTCCTCTGGGTCAGACAACAGTCTGCATGAGAGCTTTTGTGTCAGGATCAGGAGAGGCTGGTAAGGATGGCACCTTAGCAGGAGTATGTTGCACTGATCAGGGTGGGGTGGTGAACAAAGCCTTCTTTAAATAACTCAGGGAAGTCTCTGTATCACAGATCCTGTTAGACATACCAGAAAACTAGTTTGGCTAAACAGGGAACTCATGACTGAGCTCCAGTGCAGAAATGGAGTATAAAGGAGGCTGAAGAAGGGACAGGCCAGGCAGCAGGAATTAAGAAACATAAAGATGAACAAGGAAAACATAGGTCCGTTGATAAATAGGGCAGGTGATTTAGTGGCGGCAGGCATAGATAAGGCTGATGTACAGCTTGCTTTCTTTACTTTATTTTCTAGCAGGAAGGTCTCCCATGCATCTGTGCTCAGAGATCTTGTTTTCTGGATGGGTGAAGTAGTTGAACTGGGAGAGTAATGTTGAATGGGCCATGTTCCACCTGGATACCAGTAACAAGCGGAGTACTTCAGGGGTTGGACCTGGGACCTGTCCTGATTAACAACTTTATCAATGACCTGGGGGAGGCAATGGAGTGCATTCTTATCAAGTTTGCACATGATACCAAATTTGGAGGTACAGGTGATATGCTCAAGGGCAGGAGGAACGGACTGACAGGAACCTCATGAAATTCATCCAGGATACACGCAAGTTCCTGCACCTGGGAAGGAATAACCCCTTTCAATTATACAAGTTGGGGTTTGACTCACTGGGGAATAGCTCTGCAGAAAGAGCTCTGGGGGTCTGGGCAGACAACAAACGTAGTGTGAGTTAGCAGCACGCCTTTGCAGCAATGAAGGTCAACAGCATCCTGGGTTGTATGAACAGGACCTGAGCCAGTAGACCAAGGAAAGTGATTACCCCCTTTTATTTACCAATTATCATTTCTCATCTAGAACAGTACACCCAGTTGTGGGCCCCCCAGTACAAGAAAGACATTGTTAAACTGGAGTGAGGTCAGCGGAGGGCAACCAAGATGGAGCACTTGCCCTGTGAGAAGATGTGGGGGCAGCTTGGCTTATTCAGCCTGGAGGAAGGATGTCTGTGGGGGAACCTCATGGCTAAAAGTCTGTACATATGGGGAGGCCATCAAGAATATGCAGCTGAGCTCTTCAGAGCAGTGAGTGGCATGAGAACAAGAGAAAAGGGGCACAAATTGAAACAAGAGAGGTTCAGACTGGATATAAGAAGATTTTTTTTCCCCATAAAAAACAGTCAGGCAGTCAGACAGGTTGCCCAGAGAGGCTGTATAGGCACCATCCTTGATCCTTTTCAAGACCTAACTGGAGAAATTCCTGAGTAGCCATAGCCAATTCCTGATGCCATGTTGACCCTGCTTTGGGCAGGAGATTGGACCAGAGACCTCTCGAGGGCTCTTCCCACCAGAAGGATTCTGTTTCTAACTAGACAAGGTAGCTGAGGAAAAAGCTAGTGTTTCCCTGCGTTCAATATCCCTTCGTTCAATCTTTTCCCATTCAGTAAATAAATTATACAGAGGGCCACATAGTAGCTTTTCTAAAGAGGGAAAACAACAACAAAAGAGTGTTGATAATGTCTGAGCATTTGAATGAATGCTGACACAACATATGAGTTGTCTGATATAGGAAGAGTGATGTGGGACATCCGGAGCTGGGATCCAAATATTTCAGACAGGTAAAAAGTACTTGAAAGTTCAAAAATGTTTTTTCCAAAATTGCACAGGAAAAGATTTGTTATATATGTGGAGCTTGTGAGACATAGCATCCTAGCAAGGAAAAGGTTATTTACATGCAAATTAATGTGTATACACTACTCTAGCTATGAATTACATGTCAGAGTCCTGTTACTTATTTCCAACCAGGTCATATTACTCTGCAGTGGAACAAAACATCTAAAGCACATCCCAGCCCATCGTTTCCATATAATTAAGGGTATCACAGTCTTAGCCTATATGGAGCACAGATTCACTCTACCACTGATAAATCATGGAGCATTCAGTGAAGTTACCAATGGGTATGTCAACCTCTACAAAATTTTTGCAGCAGGTTTTAGCTAACTTTAAATTAAACCTGGAAATGGTGCTCCTTTGCTAATGACTCCTGAAATACATGCTGTAGGTGCTCTAACATTTAATCTCAGTAACCAGTGTGAGGAGTTTGGCAAGTCTTAGTCCCCAGGAAGATGAGGGGCAGGATATGGCATGTAGCAGTCACAGGGCTGCCACCAGCCAGTTTGGGTAGTGGCTGGGTGGCAGTGGCTTGAGAAGACCTGAACTTTCCTCTAGAATTTAAAAAAAATGTTTGTTACATATTAAGAATTTGGGAAATCCTGTTTTAGGGAGCATGGAACAAGAAACTTTTTTGTCTCTATAATTTCAATGCAGTGAGAAATCATAGGCTGATAAATGTGTCCATAGGTCCATTCAGCAATTTTTAATGATTTCCAGTGTGCCTCCACACTAGACCTCTGAAGGGAATGGGTAAAAAGATGTGGACATCAGTGTCTTGAAACTCCACATCACCTCACCTGTTTGAATCTTACTTTCTTTGTTTAATGGAAGGATTGCACTGGGACTGTAAGAACACAACAATGTCACATAAGTTGCATTCTTCCTTCTCTTCTGAACAGATGTGCATATTCGATGGCAGTGGACTTTTAAAAAATATATTTAAAAACCTGTCAAAATGGGTTGAGAAAAGCATACGAGTGAAAAGGTAGCATATGGAACACATTCGTAATATCAATACTCTGTACCACAGTAGACAGAACTGAGTGCCAAGTTTTTAGAGTTTTGCAAATACATCTTATTTAGTCTAATCTTTGTGAACAGTTTGGGTACGCAAATTCTTCAAATCAAGACTAGAAAGAAAACCAGAAAAAATTGCTAAGTTTTCCATGCTAGCTACCATAGGTCCGTTTTTATGGTTTCCCTTCTACCTTACTTTCTCTTCACTTCCTTAACAAAGAAAAAGAAGGAGCATGAGAGAAAAAGCAAGAAGAAATTGCAAAGAAATGACCTCCTCCTTCCCCCTAAATTTCAAAAAGTGCTGGTTGCTATCGGAAATGCAGGACATATGTACAGCTCTATGTATAGAAATTACCAATGCCACCGAATATAAGAATCTTCATCACAAACCAAAACACAACTACTCCTTTGTTCTGAATCATTTCATAGGTGGAGTTGAGTGAAAACCTAATATGTCACGTTCCTGCTTTGCATTCACACAAATACTCTATTTCTTTCTTTTTCACCCTCATTATGAAAATCTTCATAAAAAAGCAACAACAATAGTTCCCCAGACCAAAAAGAAGGGAGGCAGCTGGATAATATCAATTCTCCATCTTTGCAACCACAGTGACTGTTACTTGCAGAAACACTGTGGAAGATGGTTAATCTATCACTGCTTGATAATGCCAGAGATAGTTCCCTGCAGGAAAAGTATCTCCTGGAAAAAGTGTTCAATGCCATAAATGGTGATATTGGATTTAGACATCAAGGGATGATAAACAGATACACTTCTGAAAAATCATATAATACTTTGGATACAGTCCTACTGCAAGACTAGGGGCTGGCTTTTACTGCTGATACAGTGCATATTCTACTACAAATGTATGCTGTGAGGATTTTCTTACTGTGTGTAAAATTGATTTTTTAGATAAAAATTAAGAGACAGACCAGTGATTGTTGACATGGCTGTGACACCATTGACTTTCTCCAAAAGCTCTATTTATGCCCAGTTACGAAAAATCTTTGGTAATCTGCACATATTTTTGCACTTGATTATATTGCTGTGCCAGAACATTCATTCAAAAGAAAAAAATCTGTATCAAAATGCTTGTAAAAAAGGATGGGGTTTGAATATAATTTGATGGGTTATTTACTACAGAGAAATCCACATATAGCTAGAAAATTAAATCATAACATCTAATTCTGTTCATTCAGCTATTTAGATTTAATTTTGTATTCTGGAGTTGTATTAATATGTATTTATATTTATGTTCTTCTGCCTGTATTTTTCTTTAATGACCTGTAAAAAAAAGTCATAGGAAGGAGCCTTCAAATATTAGAGTCAATTTTCCTTTAGCAGAAGTAATAACTTACACATTTTCAATACCTTAACCTAAGCCAATAAAGGTAAGACCTCTAGAGAAAATAGTGAAGAAGCCACAGTGAAATACTAGTCTGGACAACCAGATATTAATCATTATTGTCTCTTCCCCCTCTTCAAGTGATAATTTGAGGAGGTTTATGAGGATTCAATGCAATTACTTTCTGGACTGGTCATCAATCAATAGACATTTCAATGCCCTCTGTGTATAGCCTCCTGAGTAACCTCTCTTTCGAGTCTCCTCAGATACCTCTCTCACTAAAGGAAAAAAAAAATCCCATCTGTAGTTTATCTTGGGCTACTTGTGTACGACTAACATGCACTGTAAAAAAACCAAACAAATAACAACAAAAAACAACCCAAACCAACTTCCATACTAGAGCTTTGTATTGCCACATATCTCACTTTCTCTTTGTTTTCTGAATAGGCAAATAAAACCCAACATCTAGCTCTAAGAAACACCTTACTTCAGGCTCCTTAATTACAAGTCGTCCAAATTATGAATATGTACATTCCTACTGCCACATTCCCTTATTGTCTTTAAAAGTAAAATGTTATTATTTTACATATATTAGTAGCTTCCTGGTCTTTCTATTTCCATTTACACATTGAAATATGTTCTTACTTTCCAGTTTCCTTCCAGAGCCATGAGGTTTTGAAATTTTTATTTTTAGAAATGAGATTCTCATATCCACATGATCCAGCAGGTATGATATCAAAGCAAAAAGTGAAGCCATAAAACTCTGTAAAATTGGCAGTCAATCACAGTACTGTCAATCAAACAGCAGGTATACTTACAAAATTAAGTAGTGTGATTTCCCATGTGCACTGATGTGAACTAAAAAAGTGCTATAATTCTCTGGTGCTTTTTGGAATAATGTGTCTGATCTGATTATTGCACTGTTAAGTGTTACAGAACCCCTTGCCAAAATGAACAGAGTTAAATGAAAGGAGACTGTGCAGGATCACCCATGTGAACCCCTAGGAATGGTAAAACAATGGACTCCACAAGAAGCATCCCCTTAATCTAGTACCTGTTGCCTATAACGATGGAGAAGGCCTCAGTCTTGCCCTGTAACAGTCCTGTTTTACCTGGGAGGAAGAAGGTCAAAGTCATCTGTTAAAATCTGGCTCTGCAGAGAAGAGGAGACTGCAGGTATAATCCAGAAGATTGCAGAGCTTTTGCCAGGGGAGACAGTTGCAAGCTTAGAGGCAGAGGTGGGACAGAGTGAACCTGCTTCAGCTATTGCTATGGCGTTCATCTTAAGAAAAGGAAATTATTAACCTTGTTTTTTCACTTTGTGTTGATTTTATTGTGCTTTGTTTTGAAGGAGCTGTCTATGCCACCTGTCCAATTGTCAGACCTCCAAAAGGCAAACCTTCAGCTGAGTCCGGACCAGCTGAACTCATCATGGCTGGAAGCTGCAGATGGGGAGGGAGGAAGGTGCAGCCCAGCCCTGGATCAGACAATAAGGATGGGGGAGGTATGTTCACAGCCAGTGAAGATGAAGGGACACAACCTTGTGATTGGAGAGCTGCTTTTGATGATACTCAAGAGGCAACATCCAACAACAACTGCACTTCCCATTACCAAATATTTAAGTTTTGCAGATTACAATGCTTAACTTCCCTTGAAATATGAATTTGCCAAACTAATTTTGTCAATGCTGAGGAAAAGCAGAGAAAATGGCCACAAAAGTTCTTCAATGTGGAATTAATGAAATATTTCTTTACCCTTCGGGTATCCTAAAAGAAGTCTCCTCCACAAGGCACCCTGTAGCTAGCAGGCCCTTGCAAGCACAGGTGCAGAAACTCCATGAAGCTCAGCATATACGTAAATGACCTAAAAAGAAATTGAATAGTGAAGTGACAATATTCACTAAGGATATAAAAATCAATTTCAAGGTAATTAAAGAGCAGCAGTGGAATCTCGCAGCATGGTGATATAAACAAGTGTCAGATGACAGTCAGTATAAATAAAGTAAAGCACGTGTAAAATGAAGTGACTCCAACATTACATACACAATGACGGGTCCTCAAGAAAGAAATAGTCACTTCATAGACACCTTATAGCAGATATAGATGGTTCTCTGAATACATCTCACTGTTGCACATTGACCATAACATGAGCACAACAACAGAAAATTTTAGGAAAGCAAGGAGAACAAAACCAGATGACACAGCTATGCTACTATTTATGTTGTTGGCGAGAAGTGCAGCTTAGAGGAGAGATGACTACAGGGTGATATGATAAAAATCAATAAAATCACAGGGGATACAAGCAAAGTGAATATGGAGCTTTTTTAAAAAAGAAGTCTGAAGAAGAGCTAGGGAGCACCAGCGAAATTACAATATATTTACCAAACAACTTCTAAAAATAATCAGGGAGCTTGACGTGCAACCTAATACAGATTCTCTTGTGGCCTGCAGCCTTCCCATCCCTGAAGCTTACCAACCAACTACAGAAAAATAGCTCTGCAAAACAGGAAGCTGCATCTCTCCCTGCAGGCATAGATGTTTGTCTGGCCTTAAAATCAACATCTTTAACATCAAATCAGAAGATCTCGGAGGCAACCCAGAGTAATGGGTATGGGTTCAGAATCACCACCTCCCCAGGCCACTTGGTCTGGTTCAGGGGTCCTCAGCCTCATGTACCTGCACCTCAGCACTCCTGGGAAAGGAGAAGGCATAGGGAAAGAAAAGGGCCATCCCTGGAAGAACTGGCCAGAGATCCAGGGAATGAATAATAGTTGGGATATCTCTCTTCTGGCTGTTGTCTGCTAGCTAGAAAAACTAGCTCCATGCTTTCTGCCTTCTCAGGTGATGTAACAGGAGATGGTAGGTACAAAGCCTCCTCAGAGTTTTTTGGAGGTAATTTCACCTTTGCAAGCAGGAGGGAGGGACAAACTCAGCACAAGATTCCAGTGTTTGCCAGGCCAAATTTCTGGTGCTTTTAGTCTCAATGAATATCATCAATAGATTGTTTGAAGAAACAGCCTTTGTTAAGAAACAAAGGCTGTCATTGTGCTTGTATAATCTATCTGATTTGAAAAAAACATTCTATATACGCTGAAAAGTGTTTTATGTTTTCCAACATAGAACAGAACACAGACATCTCTAACTTAAGATCTAAGCTACACTTTTTCAACTTTAGTTTTGCTACAGTTTAACTACTTTAAGAATTTTAAGTTTCTTATTAGTAACATATACATTAGAGATATCCCTTTTACCTATATGGAAAGCCATTCATCCTCTCCTTGAGTTGTACAAAGTCAGTAATACTGATCAAGAAATAAAAAGTGCTTAATAATCATGATGCCTAAAACCAGACAAAAATCCAAAATCAGAACTCTGAATAAAACTTCGTCATGGGGCAAATAAACATAGAATCATGAAATCATAGAATAATTTGGGTTGCAAAAGACCTCCGGAGAACATGCGGAGCAATGTTCTGCTCAGGGATATCTTCTCACCTAGCACAGGTTGCCAGGGCTGCACTCTAGTGCTCTGAGCATCTGGCCTAACATCACCAATCACTCAGGAGTACTGATTTTAAGATTAATATTTTTTTTTCTTTCTTTTTTTTTTTTTTTATTTGGTGGAGGGTAAATGACATTCAATATAAATAAAGTGAAGCACATGTAAAATGAAGTAACATACAGATGATATATACAGAATGATGGTTGTGTAAATACCTCAGTACAATGGTAGGTGCATAAAACAAGGGGATCTAAAGTAGTTCTGGCTCATCCCTCTTTAAACAGAAGTTTTTGAACTGTATTAGCTGTAAATGGGCTAAAAAGTACAGAGGTCTCTTCTGATGAAGCTTTTCAAAAGCACTAAACCCTGGCCAAATTCCAATCTCTCTGAAATGTCCAGTAGCTTTCCACTGTAGAACAATGCCAGGTAACACTGAGCATTCAGCAATATTTCAATAGAGGGAAGAGTGTTTTCACATTTTATAAAGGATCCATTTTGTAACTGCAAGAAGATTTTTGAATGACTAAGGTAGCTAGAGGCTTTGCTGTATTTAATAACAGTGGTTTTTCATCCTTATTGCACAAACTGCCAGGTGTTTACTTACAGACTATCATTTACTATAAAATATGTATATGAAGTTACTACAAAGAAACATTCAATCTTTTAGAGAAAATGCTGTACAGAATAGCTGCATCTTCAGAAACAATCAACAGAATGTTAAATACTATCATTTAATGCAGTGAATATCCAAAGACGAACATATCCTGATACTAACTAATAATATCAATCCAATTATTTCCAAATGAAATTATAGTAATTTCAGAAGAGATCACATTAAAAAAGCGAAACTATAGCCGTAGAAACTGCGGAGAACAGAGCTCTGCCAGCTCGAATGCAAATCTCTCTATAACATCAGGCATGAGAGAGGTACAGGATAAAGCTGTGTCATGCAGGCTGGCTGTGCAGAAATGCTAGCGTGGCTGAGCCAAGCGTGAATGTTTTGCCACTGCTCACATAAGGCTGTAGTCTCTGGAGTTAACCCACCCCAGAAGGAAGGCCAAACATTTACAAACATCAGAGCCCTCTATTTCTACTCAAATTATTTCCTTCTTGGCTTGACAAACTGAAACGTGGGGTGGCCCCCACTCCCACCGCATAACAGCAGATCAAGCATGGAAACAAGCATGAAATCTACCCGTAAGGGTTTTGCTGCCATCCTGAGCCATGCCCACGTTTGTCATGCAGCCCAGGCACACGCTGCACACCTACGCACTGCCACAGCCAGGCTCAGCCCGCAGCAAAGAGCTTCCCTCTACTCCTTTAATTTCCAATTTACCCATATTGCTGTTTCCCCTGACCACTTATAGAGATCCTGTAATTAAAATGGTCTCTAAGATCAGTCATTTCGTTTGAAGGAATTCAGCGGGCAATATTTACCAGCTGAGGTTGTGCTACACTCCTGGTATTTATTTGGCATTGACCGTAATAGGAGGTGATATTTAATGCTCTATTGATCACTGCAGCAACAGGTCTCATTCTGGGGAGAGTGACAGGATTGTGTTTCAATGCATTCATCCGAGTTTGAATGCTGGGACCTTGATGTCCAAATGCACTGATCCTCTGGTGTGTGTAATACACAGAGTACAGCAGAATGGTGCTGCTGCAGTGAAGCTGGAAAACGTTTGTACTCTTCAGGAAGGAAAGCTGATGAAATTAAAGAGACTTGACTTTGTTTCTCTCCCCTGATATGGCATGAAATTTACTACAGCTACGTACTAATATGGGTTCATTTTTATCTCACTGAACTAATTTAGAGTCTCATCCTTAGTTCAGGTATCGGTGGGAGGGTTTTCATTAATCTCAAGGAACATTAAATCCACAGTTCCCACTGTGCTTTTCTCTGCTAGAAGAAAGCAATTGCAGGTATTAGACATTCTGCAAGTGGAGGCCATGGGACTCAGCACAGCATTTCCTGTGATCAGCTGAATATGAGAGATCAGTTCAGTTTATAAAAATAACCTTCTTGTAACATACAGTGTGTGTGTAAAGTAGAATAAATTCAACCTTCGTCTGAAACCATAAGAAATTAAGATATTCAGAAATAAACAAGGGACAGAATTTTCCATGAGAACCAGCTAACTGTCCATTTCCATACACTACATTGTTTTCATTCCTCTAATCTTCCCCTTTTGATCAAATTAATCAGCCGTTTTACTAACAAACAGCTGTGGAAAATATCCTTATGTACATTTTCAATATTAGTTGAATCAAATTAATTAGTTTTAACTTTCTCTCCTCCTATCAAGTTTTCTTTCAAAAAAAAAATTCTTTAGCATCTATTTCATTATGTTTAAAATGGTCTGTTCTCACCCATGTGGGAATTTTATATCGGAAGTCTTACATCTCCACTTGTTTAGAAGTCATGCAAGCAACTCTCTGAATTATTAAATGGGATGAGACGTGACGTGACAGTTTCAAACTGTCAATTTCTTCCTTGTGCAAAGGGTTTATGGTTAAGCAATGCATTTATTTCTCCTCCCAATCTGGAATGAAACTGCCTCTTTGCACTTGCGAAGTAATAAAAAAGTTTGGAAGGACTTCTCTGAGCTCCACTGATGTAAACAATTGGAGTGTCAAGATGAGAAAAGTGATTACTATAAGAAAACTTAAAACATCTCATTGAACTTAGAACCGTTTCTCTAAAAGAATAGGCAGACACGTTGCCAGAGTCATCCAGTGCAGATTGAACCAAGCACCTGAGAGTACATAACAAGTACCAAACTTTCTTGATTGGGTGACAGGATGCTATAATTATCAAATATTTTGAAAAAGATGAATATGCTTGAATTCATTACACAATTTTCTTATAACTGATAATCGATACTAGCATTGCTCTTGGCAGTGAAGAGAGGTGGGCAGGGGGAAAGAGGCCTCTTGATGAACAACTAACACTTTCAGGCATTTCAGTGCCATCCTCCCTATTGCTAACTTTTTTTCTGAAGATCTCTGTAGCACTGTAGAAAGAATACATTAGTCCCCTGAGTATTACCACTTCTGGGTACGTACCAGGGACACCCACCTCTATTGGCAAACTTTATGTTTTAGCAAAAAGTTCTCAGTTTCCCTTGTGTCTATGCTGATAGCTCCTTCATGGTGATGAGCCTGACAGCCCTTATGTAGATTGCTGAACAAGAGTTTGATGGATTAGTCTAGTCTGATGTTAAATTATTCCTGAACATCTTTGTATAGAAGAAATCACCACTCGAGCATGAGAGTAGGTCTCATCTATCACTCAGTCACCTTTTCCTACAGCTCCAGAGAAGATCATCTGCAGACAGAAATAGATGCTGGGGAAGGAAGATGGGGACTGACTGGTGTGTACCTATCCACTCAGTTAGTGGGGGGCACCAGTGGGAAGGTGAAAATAGAACATTCTGAGGTTATTTTATGAAATATCATTTCAAATTAAACAATCAAAATATTTTATTTTCATTTTATCAAAACAATCTATAATTTTTTCTTTGGATTCAGAAATATTTGAAGTCTTCACTAAATACTTTTTGGCAGATATGGGAGAAATTTGCTACACAATTACATTTATTTATTTATTTACTCGGTTCTCTTTGCTACTGACAATAACAGATAGTTCAAAAGCTGGTTCATATGTTGGCTAGAACAGATTAAGAATGGGGTGACACAAGAACAAAAAGTGTTACTGCCATTCTGCAGGCTTTTTAGAAGAAAGGAGTGATCTCAATACCTGCAATTACTTGTTTACTTCAGTAAAAAAAAATGCAGTTGCATCTAAGATGGACATGAGCTATGTCTCTTTGAAAGCTGACTACCATTTCAAGGATGTCTTTCACCTGTTGGAAAGTACTGGAAAGGTAACATTTTGTTGAACTCCTGACAAGTGTGGAGAATGGCTATCAAACGTCTATTTACTTCTTTAGCCTACATGCAATGGAGAATGCTCACACAAAAAGAGGACTTAGCACAAATGTTGACCGAGTCTAAAAGAGCAGGAAAACTGTATTTTCAAAGATGGTATTTAAGAAGAAAGAAAAAGAAAAAAAAAGATAAAATATTGGAGTAGGGACAGAACACAAGGTTTTAGGATATAATTTCGCCATGTGAAAATCTTCATGGAAGTGTCTCTTGCTGCAAACTGTTCCTGAAATTCAAGCTAAGAAAAGTGTGTATAAACTAGCAGAAAGGCATAGTCTTTCTCATAACCATAGCTACCATAGAACGTCACCATGCACTATTTTGCAGCACAGGTGCACCAAAAAAATAAATCCATAACCTACTCCAGAACTGACGAGGGGAGGAGTTGTCTCTCAGCTTTGTAGGTCCTTTACCCTAAACACTTTCCTAATCCTTCACATTACAGAGAGCTGTCAGAGCACTTAAGACAAGATGGGAGCCCCTTCGATGTTCACATGCACGTTTTAGATCTCCCAGGTGAGTACTGCTAAATATTTTACTCTGTTATTCCTTTAAAAACCTCTCTTTTCCCCAGCAGGAGTAATTTCAGTACTTCTAAAAGAAAAATATTGAAAATAGTATAGAATTACTACATTTTTGCTATGCATGACCCTACAGAGTAAGTAAACTAAACCCCAAAAGTCCATGCTTCCTGATCAGCTATTATACTTAATTAGTCAATTCACTCAGCTGGGCTAAGGAGGCTGAGATGACCGGCTTCTCTAAGATGAAATGGGCCATCTAATTATGCACTTTTATATCTCATTATACCTCATTTTGAACTTGAAGCACAAATTAATTCAGGGGAATTCAGTGGCTGTGTTAAACTGGAGGCCATGTTATTTAGCCATGGAAGTTCTGGTTGATATTAAAGATATGCATTTATGAGTCTAACTTAAATCCATATGTTTTGACATTCAGCATTACTATTCCATTTTTAACAACGTTTGCCTCGAACCAGATCTTTGAAGCTGCAGCCTGGTGGGTCTCTTGTTGCAAGCGTGGTATGAACATGCCTTGCTGCTGCAGAGACAGGCAGCTCCTGTCCCAGAGGACACCTATTTATCATCCAAAAGGCAGTCACTAAGTGGACAAAGAGAGTGAGAGTGCCAGGGAGTGTGTAAGGCATCTTGCCATGACCATGCTGCTGCCAAACACTTCCACATTAATTCACTGCTTGTGCGATGGGCCGGGCCAGTGGCCTCAAGGCCTAAAGCCAACAGGTGGCCAGCCGCTGCCTGGCCCTGCTACTTACCAGGTCACTGAACCCCATGGGTTGCTTCCTTGGTAGGGGGAGAAGCCAACTGCCCACCCCTTTGGTCCTCACCTCATGTGATGTCGATGGAGGGAGTTGAAAGCAGCAACCATCAACCCGGGACCAAAAGTATCATTGAATCACATGCCTGCAGCAGGGCAGGGGCCAGCTCTCTCTGTCCTGCTGAGAAGCCAGGGATCCACTTCTCTGGCAAGGGGCCCACATCTCTCATAGCTGGCAGCAAAATGGGAGCACCCACCATAGCCACCTGGTTTGGGAGTGAGGTCATACTGGGACACCTGCTGCCATACAGATAGGCATGGCCAGCCACAACATTGGTCTCCTGCTGGGCAGCCTGGTCTCCAAATCCTCTCCAGCAAAGGCAGGAGAGGATTAGCTAGGATTAGGTAGCTCACGTGTGGTGCCCACCGATACACAGTGCTTGGAGCAGGGGAGGCGTAGCAGCAGTCAGGCCGCTGGTTGGGAAGGTGCCACGTGGAGTATGGAGGGATGCAGCACTTTGGCATCCATTTTGCTCCTAAGCATGTAAGTGTTGGGCTTCTGTGGTGGGTCAGCCATTTTTGAAAACATACTTAATTCATTTCTGTTTCAGTACACCGTAATATAAAAAAAAGGATTTTTGTCTTCATGGCCAAACGTGTAGTGATGTCAGATACTAAATTGTAGATTTCATTGTTGTGTGAAAAGATTTACTGAAAAATGTATTTATGAGCAGAATGAATGGATTGCCTTGTCATCAAGTAAATTAAATGTTTCAATTTAAACATCTGAAAGTCCAAATTCATTTATTTATCCTTTGCAAACATCCACTTAAATTTCCTGAATGTATGTGATGTTTATCATAATTTTCTACATCGACTAAACTCAAATTAGTCCTAGCCTTTATTTCCACGGCTTTTGAAATGCGGATCGCGTCTGGCATACTCGAGACCGTTACAGTCCCCGTGCGATTTCTATTTAAAATTACGATTTCTGAAAGAATCCAGGTTCTGCTCGCCGGCGTGGTGGCGGCGCTGCCGTGCCGTGCCGTGCCGTGCCGTGCCGTGCCGGGCCGTGCCGTGCCGTGCCGGGCGAGGCGAACGCGAGCCCCGTGTGCCACCCCGCGGCAGCTGCCGCGTCCTTCCCGGGAAAACGGGGCTTCGCTCCGCAGCAGTGTGTCGAATGAGTTAGCGCCGACAGAGGCCGCCTCAGCTGTCCTCTCTCCTTCGTGCACCTTTAGTGATTTGATACCTTCCCACGCGGGATGTCTGAGATCATTTTTAGTTAATTAACAATTCTGCATACACTTTAAAAAAAAAAAAAAACAAAACTGTGGAGCCAGGGACACTGATCATATAACTCTGAAGGCATGTCCTTCTCCTGCAGCATCTTCTTTTGGAATGTAAAAATGCTGTATATGCATTATTTTGTTGCTGTTAAAAAAAGCAGTCAAATCTGTAAGCAGAACCTGTTACTTATCAATGTCTTCTGTGCATATAAACATTGTGTTTTATAATTTCTTATGATTAATTAAATTCATACTGATTTAATTAGAAAGAGAAATGAGCAGATTCAGTTTGCGGTGATATCTAGCTCATTCTACAGATTAAAGAAGGTTAAAATGGTGAATGTGTCACCAGTAGAGTTGTGTGTGTGCATATGCACATGTCTGTGGCTTTCTAGGATTCTTTTTTTCGCTCAATAGCTAAATGCATTGCAGCCATTTGCAACACACTTGACTAGACAACAGCTGGGCCCATTTCAGCAAGCTCTGTGCAGTGCATGTAGATGCCTTGGGTTAGAATTTATTACCTGTGCCGTGCCTATCTGTCATGAGCACCTCCCTGGACTTTCCTTTTCTAATCCTTGCCATGCAGACATTGCAGTAACATATTTTATTGGTTACATGTCAAAATAACAGAAAACAATTGTGACTGGGTATTTCATTCCTTCGCATCAAAATAGATAAGTCAAAATATACAACTAGTCAGTAATTTGGGGGACCGACATGAAAATTAACCAGAAAAATCTGGATACCCACCTTGCAAGAAAAGCATTTTTGTATTTGATTTAAAAGCCATACTGCTACCATGAACTTCCTGTGCAACTACCTCAAATAGAGGCTGAAGAGCAACCAGCTCAGCAATTAGATGCCAATGTACAAAAGTGAATAGAATATCTGTCTGTCTTATCATATGCTTCATATTCAGGCGCAGGGGTTTTGCACTGTTTGTGTAGTCATTCAAGCAAATAATGAATCAAATTTCAATGCAGAGGATCCTTTTGCTTTATTTACAGTTTTACAAATCATGCTGGAGTTTTTATTTTGATAAAATAAACATTGGATGCTGATGTTGTTGTTTACCAACTACCCTCTATTCACATTATTATGCTACAGAAAAAGAGCAGCAGTTGCTGATATTGATTAGTATGACAAATGCTCTGTTTGGCTACAGAAGATGAAGCTGTCTCGGAAAGCCCAGAAGATCTTTTCAGAACCTGCAAACCTCTCTACAGCAGCATTTTTGTTATTAACTGCACCTGAGACCAAGGTGCTACTGAAATAGGCACTACACATAAACAGATAATGATAGCCAGGTGCACTTTCATTGGTTAGTTAGGGAGGGTTTTGCTGTCTGAAGGGAAACCAACCATCATCTTCAAATTTGTTCAATCTTCTTTTGAGTGAACATCTCAAGCCACTTATGTTCTACTGAAGTTCAGTGTAAGTGATAAACCTGCAATTGGTCTGAAAATTCATCCCAAACCCACATGAATCCATGTACCTTAATCTAATTTTTGAGCCATTTGTTTACAGCCCTCGTTATTTTCCTTCTCTCTCTCTCTTGTAAAGAGAGCATGAATGACTTTGGTTGTCCTTGATGTATGAGTATCTACACCTACAAAATTAAAAACTCAAAGTCTATGCTTAAACAGTTGATTTTATCTATTCCCAGTTTTTTTTTTAATCATTCTGAAGCTTCAATGCATTGTCAATGTCCTATACTGCTCTGTCAGAGCTATTGATATTCACATCCAAAATAATATATACAATATTGTTATTGGCTTCAGATAAATAGCTGTATTGAGAAGCCTGATAAAATACTGCTTAGATTTCAAGAGATATGATGCAATTATTCCTTTCAGAAGAAACATACTTCTCAAGGCTCTTACTGTTAAAGTTAGGATCTTCATTTTCAAATGCACTTAAAACAAAACAACAACTCCACAAAGCCCAGGCTGCTCAGGCAACAGAAGAACCTCCACCCAAATATGATCCCAACAAGCTGGAAGAAACCTCTTACTGCACAAGAAAGGAGAAGAAACAGAACAAAAATGAGTGCACGTGTGGGTATTTCTCAACAGATCCAAGAAGTTAACACTTCAGCTTTTTTACTTTCTCACTTTTTCTTGTTTTTCAGTTTTGTTTTCTTTCACAAATACACTTGTAGTGGTCCTCCTTTTGAAAATTGCAGATTGCCTCGTTCAATTTACGATTGAGACATTAGTCTGTCACAATTAAAATGAAATGATGATGTAGGACTTTCCTTCAAAATCCCTGAAGGATATGTCTCCGGGTATACTGCTTCTATCACATTCATACCCTCATGCCTACTACATGAAATATTTTCACAGAAGCAAGTAAACCTCTGTTTTTTCTCAGCTAACATAAATTCCTTAACTTTGTGTAATGAACAAGCTTCTGCTCTGAAAGTTCACTCCTATCACATCTAAAGTCTTCCATCTCACAAAGAATAGAAATGGAAAACATTGCGTTTGTCAAGGTATCATGAGAATTTCCAAAAGAAAGAAGAAAAAAAGCATATGAGAAATTGATAACATAGGCCTGTTACCCTTGTTGTGGTTCTGCCTGAAGAATTTGCTGCCCAAAGTAGAGTGTTTTAACAGTGATGAGTAGATGGTTCTGCCCTAACTTGTTAATGATGCAAAGAGCAACTCTCATATTAACTTTCTGAAGCATGCAGAAAACCATAAAATGCATGCATATCCTAGAGGAATGATTTTTCAAGAGCCATTTGCTTACCAAGGCTAACAGATTATGGCAATAAACTTTCATCTATTTGTTCCTGAAATACTTAAATTTATTCCTTAAATAAATTCCTTAAAACAAAACAAAAAAAACCTTTTCTAGAATGCTGAAGCAAAGTATGGGATAAACATTTTGAAGTTGCTTTACAGAAATAAAGGCATACACAATGCTACTTACATGCAGATATAGAACCATGATGATCTATGGTGGTATAAAAGGCTTGTAGAAAGAGGCCACATCTTTTACCAGAACAAAAAAGAGCTGGAAAAAAAACCTCACACAGGCTCTTCTGGTTTGAAATGCATAAAATAGTCAATCCTGACTAGAGTTGGCAAACTTCTACCAGCAAATCATTTATTTGTTGAAAAATGTAGTTTTAGGGCAGACAAAACTCTTTGCCAAATCTGAACTATTCACCATGAGTTACAGCCAAGAACAGAAAACGTTGGAAAGTCAGAAGGATTTATCTTATTTCTTCTGAAATGGAAACAGTGACCAAGCTCATAAACAACAGTCCTGACACAGCCACACGCACACAGTTAAGGTTCCATTCACAAAATAACAGACAATCCTCCACAATATAAAGCAGGGCATCTGGGAAGTTTGTGCTCAAATATCATTGTCATATTTGGTACATCTGACTTTTCCACATTCTAGAGAGTATCCTAGCGATATTTTGACCCCTCTTAGGTACAGCTTTCCTAGTTCCACTGGTAACCTGTGTTGTATTTTAACCTCACTAGACCAGTGAAGGAGTCTGAGACAAATTAAGATTTTGTGTGACCATATCCAAGACTGAGGGAAATGAAAGGAAGAGAAGGAAAAAAACAAAAACACCTATCTTCCTTGCATTTCTGTGCCACAGCTTTTAAAGATAATTTGGTTTAAAAAATATTAATAAAAAAGTAAAAGATTTTGTAGAGACTTTGACTTTTAACTCCCTTAAGTTCAAAATATGTTTCAACATGATGTTCTAATATACATGCAACCAAACACCCATATGCAGCAGTATTTCTTCTTAGACTGAGCAATAAAGATTTCTTTTGAAAAATGTCCTGTTTTCAAGCCAGTATATAACTTCAAGTATTTTCATATGATTGGAAACAAAAGAGAGTCAAGGTGAACTAAGAAAGAGCATAAACAAATTAGATACTTAGATGACATGATTTATTAAATGCAACTAAACAATTTACTGTTTGCAGTTTATAAGAAGGAAAACAATCACAACAACATGACAAATCTTGATTTCTGGTGTATTTTTAATCTCAAGAGATAAGTGCTGTACAAAAAGAACAGAAATAAAAACATGCAACTCGTTCACTAGTGAAATACATCTGCCCCTACGATGGGAAGCAGCAAGTGCTGATTAGGACAATAACAACAAACCTCAGAGGACAACAGGGATGGAAACTGTAAATGTTGTATGCAGCAACATCTGCTTCCATGGTACAGGATTGGGGATGACTCCGTTAGGCCTGAGACTAACCCGAGACACTGGCAGTGTAGAGATGAAGGCAAACAGTCCTCTTGAACCACTAACTCTTCTCCCTCACCTAGCACCTGTTCCAGCTCCAACAATGGTGAGATCTAGCTAGGGAACAGAGATGCAAAACCATCTCCTGGTTTTCCTTGGGAAAACATCAGGAAAAACTCCCAGGGATACTTTGCTACAGCTCAGAGCATGACATATCCCCTAGCAATGAGGGTGCCAGACCCCTGAAGGACAGGCCTTTTTACCTGGAAAGTGTTTCTACAACACACAGCAGCTGCAGCTGAGCCCATATCTCCTTCCCACCAGCCCACTCCTCAGCTGGATCTATTTAACACTTTTTTTTTTTTTTCTTCCAGGACTTCCAATTAAGCCCCACTTCTCTGCAGCGTAAGAAATAGCATTGGTGGGGACAAGATTTTACCATGCTGCCATGTGGTAGTATGAGAGGAAGAAAGGGGACAAGTGAAATGGTACACCGGGGAATCCTACCCACAACCGATGGATCAACCTCATGCCTTGTGTTTTGCATGTCCCTCTCCTGTCCTGTATGCTGCTAGGTGCCCCTTCGGATACGTGAGTTTGTGATATGTGTTCTTTGTCTTCAGGTTAAACACTTCTATGATAATAGGAGCACAGGAAAATATCAGGTAATGGTGTGGGCTGCTTGTTTGCCTGTTTTGCCCCAGGGTTTTCTTGGCCTCTCAGCAGCTCAATATCAGAAGGGAGAGCAACGACTCAGCAGCTGTGCAGCAAAATCTTGCTCTCTACACCTCCAGCATACATCGGATGAGGAAATCAGCTTGCAATAAGAAGAAATATTTCCTGACCCAGATTCAGGCATTTTATAAACTTCAAGCCTCTTTCCAGCTGTAGAGATAAAACACTGTGGCTGAAGCAAGAAACAGTGATAGCTGTCAGAAACAGACATCTTCGTCCTCCGTCACCGTGTGTGGCACAACCGTTCAGAAAATTTATACGGTGTTTCACAACAGAAATGAGCATGTGTTTCAGTCCTGAAAGCCTCTCTACTTGATTTGTTTCATTGTTTCTGCTGAGCAACACTCTGCTGACTGCAAAGCTAAGCTGCAATGCAAAATGTTATACAACAATCCGTTTGCCCACTGCTCCAACAAAAAGATACCTAAGTAGGGAAATGGCATCCTCCCAGTCCTTCTGCAGGCACACAGTGGCGCCTCTAGGCTTATCGAAAGGCTCCCACAATATCTCATTGTGTGCAGTGCTTGTTGTCACCCTGCCTGGCTGGGAGATGAGCAGGGTCTTCGTGCCTGCTGGCGCGGAGTGCTGCAGTGACATCCTCTGCAGCTGCTCAGAGGCCTCCCTTAGGAAAGACCAAGAAGTCTTTGAAAGGCAAATGTAAGAGTTTCTTTAAAACAAAAATCCATATTAAGTAATCCCCATAAAACCTGGATGACAACTTTCTGCAGATAGCAAAAATACAAATTGCACATGGCTATGCTATACTTTATTTTGAGGGAAGAAAATACATTTAATTCTACAATATTTGAAAATGTTTAATGTCTTCTAAGAGCAGATGTCCACTTTTTTGAAGACAGTGACATAGTTCATTATTGTCCTCATTCACTACCCATAACAAGAGGGTCTTTATACATGGATATAACACAAATGATAATTGACGTGAGTGTAATATTGCTAGAGGGGGAAATTGTATGGAAGTGCTTCAAAGATTTTTTTCTTTTATTAATAAAGTCTTCTACATTTATTCCCTTCATACTGAAATGCCTTTTTATGAAATTCTGATGACAGTGCTGATGGTACTTTCTCCTGGATTATGCAGCTCAAGCAAGCAGGCGTTACATTTTACAGTCACAGTGTAGAGTCACTGCTTGTTGGACACATTTTATGGCATCTGTTGACACTGCACTGATACCATGCCCTCCACTCAAACACTGTGCAAGGGCAATCAAAGGGTAATACTAAATGTCAAACTTAACTCCAAACTGTTTTTGCTGATTTAAAGATGGGGGTGGTGGGGTGGCAGCAATGCTCCCGGGGCATCTGGTGATGCTGAGCCCCACAGCCTTTCACCAGCTGTGGGGAGCCGGTGCCACATCCCTGTTGGTTTCCAGTGGGAACCCACCATAGACAACCACGGCCACGAGGTCACCGGAGCACAGCCATGTGTCAGCTCTGGGAAAACTCCTCTTGCTTTCCCCATGGCAAGACCATTTTTTTTTTTTCAAATAAAATCAGAAGAAAACAACAACAAACAATCAAACAAACAAAACAACATAACAAAACCCCCAAAATGCGGCAGGGGTTGAAAATGACCCAGCTGAAATAGTATAATTGGATTTGGAAAGGGGAAGCCTGTTTCAAAAATTCCTGGGATGCTTGTTTTTAAAGTGGTAGTGGCAACCTCAAGAAAACAGCAAAGCATCTGCTAGAAAATGAAGAGTAATGTAAGGTCTGACCTCAGGACTTACCTCAGGACTATAGGGCTTAGCACAGCTCTGTTGCCCTGCAAATATCTCACATCACTGAGAGCAAAAGCATGTTCAGGACAACAAAATCAAGGTAAATTGCTCCAGACATTTCCGAGCGCAATTTGTCACATAAAACAATTCCCACTGAGGTAAAACGGAACAGGAAGACAGCTTTCAGCTAACTAAGCTGGGCAATATTTTTGAGCAACGTTTTAGTATGCTTTCTGAGATGCTAATAATTCAACCAAATTCCAGTGCTGCTTAAAATTTTTTTTATTATTATTTTATTTTTATTTGTTTTTGTACTATGCAAATGAAGGAACAGAACTCTATTTATATAACAATTCTACATGCTGGCTTCAACTGAGCCTGGGGAATGACTGTGCTAAACACTCTACAAACAAAACCTGGAATAAAAGACAGCCTTCTTGAAAGAGGTTATAAGTCTGAACAAGCAAGATGGGAAAAGAGTATTACTAATAATGCTCTATCTTCAGAGAAAGGGACTGTGGCAGACGCTGTCTTGCATCTAAATCAAAAAGCTTCCAGGAGATGGCATGGTTTTGTTCATAGAGAAATAGGGTGAGCCAAATTTAGAGGCAAATTAAGAGATGGCAATGTGCTGAATGTTTCTATTATCCAACTGATTTCTTCAGAGGGCCAAATTATTTCTAGTCTCTGGAGGGATTTGGTTTATTCCACAGTATCCATAGTCTGTATGAGAAAACAACAGTTAAAAAGGTGTCTTACTGAGGCATTTAATGAATGTTTCTGCATATCACTGACTTTTTTTAAGCTCAAATATTTGCTTTTATATCATTTGATTTGCTTTGAAATGATCAGATCAGACATGTTAACAGTAGAGGTTTTTTACTGTAAGAATATAAATGAAAAACAAATAGAGGAATTTTTTTATTGTTACTTAACTGAATAAATGTACAGAAAGACTGAATTTTCCTCATGATATTTGTTCTCCTGAAGCTATCACCTGCAGGTCAACTATGACACAAACTGTGCAAATTCATGAAGGATGTGCAAACAAAAGAATTACTGTATAACAATTTTCAGTCTGGACATGAAAATACCTTGTGTTATATAGTATTTACTAGCACTAAGGGACAGCACTGCAAGAAAAAACAATAGATAAATATATGGCAAATACAGACACAATAAAATAGAAAAGGCTGATAAAATCTCTGGATGCCAGCAGTTCCAGTGTATGGCTTATGTTCCCTTTTTACTACACCCTCTTCCTGTTTGCCTGAGAGCTTATCTTTGATTAAAAAACACAAACATTGTTTAAGGTCTGACTAATACCCACAAAAACAAGGACAGTCAGAGAAGGACAAGAGAACTCACATTTCTTTGCATTCTCTGACGTCTTATGAATCAGACAACACTGCTGAATGAAGCATTACATTTAAATCTGGACCGATGGTGATCTGCAATTGCTTGAGCTAGATGTCTCTTTTGCCTGGAATAGGACCATTTTTTTTTTTCTTTGTATAGCTAAAATTTGTCACCAATTATATATAAGTGAACCACTCTTAGTAGATTACTTGCAATGACTAATGATAAGTATTCAGTATTCCTAACACCCTTTGGTCTGTATTTAGGATGACATATAAAACAGGCTTTTTCTTTTAAGAGCAGAGTGACATTTAAACTCAGGAATCTCAGCAAGCTCTTGTACTAAGGATTTCAATATTTACTTTCCATAAATAACCTCTTTAAAATGTTCTGTTTCTTTGCACTTCTCTGCAGGAAAAACAATTTGCTAATATCAAGGTAAATGTGCACAAGGACAGGCAAAGCAAATCTCTGTTTTGTTCAAACAAGACAGTCCCTTCCTCATTTTTTGACCCCCTTTCTTTGAAGACCTGTAAACTATCAAATCTGATTTATATCTTTCAGATTGAATGAAGCAGAATTTCTCACTTATCACCTCCAACTACACAGCTTTGGTAGTAACCACATACAAATATACACCCAAACATCTCAAAATGTATACAAAAGTTTAGCTTCAACAATTGCACATTTGTCTTCAACTGATCTACTGGTGTATAAAGGTAAATGAGTCTCAAGGCATTTAAAATATCAGAGATCTCAGTTGCCACTAAGTTTACAACAATACTCCTTTCCTTTCTTGAGATTCTTTCTATCTTCCTTGGTACATTGAATGTGTCTGAGCATGCAGTGTTCTCCATCATCAAATACTGAGCGGCAAAATCATACTGCCATGTGACTTTTCTATTTGTAGTCCCTTTGATAGGTTTGTTATAGGACATGTAATGAAAGTACCAAGATACTTCACCAAGAGTGAAAAAAGAATTTTAAGAGTTCTGCACTCTGCTTAATTGGATCATTCATCACTAAAATATGTCTTTAGAGCACGGTTAGTATTTGCTTCACAGTTGATCGCTGGTAATTTTATGGGGATGAATACATTTATTAAAAAGATTATTGGTCTATAATTTTACAGATTTCTGCATGCAACCAATTATGCAACGGGTAAGTTACTATTAATAAAACTCCTTTCCATAAGTCAACCAGCTTTAAAAATATTTCAGTCTAGCTTCTGTATTTTAACATTTCTAATGTTTTTGTACTCTGCATTTTTGCAACCTGTGTTTTTGATGGGGAAGGAAAAGCAGGACTCTGGCCATCTAAAACATGCTTCCAAAGTTGTGATAGCTAATTCCTTTAAAGAATAACCTAACTGGTCAAGCCAATCCTATAGCAAAGCAAAGACTTAGTAAGCCAACTTCATGGTGCATCTAGCCCCATCGGTTCAAGGGGCAAGAGACCAGAGGTCATTGCTGAACCTTAACCTCTCTCACAATGGCATGCAGAACTGCCTGGCCAATTTCCTCTGGGTTTTATTTAGCAGGCATGTGGCCAGCATGGGAAGCAGCCTTTCCCACAGATGTTTAGTATAAAAGAAGCTATTTGTCAGTGTGAGTTATACGGTCAGACTGTGATCAGAATAGATCAGGTCTGTTTCTTCAGTATGAAACACAGCAATTCCCATGTTCTCTAAAATAATGGGCTACAGCAGCTAAATTAAAACTAATTTCTGCCTGAAGCCTGTTTTCTTACATTATTCTCTTTTAGAGGACACTGTTTTACACCCGTTTCCCACCAAGATTCATGTTGTCTGGGAGGATGTGAAGGATCACAGGGCAGATGGCGGTACTGTCCAAGGTGACTGGCTATATGGACCTCAGGCAAACAACAGGGTTCTTGGACAGACCCAGTCCTATCTCTGCTAGCCATTCCAGCAGTTCCCTTTAATGCAAGCATTTTTCTTCCCCCAAAATCTTCTAATGTGGTGGTCTTCTTGCTTTCGTTTAAAAAAAAAAAACCAACAATAAAACATATGCAACTCAGCCTAAGTTCCTTTCCCCAAACACTAAACTCTCTCTTCTCACATATTTGTCATGTGTTAGAAGTACCACTGTACTTGTTTCATGTACAAAAAATACCTCAGATATAAATCATTAGGTACTGCTGGGACCACAAGGACTATAGGTATTAACCCATGGTAAAAAATTGTCAGATTGGACAAATTCGTCATTAGTCCTATGAATGTCTCTGAATATATGACTTACCTTTCTGTAATGTAATCATTAGATATTTTTTGATGCATATCTTTGCAGCACATTGGAAAGGATTTGGATTCAGTCTGCTCTCTCTTTAGTTGTTTACCTAAGATAGGCAATTTTCTTCCCTTACCATACTTGTGTGAAGGCAGTGGCCTTCAACAGCCCCACAAGCCCTTATTAGAATCTTTGTTGTATCTAGTAGAATCATAGAATGGTTTGGGTTGGAAGGGACCTCAAAGATCACCTGGTTCCAACCCCTCTGCCATGGGCAGGGACACCTCCCACTAGACCAGGTTGCTCAAAGCCCCATCCAGCCTGGCCTTTGACACTTCCAGGGATGGGGCATCCACAACTTCTCTGGACACTGTTCCAGTGTCTCACAACCCTCATAGGAAAGAATTTCTTCCTGATATCTAATCTAAATCTACCCTTTTTCAGTTTAAAGACACTACCCTTGTTCTATCACTACATTCCCTGGTAAAAAGTCCCTGTCCAGCTTTCTTGTAGGCCCCCTTTAGTAGACTAGTACCATTGCACTGAGTATTCTTATTTATGTCCTTTACTCTAAAGCCACATGGGTCCTTTATGATCTCAAAGAAAAAATGCGATAAATATAACCAAATTTGCCATTTTACTGTACTGATTAGACTAAAACATTGTAAAATAATGCTTCTAGAAACTGGTGTGGGTTTAAGCAGCACACTTCATTTCTGGGACCGTAACTGAGCCATCCTAAACTTGGGCATTTCCAGAGTTAGGTTTTAGACCCAGCCCTTGCAGAGAGAATTAAGGGATGGATACTTTTATCCTCATTTTATTAAATTCTAGTATTTTTCTTAAATTCTAACACTTTCAAAACCTTCAGGCTTTGGTTTGAGTTAGAAAAAGTAGAACTGCCTGCATGAGAGGTACAGAAATCTCAGTCTCCTTCCTGAGTCAAACCAGCTCCATCCTTTTTCTCCCCAAGGACTCAGTAAGCCAGCCAGTGCTTGTGTTCCCCACACTGAGGCCAGATGGTCCCATGCTGGCCCTGGGGTTGGTAGAGAGACTGTGAGACCTGGGAGAGCCACAGGCTGCTCCAGCCCTGGATCTGCTTCTGGATGCTTCTGGATTGCTCAACTCTGAGCCTCTGAGCCCACGGAGAAGGAGCGTCAGAGCTTTCGCCAAGAAACCCTAGTGAGTTTCAAATTAGCATAGTAGAACAGAGATGCTTCAAAGGCTTATGCATTTAACCACATTTGGGCAAAATTTCATGAGCAAAGCAGATTTTCTGCAGAGACACACAGGGCTCTCACTGTCCAGAAGTCAAGTTGCTGCTACAAAGCACAATAATCTTTGTCCTGTCCCAGTAGAACACTTGTAAGAATTTAGGGACGTGGGAAAATACATCATGCCACAATTATCTTGAAAACAGATGATTTTTTTCTTCTTTTCTTTTCTTTCTTTTTCTTTCTTTCTTTCTTCTTCTTCTTCTTCTTCTTTTTTTTTTTTTACAAAAATGTAAAAAAACAAAACAAAAACAAAAACACATCAGTAACTGCAAAATAAAATAGCAAGTATTCACCCTGAGGCAGAGGCCTGGCATAAGAAATTTCAGAGCACTGAAAAATAATTTAACCCAGCAGAAGCAAGATTTTACAAGGGAAATTGTTGGCCAAATGTAACTTTTGACAGCATTGCCAGCTTCACTTATGAGAAAAAACGTGCCTATGCAAATCAGCCAGTTCTTGAAAATTTACAAACCCTGAATGCTATACCTCAGTCATATAGCCAAAAGGAAAGTTCATTACTTCACAAGATGCTAGCCATATTTTGAGTAATGTCTTTTCAGGAAAAGCTTATAAAAGACTATGGGAGAACAGGACTCACCTGGCACAGTGTTACTAGAAGACTTGGTAATGCCTCCAGCTGCTCCTCTACCTCTCTTTTCTACTCTCCCAGTTTCAATGGGAGTTATGTCTTTCCCAGGCTGGATAAGGCCCCTTCAGGTCAGGACTGCTGCCACGTGGTGTCCATCTCCTCTGTTTCGGCACACCTCTAAAGCAATCATTCAAGCTTCTGTTGTCCTTGAGCCTTTCCTCAGCCTGTGCATACTGATGTTGCTGCAACGTCACTTCACAAAACACTGTGGAGAAAGAGGGCTAGAGCATGGTTTGCTCCTCCTCTTATGAAGACCCCTGCCATGCCCACGTCCTTCATGGGTGTGGGCCCAAGTTTTGCTCAGAGGGAACATGATGAGCATCTTAATGCAATAATCCCTTTAGCATTTTGAGAAGTGAGACAGTATTATCTTTTCCTTCTTTTATCTCCATTCTCTTGTAGTATGCATAATATACAGAAAGACACTGTAGATTTCTACTTATCTTTATCAGATGTCAAAGGATACACTAGAGCTCTCCCTCAAGGTACAAATATATATGAAAACAGACTTCAGAGGTTTTGCTGTGCCCTGCTATAATTTGCTTGTTGTTTGGGAACTGTAATCAGTGGTGATGTAGGCTAGGTGTGCACAGGACTACAATTTCTATTTCAGCCAAGCCTGGATACCAAAAATCTTTCATTCAGTTATCACAGACCAACAGGCCAGTGCCCCATGTAATAATTTGTGTCATAGGACATCACATTTCCACTTCTTTGGCAGCTTTCATACTGGCCCATATTACTGCCCACTGTGTAGTAATGAGGAGTTACTAAAAAACAAAGTTCTTGGATTGACCTATCTTAAAATATACTTCTGCTCTCTCGCTTCTAGCAGACTCAGTGTAGCAAGCACCCTGTCTATAACCTCCATAGGCTGGACTCTTCCCCAGTTGTGAGGGCTGGAACAGTAGAAGATCTTTGTCTTTTGACACTCACGCAAGTATTTATTGTACATTTTCACATCTCCATCCTGATTAAAAGAGTCACCACAGAAAAAGTGTGAAATAGTAAGGGGAAAAAAAGTCAATAAAGGGAGAGGGGAAAAAGAAAAAGAGGAATCAGCTCATTTTTGACAAATAGAATAATGTAACAAACCTAAAAACTCTTGAAATCATGAAAGCAAAGAGAGTAATTTGACAAAGATATAGCTATATATTTCAAGGATAAAATAGGATGCACTTTAATATTTTTAAGCTAGCTCATCTTTCACATTTTGTATTCCTCCAATAGACAGACAAATATTGTAGCATTAAATACATTTTCCCCAATATGCTCTTTTGTATTTTACACACAATTTGAAACATCTGGTAAATGAGTTGTTTTCCTGAAGCACAGCAGAGAGCATGCTTGGATGATCCTCTGCTGTTTGTAAAATGTTTCCCTCTGTGTAACACTTCCCTTCTTCCTTTTCCTCTCCATTTTTGCTATTTGATTATTATGAAAATAATAATAGTAATGCAAAAGCACCATAATAGATTAGAGTATTGATGAAGTTGTAAGACTGAAACAATAATATGTACCACATGTCTTGCTTTACTACTGAAAGAATGCAACCTTAATAAGATAGGGTCTTTAGAAATAAGTATGTTTCTCTTGAGAGTGATGAATTGAGATGCTGCACTACTGCAGTACAGACCATTGTGCCATAGCTTATTTGGAATTTGTCATTTGTTTTTAGAATGGTTATTTTTTGACAGCTGGCTTGGTATGGAGGTGTTCTTTGACTCTTATCATTCAGGACATGTCATTGAATGCCATTTGTCTTTTAATATATGCTCTCGTTATATTTCCCGCTCACTTGCTAGGCGATACCTGAGAATTTTCAGTTTTCAACTACAGTTAAAAGTAGCCCTTAAAATTAGTTTTACTTGTTGTTGCAGTAAAACATATAGCCTATTATGTACCATATAACCTACTAACACATACTGTTTTGAGAATACCACCATCAACCTTGCAATAACTGAGAAAGAACATAATCATAAACAAGTTAGGACTTACCGATTGCTAGCACGGATAAAATATGTTAGGCAGAACATTGTGGGAGCAGTTCCCTTCTGCTCTTTGACTAGAAACATCATGAGAGATACTGGAAAAAACAAGTCTCTGCAATGCATTTATATATCTAGCGAAGTATTATGCTGAGTGCTCGTTCCACTTCCTAAGATTCACAAGTCCCATACTTGTTTTTTTAAACAATTGTAATCTTGAAATTTGTTACACTGTTAGCAATAGAACTATAGCAGTCAGCATGCTCAAGGAAGTTGCATTCCTGTAAGGCAAAATAATACTGACCTTATACAAGCCTGTATTCCACTGAGTCAAATTCATCCCTTCAGTCATTTTAGTGCCATCTGCATGCTATCATACACATTTTTTTGGCTAGAAGAAACTAAGAATGAGGTGAGCAGAAAGTATCAGCCACCACAAGCTCAGTATTGCAATCCATACAAGAATGATGCTCTCTTGAGATGAATAATTTATAGCAGCAGGGCTTTGCATATATAAGTCTAGTGAGTGCATAATTTGAGCATGTACATTTCTGCCCAGAAATTCTTTTCCTTGTATCTATGTGAGATTATTTCCAAGCTTAGCTAACACTAAAGGCTTTTACTCCCCCTGTCCTTTAAAAATGTATAATTATTTATTTTGCACATGACAAACAGCTCCGGATCTAGACAGGAATAGCAGAAGTACAAACCTTTCTCCCTAATGAAAATGGCCACTACATCAAAAGCAAAGTACTTCCTACATGATAATCAATTTAGAAAGTCTAAGGAGGAAGGGTGGGGGGGAGTGGGTGGTGGGTGGAAGGGAGGGTGCAGGCAGGGCGCATGGGGAGTAGGGAGAACTTATAAATAGATATGGCCCTTTAGGCAACATATCTTTTAAAAACAAATCACTAAAACATTAATTACGATGATATTCACCTGGGCTGAGTAATGACCACAGCTACTCTCACGTTATGTCAAAAAATATAAACAAATGTTCAGAACTAGAGCTAGACATGAGAGGAGAAAAGATGAGGTTATGGAAACACAATGGGGAAGGGTCTAAGGAATCTCTCTCTCTCTATGGACCACAGCAGTTAAAGAAAACTGCAATCACAGAACTGGAGTGCCTTTCCCTGATAAAAAATATATGCAATCTTTGAAAGCCCATCTTTTCAACGGCAATGAAGTAATCTAAGAACTCCGGGTCATTGTCAGAGAAATAGGCAAAGGGAGGAAAGGGAGTGAGAATATCCACAAGGACATCGGACCTACAGAGTCCAACTTCCCCCATCCCCTCTTTGTGCCAGTTGGCACACTGAGGTCAGTGAGAGACGAAGGTCAGCAATGAACAGAAACAAACAGAAGGGAACATAAAATAACAATTTCAAGGTGAATAAGAGATGTGAAGGGAGAATGCCATATACTGAATATTTCTCTTCAATAATTGCAGATGATACTGTCTCTTGACTCTCGTGCCTCAGAGACTGCCCATGTATTCTAGGCAAAGGCAGATACCAAGTTAATTGACACTCTTGTTTTATGAACCATCTTGAACCAATATCAAGTTTCTTTGCTGTTATGACAGTTTTCATCTTTTAAGAGGTCCTTGTTAGTACTCTTATTCCAACAAGTCAAGATGATAGTTTATTACTCCTTTTCTGTTGTTAGAAATGATATTGACTGATGTGTAGTCATCTAAAGCTTAAAGAAACTGTAGAGATACAAATTAATATTGTGTAGACTACACATAGATAAAAAACTAAATTGCTAGAATAATCTACATTAAAAAAAAAAAACAACCCATCAGAAAAACCCAGAAGGGCTTTGGTGAGAGGAGCAGATAAATTTAAAAATCAATCTGTAAATACTTACAGATTAAGAACGGTGAACCATAACTACACTAATATACAAACAGAATTTATCCCCTACTGAACACTACCAAGCCAACCTCAATATAGTCTTCACTCAGTTCCAATATGAAGTAAAACTGTTTACTCTGATGTTGAGGGAACCTGGCATGAAGCTGACCAATCACAGTTCTTTGAAACTGCTGTATAAATAATATATCTACCGGTCCATTATCTTATTTGTTTCATTTTGTGGTAGAGGACAAGATTGAAAGGACTTCCTTTCAAAACTGTAAGTGGGTCAGAACAGGTTCATCTTTATGTCTGAAATTTTGCAAGCACAAGAGGTGAGTGAATTTTCTGTAGTGGCAGTAATATGAAAGCCAAGATGTATATTTAGGAAGGAGTGAAGTCCCTAGGTGGCAGCTGTGTTCACTGACTAGAGCAAGATTTGGTCATTGGAAACCTACTGTGATGATTTGTAAGCAGAAAACCTCAGCTTGTACGTTCTTCCATCTCAACACACAGATGTGGAAACTCTGAAACAAATTTTCATGAAAATATCAGATAATACATTGAATGGATTCATAATACTTAATGAGCCCTGTCAGAGGAGTCACTTGTCACTTGTCTCCCAAGAATCCAGAAAGGAAAATGGAAATTGCTGTTTGAAACACAGGGTAAAACCAAAACTTCTGACTTAATGGGTCAGTCACTGCGGAAGCTGGAGGAATATATAAAAGGGGATGCTACTAGAAGCTGTCAATCAAACAGCAGAAGGGAAAACTTACGGACTTCACAAGGTGCAGGATGTGCAGAGGGGAGCCTCAGTGGGCTGGGGCAGCAGAACCTTGTTAGCCTGCTCAGAGACATCCAAATGGGAGAAAGGATTTTGGCTGGGAATAAGAAGTTACAAGGACTCTCTGCTACATGTGCATACAAGCCAGGCACTCTGCTCCAAGAGGCAGAGTACTGTGAAATAAGTACTCAATTATCTAAAATTAGAACCAGTGACATGGTTAACATTATTCTGCAAGCTGCTGCCTTAGGACATGCTTGAAATTGAGAAGATTCATTTCCATTCATGTATTTTAGCCTACCAAGCAAAATTTTAATAAATAAATGTTGCGGTCCTGAACTTTCCTATGCTTTTATGCAGATTTGAAAAATCAGTTTGCCATACTGAATGGATACAAGGTTATTTGAAACTGAATGCACTGGCAAATTGTGCAAGACCAAGTGATGAAGAAAATAACTAGAATTTCATATAAGCAGTGGTAAGAGGGAAAAGTGATGTAACTACACAGGCTGCATGCCCTTCACAAACCTTTGTAACTGGAAATACTGATACCTCTTAAGGAAAAGAAAACACCATGGAGACTGCAAGTCAAAAGACTTTATGAGCCATTGAAGTGTCTTTCTTTTCTTCATATCTGGCTTTGCCTATGCTGTGGATTTCATGCTGTTTAACTAAATCCAAAAGTATGGAGACAGAATTGCTTAAAATCAAGCAAAAGTATCATTAATGAAGACTAGGACCATAAATGATATATCTGTAAGATTACTTCAGAGATTTCTTATTCATGTTTATGTATCCTTAATTTTTTAATTTGTTTTACTTAGCTTAAAAAGAAAAAAAACAAATTGAAGAGTTTCTAGAGTACAAACCATTAGGTATAGGCTTAAGACTATTTAGTGAGCTGATATGACAAAGCTAAAAGTCACATCAAATTATACAATGTGTGAAGTATTCATCTCCCTTTCCCAGGTCTCATTTATTTCATAGATTCCTATGTCATTTAAGTGTTTCTTTCCACAAATATTAACATATTACTAATGTATAATATTTACTGGAAAAAGAAACCAATGCGGGAAAATTGAAACGTGTCTAACCATACCTGTGGTGCCATCCCCACTACTTGCCCGTGGTCTTTCCATGGACTTGTCTAGTTTTAGACAAGTCTGAATTAGAGCTGAGGTATTTTGCATGAAATTTGGGCACATGAAATTTAAAGGTTGGCTTTCATGTGTTGATGCAAAATCATTCTTTCTACAGTTGTTTCCAAAAGTATCCATTTTGCCAAACTTTTGTCTCTTTGAAGGAAGTAGAACTAGGGAAAGGAAACTGAAGGCCTAATTCTGCTCTCAGACTATCTGCAATGTCATATTTCTCTCTCCCCTGTTTCTGAGACCATACGTCAGTGGGACAGGGGAGTGGCCTCCAACATCATGAAGATACTGATGTTTGAACCCTTCCTGCGAAAGGAGGACTTGCACGTCTGAAAGTGGCTGGAGGTAGCCACCTGTCACACTGAGCCTGAGCACTGTGACCCCAGGGAGAGGAGACACAGGTGAGCGGATGCCTTGATGGTTTGAATTACTTCACCTCCTCAGTCACATCTTTCTTAATTCCAACATGCCCATCTTTCTCCATTAAGCATACTGGGAACTGTAGTTCTCCATGATGCACCCAAATACATTGCTGAGAAGGTATTCACAGTGTCTCCTTGACTGTCAGGACAATCCAGAGGCTATTTTGGCAATGTTTCTTAGAAAACACAGGATCTTTCTTCTCTTGCCCAGGCTTTACAAGTGCCCTGGAGTCCTCATCACCAGTTTGGGCATTCAGACTTCACTTTCCAGAGTCACAAGGCCTCTATATGTGAATTATCAGGTCTGATTCTCTCCCATCGCAATGGGCTCTGAGCTCAATCCATCTTAGTTGCATGTTGCCTGGGGCAGCCATAGCGAATGCTCAGCACCACCAAACATTTTACATTCATTTTTATCAAAATTTAAATTGCTACTGGGTGATCCCACTGTGTTAAGGCGTTAGCATCCCAGCTGTGGTCTGAAGCATCTTGGTGCTACATGCTGTACTATTTCCTATGTCCCAAAGACCTGTCCTTGCTGTTTGATCTGAGGGTGATGCGGATGCCAGCACTGCTCAGCCTGGAGCTGATGAACTGGAACACTTATTTTATGACAGCATGGTCATATAAGCTGTCAGCGTGATCAGCATCAAGTCAGTGAGCTGCTCAGAGCCACGGCGGGTATGCTACTCATGCAGTACGCAAGTTGGCAGAGGGAACCTGAGACATGGCAGTATCGTGTAACAAGTTCACATGAGCTTGCTGTATATGCTGTGTAGCAGATGACTGGAGTTGCAAAGGTGTATCTGCAAGAGGTCTGAGATGTGATGACCGCTAGCCATCTGGATAGTGTAAAATGCAGACTGAAAAATCACAAAGTGATTGTTGTCAACGAGGCTTTTCTCCTCATAGGAAGTTCTGATAATGGGAAACTAAAATATTATCAACAAAAACTTAGAGAAAAGCAGTACATTCAGGCCCAGTCTGTTCTATAATCCTGAAGGTGTAGATAGGATTTCCCCAAAGTATTTTCTATTCCACACTTCCCAACGAGCCATTTAATTAGATCCTCTCCTCAGTACTTGTGTAAGGAAAGGGACTCCCCACCCCCAGACGATTTAACTCTTTGTTCACAGGCTCCATAACCTGCTCTGGAGCATTTGTGGACATTTTTGTTCAACAGATTTCATATTTAACATGTCTTAAGTCTTAAAATTTTACTCCAGGAGAAAAAAAGTATTTTATGTCCATCCATCTGCCACCACCCCTCCCTGACCTTCCCACCATCCCATCAATTGCTCTTCCCCCCCTTCCCCCCCCCCCAAAAAAAAGAGTGGTACCTTTGCTTTTGGTGGTTATACGTGGAGCTGTTTGCCCAGGAAATTAGGAAATTTAGAGGCAGGTACCTGAGAGTTTCAGTTCAACATCTCTGAATTAAAACTTTCATCTGAAAAGCAAACTGACTGCTAGGTTTCATTAATTTGTGTTATTGTCTAAGCTTCTCTTCTGTTTAGGAACAGAATTCTTAGATACCATCTGCGCACGCCCTCTCCCCCTGCCTGAAATACAATTTACCACTTGCCTTGCTTTCCACCCAGAAGTAGCAGCAAGGTACTTGTTTCAGAACTTCCTCCATCCTCATGGCTTGACCTCTGTAAATAAGGACTTGGATGCTGTGTTTACTACTTCACGTAGACACTTTGTGGGAGATAAGTACAAGAGAGCAATGAAAATGTCTCATAAACCTGCAGCCAGGTCTCTCCGCTCCACTTTTGCCACCCAAAACCCACCTCCAAAAGGGGATGTTACCTCCTACCTCCCCAGCCATGCTCACCCTCTACCGCGGGCTGTGAAACATGCTACCTGTGCTCACCAGCCCTCAAGCATCTCAGCATATGCTCTGTTTTGTGCCCACTGCTTTCTCTGGGGCTGCTCATATATAAGGTAAAGCACATGTGTGCCTGTTTGCTAAAGGGGACATGCCCTGGTTTGGCTGAGGTGGAGGATATCCAGGGATGGATATACACTCTTTTGGTTAATTTTGTGAGCATCATCCAGGTCTCTGTTTACCTGGTTGAGGTTGTCCTTCCTGACTCTACGGAGTTACAGCAAATGAGGCTTCCCACCCTCTTCAGTTAGGGGAGACCAGAGAGACGTGATGGCGGCAGAGATAAATTACCCCCCGGCGAACATGAAGGGAAAGGAGGCAGGGAAGAGGCTACCTGACCGGCCCCAGCCGGCCCGACAGGTTAATTTGTCCCAGCCCTCATCCTGGGATCAAAGGGACCATAAAGCACCAAAGGTCCCCGCCGCCAGGGATGGGGAGGAGCAGGCGGGGGTGGCCGCAGAGCAGCCCCCACAACAGCAGGGCTGAGCCGGGGGCAAAGGGCTCCATGTCGAGTAGAGCTCACGAGGAGCAGCAGCACCCTCAGAGCAAAGCCCCTCCGTCAGAGGGAGGATGGAGGGGAGCGAGGTGGCCCGGGCACTGTGGCTGCACTTTGTGCAACATGCAGGGACAGGATTTCGTGCTCTGCTGTTGGGACTGAATAACGCAAAGACGTTTGTTAATGTGGAGCTCATTGCAACATTTGAAAGACCTACTCAGCCCTTGGCAAATAATAAATTATCTTCTCCAGTTTTAAACTAAAAAACACAATAAAAATAGAATGTTTGCTTATGTGTGCAACTACTGAGATGCATAATTTTTATAGATTGATATAAACAATAAGGAATAAATTATCTGTACTCTGTAATCCAGCCATTACAAATAAGCTATTCAGCATTTCATTTAGCACCTGTTAACAGCTTTTCAGAATTCCTGAAAATTCCGTTGTTTGCAACACATACACCATTGCACAATATTTACATCGCAAACAAAAGAGATAAGCTTCCTGCTCTCAAAAATAGTTGGTTCTGATAAAGCCACTGAAAATAATGCTCTGACTCTTGATCTTAAACTAGCCAACGGCATCATTTCACCATTTATTACACACATAAAAGAACGTGCAGGCTGTAAAGGTAAGAAAAGGCAGGAAATTTAGTAATTAAAGACTGCATCACAGTGTGTCTTAACCTCTGCTACTTACGGCAAACCTTGCCTTGTAATTAGCTGTATTACGGTAGCAGTACAGTACACAGCATTTCACAGGCAGAACAGAAAGCCCCTGCCCCTGCCCCTGCCCCTGCCCCTGCCCCTGAACCCAACAGGCTGCACCTAATGCAAGAGCTGCAGCCAGCAGCTCCCACTCAGCCTTCCCTTCCAGGGCAGATTTCTCACATCTGCCACCTGAGTCGCATTAAGCTAATCGGCATGGACTGAGGACGGCAAGCGCACTGCTATCCCTGCCTGCTGCTGGCTGGGGAGGAGCTTCCCCGAAACACTGGAGATGCCTTGGAAGCAGCTGCTGGGCTCTGGGCTCTGAACCATCCTCACCACAGAGGAGATGCCAGTCGTAGGAACTGCTTGTTTGGAGACCATCCCTCTTGCCTTTGCGTCGTCTCTTGTCAGAGCCGCCCACAAGAAAATTTTTTTCAAGACAAAAGCCTTGTCTGACTCTGTGTTCAGCTGGGCTAGCCCATATGTAAGTAGTAGTAAACTATTAAAGCTAATAAGCATGCCATCCTAGGCCGAATCCTGACCCCCGCTGCAGTCCCCTCCTTCAGCAGGATAAGGAGCCTGTGAAGGTGCTGGGCCACCTTCTCCCCTGTCCCAAGGGCTGCCCACCCTCAGGGCAGCTCTCAGCAAAGCTGCCCCGTGTCCCTCGCGTGGAGGAGGCCCCCCCGAGCAGCCGCTGGGTCCCTCTCGGAGCGGGGCTGCCCGGCCACACGTCTCTGCTCGCCCGTGATGGAGGGCAGCAGTACGGCTCGGCATCTTCCTGCTCTTCCCCTGCGACTGTGCCATCCTTGCTCTGCAGACAGTTTGGGCAGATCAGGGAATCTGGAATATTTCAAGATCTGCTTGATAAGCTTTTCCAGTCATAATTGTGGCGTTAACAGCTGTGGGCCCAAACCACAGTGACTGGTGACTTTGCCAGGAGACACAGACTACTCTTACCTTGCTTACAGGAGGCATCTCACTGACCTCACATAGCTTAACTGTTATAAGCATATCCATAGGGTTGGACTCCTTAGGCAGGACACTGGGGTTTGCATTTATCATTACTGTGTGCTACTAGCAAATGCATTTCATTCCCCATTCTCTCTTCATCTGCCAATATGCTGTAAGAGCAAAGTGTTGTGGAAAATCACTTCATCAGGAAGGAATCAAACGCTGTTGCAAAATTTTCCTTAGAGTAATCCCATAATCTGGCAGTTCTTTGAAGGAGTCGTGCATCTGTAATATGCAGACATCTCATTGCTGGGGAACAAAGCTTGCCTGTAACGACCATATGATGTTAAATTTAAGCTTAAACAAGACTGCTGTAACTGTTGTTCCTGCATGACAATGTCTTCACATTTGGATTTCAAAGGGTTGTAATATTAAGTTGTTTAAAAATAGCATTTATTGTGTCCAGAAATAATGCTGCCATCCTTGGATTTTAAAGTGCTGCTTGCAGTGCTTTGTCTTCTGAAGGTTTGTCAGCTTTTCCATCACAGACACTGCTGAAGAGCATATGGGGTGGGATTTATTATCTTCAGCCAGCTGAAATGGCAAATGAGCTGAAATTTTGACTCTCCCTACTTGTGTAAACTTATGTCAGTTAAGGTGTTTTTGGTGGAAGCATCAGTAAACCCCGTATGCTACCTAGTTCCTGAAATATTTTGAAATTTCCTCCAGGTTTCTGATGCCCCAAGTATTTAAAAGTAGTGGGTAACCAGCAGGGGCACAGAGATATGTAAGAGAAGATACATAACACCCAACCTCCTTCGCAGATCCACCACATTGTAGTTTGAAATGTGGGAGAAAAACAAGAGCTCTGGCCATGTGATCTCCTGCACCTCTGGCCAACGAGGAGGGGTGTTAGAGAGAATGGAGGTATTGCCTCCTTTTTCTTTCCACCCAACATGAAAACCAAGGGGGAGAAGGGGACTGAGTTCCTAACATGCCCAAGACAGAGAAAGCTATTTAATGCTCATCTGTATGTAACTGGGTTTGCCAACATGGCTTTAGCCAGAGGAGCTATTTCTGTACATGTGAAAGTGCAAACCTAATTTAGATGGGCGAATGAAATTGCCTTGTTGGTATAGCTTAGATCAGTTCTCAGAATAGAATAAAGGACTTAGGTCAATATAAATGCTCCTTCATTAGGATTTTTGCTGTTACAGCTATAACAGATTGGGTTGTGTTTTTCTTCTTCATGTTCTTCAACGACATCACTATGCCAGCAATGCTTTTAAGAGCAAGCCTTACTTAGGCAGGTCTTGTGGGAGTCTGTCAAACACCCCCTAGCAAAAGCAAACAAGCTTTCACTAGTCAGACACGTAGGCAGACCCAAAGCAAGAGGAGAACTGGCTGGCTACAATATCCATCAGGCTCCATTGAAGAGTAACATGAAGTAGATTTAGGCCACTTGACATTCAGGATGTCAGATACACAGGTAGATGGAAAAACCCATGGCCATGTGAATTGTGCAAAAAGCAACTAAACAGCATTCCTGCAAGTTAAAATTCTCCCCCAGAGTCTCAAAAATGTATGTGCCAAACACTTATCTTTTTGTAGTTCAGGTCTTGAATAGAAAATCATTTCCATTCTTTGAAGCACTTTCCTGGCACCCAACTAAAACTGAATGCAAATGGCAGAATACATTTTCCTGGCACTGAAAATACCCACAATCTTTTTGTTCTCCACTACACAGTTCCCAGCACTGTTCCGCAACAGGCCAGAACATCACAGGCTGCAGAGCTGGGGCTCTCTGGATAACACCAGGTCAAACCTCACTCTTCAACCCAGTTCTGTCAAGGGATCCTCAATTGTCACTGACATTAAGAAGTGTTTCTCCCCCAGAACTGACAAGTGGAAACACCTGGATAATAAGTACAGCAATTTTATGCAGTTGTATTTTCTCTTCTCTGACACATTGTTCCTCTTCAGGCCAAGTCACTAAACCAGGTCTCTGCTGGAGACAATAATCTAGATTTTGTCCCCTCTTGGTTTAACAAAGTCCTTTGTAGTGTAGCCACGGCAAAGCTGTTTGAGCTGAGTGGCTGGGACCTGTCATCACTATTCTCGAAAGTTATGCCCTATTCATCCTTACAGGCAGCTTTGTTACTGCACATTAGGTAGTCTGCAGTCACCAGATCTTCCATTTCCAATGGGAAGCCCTCTCCTGGTATCTTTAGGGAATGTAGTGTGCATGCCTTGGCTTTATTTTTCATTCTTTGAACAAAGAATTTGCATGCTACCAAGGAGAACTTGTGACTTGAGAGAAAACAGTGAAGTGTAGAATCAATGACTCCAAATACGCAAATTATTTTGGTAGCTCTGAGCTCAGATCAGTTTCACCCTGGCCGCAGGATGCATAGGATTCTGCTTGGTTGCCTACCGAGTGTGTTTCAATGTGTTTGTGGTTCACCAGCAGCCTCAGAACGTGAAGAAAACGCCACTACTTGCGGCTTGGGCAAGGGGCATCTGGGGAGAGATGCTGCTTTGCAAAACCCCAGAGCACCACTGGCACCAAGATGATGTTATTAGCATACTTTAAATTAGTTGTTGTTGCCACTATCTTCGTCTTCTCCTTCAAGTCTTTACTGGACTCTCTCAGTCCTAGAAAGTGCTGCTGTAAGCGACCCAGGAACTGTTTCGTGTACTCATGTACCTGCCTTCCCAACAAATATGCCATCAGCATTGCCCATGAACTTCTTTCAGCAACTCTGCAGAGCCTATCTCCCAGTAAAAGCCCAGCCGCAAAGCCCCCCTCCTGCCCTCCCAGCACCAGGGTGTCTTCAGCAGGACAGTGCCAGCCTCTGCCTCCTCTGTGCCGCGCCCCAAAGGCAGGGGCTCTCACTCACTGGCTGCATTAAAGCTATCACGCAGTGCTGAGCACATCTGTGGTGCAGACTTAAATACTAACAATCCACTGATTTTTAAAGCCAGACCAACAGGAATCTAATATAAACCCTGGAATAAAGCTGTAAGTATTGTGACTTAGACTCACCAAAGCCAGTGTCTTTATGGGGGTAATATCTATTACTTCAGATTGAGCTTTGGAAACAGGCTTACACAAAATTTTGTCCCAATAAAAAATGGAAGCATTAACTCTGAATTGCCTGGCTTTTGCTAGCTTACATCAGATTCAAAATTATTTTATGCTGAATTTTTACCTGTAGTGCCTCCAACCTTCTTGTCTGCCAGGTAGCTGTTTAGTGTCCCCTTGGATCTGCTCCAGCTGGAGCTGAATTCAGATGTCACTCTGGGCACTCTCCTCTCTGACATCAAATATTGTTCCTTCAAAAGTGCAAATAATTAGAACTATGAATTAAAAGAATCAAGAGGAAACATGTGCAGAGACTTTTTAATCTTTTTTTTTTTTTTGATTCATCAAAGGCAGCTGAGTCCCTCTAGTGCTTCTGTGTTGTGCTCTGCACTTGTTCCAGGAGGAGGGTAATGAGAAACGGAAAACATCAGTCTCCATTACCTTAGCATATCCCCAGATGTGTATGTTGGTTCACTGGGAGAAAGAAGGGAGATGGACATTGTGTTGCATTTAATTCACTTCTAAATCTGGCCAGGCCTGATTGTGAAATCCAATTTCTGATATATGTTTCAATAGTTTTCACAATTAACAAGTGTACACAGCGTTTTTTGTTTGTTTGTTTGTTTGTTTTTTTCCTTCACTTGTGGATTTCATCTGCAGATAACAGTTTTACCTATACGAAAAACTTGTAATCACAGTTTTGCCTCTGGAATTTAGGAAGAACAACTTTGTCTTTGCATCCCAGTTCCACTATTCAAAACTCTTTTAGGGACACTGGAGTGGTGCTTATATTCAGTGTCTAAAGAATTCAAAAATATACCTATGGTGATTGCTGGAAGTACTTTTTTTTTTCTTTTTCTTTTTTTTTCTTTTAATAAAGGATGTGTTTGCTTAAAACACACTTAACAATATAATTAAGAAATCAAATATTTAAACTATAGCCAACCAATTATATTAAACATTATTGGTCATCCCAAGTATCTAGATACCAGCATGCCTAAACATGAACCTCTGTTAAATTCCAAACATTTGTTAAATGTTGTTAAATTCCAAACAATGCACTAAATTCAACATGTAATTAAGATCCAGATTCAACAAAAGAATGTAAGCTTTTATTTTGTGTCTCTAAGGTTTACTCAGTGCTGTCTTAAATCACGATGGGTGTAAGCATGTGCTTAAACATCCTGTTGAATGACAGCTGTACCCACAAGACCATTTTCTTTTTATTAAAGTGGCTGCAGACAAGGCCCAACAGTTCTGTGTCTCGGTTTAAAGAGTACTTCATAGTTTTGCTGCTTAAATGAATTATTCAAACCTCTTAGTCTGCAAAAGTGGATCATATGTGTGAGAAGCATAAGAAGTATGGGCTTTAGTAGGTTGTGGTTGGTATCTATGCAACTTTGAAGCCATTTCGAATATAAATAAATGATGCCCTGGTGATGTCAGGTTTAGCCACCTCCCATATGACAAAAATTGCAGAAAAACCCACTTTTTTGTTCTTGTCCATGCCTTCAGTGTATGTCTTTGAGTAGCACTCTTTTGTGATACCACAGCACCCAGATTTTTCTGCCAGAGTCTGGCTGTCAGAAAATTTCAGTAGACAGAATGAGAAAAACAGAAGTGTATTGTTTTAAAGCTTCATAATTGTTGATGGCATTTGCTTTGAATTATAACAGAAAATTAGAAAAGTTTCTTGATCAACATGTTCTGCTTGACAGAGAAATTTTTAATCCAAACAACTGAACTTCAGTTCAGTTCTTATCCCTAATGCCATTTCCATTTTTTTACATGAAAACCTCATAAAGTGGTAGTATATATTTAATTTGTTTGCTAGAAGACAGGCATATTGTCTTACTTATACTGAAAAATAAATTGGTGCAGAATTAAAACGGCCAGTGCTTTCAGCTTGCCTGATTGTAATCTCTACCATATGACTTCCCTCTTTCCCCTATATTGGAACAACTAGCTCCTTTTTGTGCTTGGAGGAAAATATGTTATATTTGAGTGCAACTAATATTGGATAAAATATTCATTTTCAAATGGAATATCTGGGAAGAATCATGAGCTGATAGAAACTCAAATTACTTTTGTAGCTTTCTTACACAAAAGCTGGGATATAAAGGATGACAGATTTTGCAGTGGTTCAACTTAGATTTGGGATGCTTAAGTTTAAATATTGTCCAGACATGTGGGATGTCATTAGCTTATGGTCATAGGCTGAAATAAGACAAAGGACTATCCTTTAACACACTGAAGCTATCAAGCAAATGTGGCTGGCTTACAGGCAAAGGTGCTGTATGAAACAGTACTTCTGTTGCCCAACACTAAATTTCTTGCACAAGAACTTCTTGTTCTGTTGGGTACCATAAAATAAATCTGTGTGTCCCAACAATGCTGTTTTCATCTCTAGCAATAATCAGCCTGCCCCAGGCTTTGGGATCACAAACATTTATTGAAACACAATGTTTGTACCACTGCTTGTTGTGAACCTGATAGCTATGTTTTGACTTCCCTTCTGTGGATGTAAGTTGTTTTGTGATTTGAGGGAGAATACCAAGCTTGAATGCATATTTGTAGCTGCTGTTTAACTAGGAAAATAGAAAGGTTTGGAACAGCTATGGAACAGATTTAAGAAGGTCAGTGCTAGGAGAGGTGGCAATACCCTGGTCTGTCCTTTCTCTGGCTCCATATCATATAAGAATATATGCTGTTTATGCAAAATGGGGCAAAAAGCTGGATGGGTGTTGCTGAACAGTTGTTCACTTACACTCCTGTTGTAGCCTAGGCATGTTCTAGGTATTTGCCTCTGTTTTTTGGGGAGTGGAGGAGGACAATTAATTTGCCATCTTTGGGTGGCCTTTACTGGGGAAAACTTTTCACCTAATTATACCCTCTTTGCCTTGAGGACTAAGCAGCCGTGACCATCTCACAAAGGATTTGATCTTTGCTCCAAGTGGTGGTTTGTAGGCATGTTTGAAATTGCATGGGATGAAAAGCGTTCCCAGGTGTATGAGGCCCAGAACAACATTGGGCTGTTGAAGCAAAGCTGTGCTAGCAATTCCATAGCCAGTCGGTGAGCAGAAAACAGACATTAAGGTGGGAGTGTTTGCTAAGGACTCTGGGCTATTCTTCTGAGGCCACCTTTCTAAATTTCTTTAGGAGCTTTTTCTTCTCCATTCCCTAACCTAGCTAATGGGTTAAGAATTTTTGTCTTTATTTATTTATTTTTTTTCGCCTGGATGAAATCACCTATTTGTCCTGCAACATCCAACTAATCAACTAACATTACTTTGCATCTGTTTACCTGCCTGTGATACGACAATGATAAAAGCAAAGGTCTCACTTGTTTCTCTGTACAAGGTGTACCAGACTTTTACTGAAGTATAGACAGTGCTGGCAGATGTGATCTGAATGAAAGCTGCTGTAAGACTACAGATGATTGAATCCAGTGGCCACATTACAAACTACATGCAGCTATGTTTCAGAAGGTGAAATGCCAACTTTGCTAGTCCCTGAGAAATCACAAGTTTTGTGCATATATGTAACACTCTCTATATATGTAATATATGTAACATTCTCTAAGTCAATGTCCTGATGATAAGAGTAACAGCTCCAAATACACACATGCAACAGACGATGGCTCTAGAATAGAGGTATCAGCTGTTAAGTGTATAGCAGCTCTAGGCAATTTCAAGATTTTTCCATACCACATGCATATAATTATTTCTTTACTGTGAAAGCTCACACAGAACTGTCTTCTATAATAGCAACCAAGCTTTCTCTGCTCTGAAACCATATACATTACCATCAGTGGCAAAATAATTATTTGGGCAGCACCAACATCTCCTGTTTTTACAACAACAGTTGGACTAAAGAGAGGGGAGCCCAGCAGCTTAAGAATCTTATCACATACTGTTTTTTTCCTATTTACTGCTAATACAGTTCCAAGCAGTAGATCAGATTATTTCTGATTTTTACAACAGCTACTCCAAATTTTCTAGTAGCCACATTTACAGTACTTATCCAGCATGGATGCCAAATTTTTACATCCAAATCAGCCTGAAAAGTAGTTCTGAAGCATAACTATATTTCTCCCTGAACTCCCTATTATTTTCTAATTTAGATGCTAAAGTTTGAAAATTGGGTTCTGGAGATCTAGCACTCAGACCAGACTTCAGTCTCAATTTCAAGCTCTTAAAGGCCAATGGAAGGCTGGAGAGAGTTTTCCTCATAATCATAATGACTGAAATGGCAAACAGCTACTGATAGTGACATTGTTTTCATTTGCCCCTCTGCACCAACAGGAAGACTTGTAGCCTTACCAAGAACTGGAAGATAGCTCAGCCTTGAAAGCAATAAAACCAAGGATGATTAAAGAAGTCACATTTCATTCATTTAAACATCTGCCTCTCCTCACACGTCTGAAAATATTTGAAAATAGGGATTTCAACTACCAAGCCCACATGACCCAGCTACACCTGTTTACTTTATGGTGCCAAAATGTTTACAAAAGGCTACGGATTCTCTGAACCTAAAAAGGAAGGCAGAAAAATTTGGCTCTAAACTGGTGTGAGCTTGTCCTGAGCTGAGACACTGGGCATTGGAAACCTCCCTTCCACCTTGGACAGATAAGAAAAGCTGGTTGGAAACAACAACCTTCCTTTAGGATTTGAAGCCCATTTGGATGTCAGTGGGGCCAGCTGCCTTGGCCTTGGTGAGCACACAGGCAAGTAGAGGGCACCTGGGCCAGCAGAAAGCGCCAGCTTTCCTATTCACTGATGTCCCAACATAAGTTTCAATGCCATCTCTGCTCCCAAGAGTGTGCCTGATGAATCAGTAATAATGTGTTGCAATTCCTGCTCACAATAAAGAATGTGCACACAAAAAGCACTTAACTATCCAGCCCTTTGTAATAAAAGCTATGAATATCCAGACTCTTGGTGCAGGGGACATGTTTAACTCGTGTGGTCTTGAATGCTACACAGCTGAACAAGGTCCATTGTTTTTGCTAGTTTCCCCTTGTTGGGTCACCTAGGGCAGGCTTTCTTGTAATTAGAGGGTGCTTTGGAGGGGAGCAGGCCTTTGACTGCACTGTTGAATGAAAACATTATTTGGAGCATGTCCTCTATAACTCACCACTATTAAAAATGGGATATAATTTCAAGAACCATATTACTATCTAACAGATGTAACTGCTGAGAATTCATGGACTGGTCAAAGAAAAATATGTAGTCAGTAAACTAGGAGTTGGAAATGCAGCCTTGGTCAACCACGCTACAACTATGGGTAATGAGCTCACCTGCTGCTGCTACGTTTGTGCTCTGAAGAAGTGAACAACACCATAGAAAATAGGCTGTCATTATATCATAACCTTTTATTAGGTCATCACTCAATTTATTATATAATCATTTGCAAGAGTGTGAAAAATTTGTTACTATTGCCATTCCTTAGTGTAAAATACCAAATGTGTTTAATTTCCCTCACAACCTCTGACTCCTCACTTAGCTCTGGTTAACTACAGGGCTGACTGATCTAACCCAGGTAATACATGCACTTTGGAAAGGCAGAACACTTCAGCACCTTTTGTTAAAAAAGGGGAATTTGCTGCACTTATATTGGATCCAAATTCCCTTCATCATGAAAGGCGGTGCCTGTGAAATATCATTGTTCTCTCCCAACAGCCTCAAGTGCTACTGCAAGCCGAAGAGTATGTCAGCACCTTGGGCTTGCTTTAATTGATACGGGTAGGTCTAGGAGAAGCTGTTTCCTCTTCAGGGCTTTCTTAGCCCTGCCTCGCGTATTTCTTCTAGGGTGATGAGGGCAAAGCTGGGCAATCGTCATCAAACAGAATTTAGGGGACCTTGCCAATTCTATAGATATGGTGTGGTGTTGTAGTTTCAGGACGGTAGCTCCTTGGGCTTAAATGGAGAGTGTTTCAGGTGACACCAACCAACAGCTATGTGTTAGGATATGAACTCTACAAGGAGTAAGAGCAAGAGCAGAAAATGAAAATAAAAATGAGTTTTCTTTCTCTTGCAAATGTATATATATTCCTAATTTAAACCTGCTGTAGTAAAATATACACATGCATATATATATATATATATATATAATCATTTACGTTGGAAAAGACCCTTAAGATCATTAAGTCCAACCATCACCTAACACTACCAAGTCCACCACTAAACCATGTCCCTAAGCACCAAAGCCATATGTCTCTTAAATACCTCCAGGGATGGCGACTACTGCTTCCCTAGGCAGCCTGTTCCAACACCTAACCACCCTTTCTGTCTGTAAATATACGTAAATAAAAATTACTGACTCTTAGGTATTTATGTAAAAATAAAGTGATTGATTCCTAAATAATGCTACAAGTAAAACATTCCCCAGTATTTTTGCATGTCAAAGACAAAGTAATACTCAATGAAGTGTGACGTGATGAGAATTTTTCTATGTGCTTTAGAGGGGCCAGGATTTTATCCGTGGAATAAAGTGGGAACAATTTCTGCAAGACAGACTCCAAACATTGGCAAAGGAAGTTTTAATAGATTTTTACATGACACAAAGCCAAAAGTATCCATAAATGACTGATGCCTCAAATTCCATGGCAAGAATCCCACTGAGCTCAACAGAAGATTTTCCCTTGACTTCAGTGGTCATGAGATCAGAAATGAGGGAGCAAAAATCAGTTTCTTAATGCTTAGTATGTATTTCAACATTATAAAACGTGTTACCAACAGCGTTAGAACAGTTCATTCATACAGTACTTCTAATTAGAAAAGCATGATCATGAGGCCCTCCAGAAATTTTTGAGGGAAACCTTTGACTGCTAGTTAATGGTTTCGAATTTTGAATGCATCTTTCCCAGTAGGGTAAGGTTAAGTGGAGCAGGTAAAACTGCTACTTTTGTACATATTTTCTTGGTTATAAACACCACTGACAGCAATATTCCCTTTGTAAGCCCTTATTAAACTCAGTGCCATCAGTCTAGAGGCAGTCCTTTTTTTTTTTTTTTTGAAGATGAAACAACAGTGCTGAGCACCCAGTTAGTGGTTAAGCAATAAAATACAAAATTACCCCTTTTAACGTGGTATATGACATTATGGGTAGAGTTTTCCAACCCCCTTAACTAACACAGACAATTAGTAGCCTAAGCTACCAGTATTTTTGAAAAATGTGGTTCAGCTTTTTTTGTAACATTGCCTTAGAATCCAAGCTCATTCTGCTTGATAGACTAGTTTTACTCCAGTGAAATAAAGACACTCCACTTCCAAAATTTATAGGGTTCATTTATTACCTCTAGTAACATATTATACTGTATAAATACTCTATCCTTGTTATATGTCCTTTTAAAAAAGCGATAACTTAGAAGATCACATTAGACAAGAAGTATAAAAATAAATACGCTCATTATATGCATTTATTACAAATTATAACCCTTCCCAGAAGGGAAAGAAATATAAAATACTTATAAAGTATGTAACATCTATAGTAATATATTTTACTATATACATATGGAAAGCCATATTCTCTCATTGTCTATGGACTGGCACAAACTTTAATTATGTGAATGTTGGCGTACTGCTGTGGATGGACCTGCTATCCTTCAGCTTTGTCTTCCCGCCTTATCAGTGATTTGAGCACTACAAACCCATCAGAGGCCGTTTAGGAGAGGTTCCTGTTCATAGCGGGATTTCTTTGATCTCTTTTCACCCAAATGCAAACAATTGCTACTGGCTGGGGTAAGGGAAAAGACTTGTATGTGAAAGCGTTGACTCAAACAACCACTGCCATGAGTCTGGTTGACAGGATGGCAGGACCAAGCTCGAATCAAAGAAGCCAGTGGAAGGTATGCAGAAGGCACAAAGAGCAACTACTCATAGATGCTACCTGCTCCATAAGGATTTCCACTTTTTCTAGCCTCTGGATTACATATGTCATCACAACGGCATCAGAGTGGATGAGAGAAATGGACAGGCATGTTGGAATGACATAACGATGCTTTAAAAAAATGACATTCTAGTTATTTGTGGAGTTGACTGACTGTTCTTGATATTTCTTACTCTTTACAGGTAGAGAATATGGCTTTATTCTTATATAAAACTATTCTCTGAAACAATAGCAGCCATGAATGACTTAGTTAAAGCTCCTTTTCTAATCCTGTTTTTTGCCCTTCGTGAGGTAGGTAAGCCCTGACCAATTATTTTAAGCTATCTTTTCTAATCCCCTTTCCTACACATGGGGACTTGATCAGTACCACAATATAAATCCAAAAGAAGGGAGAAATAACTAAACCCCAAAATCTTTGCTTAAACATGCTTTGGCCACTGCTCCTGTTTTCTTTAATTTGTAACAGACTTTAAAAAAAGAAATTATAATGCCCTAGGGCCTTATCTGCTGAAGATGAGTGAGTGACATTGGTCTGCTATCCTATCAAATCTGCAGTTGGCAGGATAGTTTTAGGATGCAACGCCAGCTAAGATTATTTGCACTGTCCCACCTCAATGGATCCTCACCATGAATTTTGTACGCAAAACGTATGCGCTGCCTCTAACCCTCTTATTTTCAGTGCACTGTTCTGAAGGAAAAAATAAAAATAAAAAAATTAGCTTTCCCAACTTAAACTATTTAACTGCAGTCCGTAATGTTGCAGAAGTCTATCAGGTGTTTCGGTTTCTTGGAAGGCTCACAGCTTTCTTGCGGCAGCACGCTGCCGTCGTAAGAAATACATTTCAACAATCTCTTCTTGAAACCTTTCCCGCACGTCTTAGAGCAGGGCGACCAGTCCCCCAGCTGCCACTGTGGGCAGGGCACATCGGCGCAGGGACGGACGTCGCTGGGCTTCAGCTCCCGGGCGCAGTCGGCGGCTGGCCGCCCCTGCGGGTCCCGGCACTCCACCGCCCGCCGCTGCCAGCCCGAACCGCACGACTTGGAGCACTCGCCCCACTCCTCGATGACCCACTCAGAGGAGATGATCTCCCTGATGGCGTTGAAGGACTCTTTCTTTTTACTGGGCGCCTTCTCTGACCCAGGCTGAGCAGGCTTCTTCACGAAATAGGTGAACTTGATCTTGGGCTGCGGCAGGTCTCCCACCGTGAGGACCTGGATGGTCAGAGGCTCCTTTAGAGGGCTGAAACTGCGGATCCTCTCCAGAGCGGCGGAGGAGCCGCTGTACCTCAGCACGCTGCCCTTGTAGGTGATGTCCTGCTCCAGCGTCGACAGGGTGTAATCGCCGTTGAGGATGTAGGTGCCATCTGCAGCTTTGATGGCCAGGAAGCTGCCGTCGTGTCTGGCACCCCTGTGGTTTCGCTGCTTCACCTCGATGTTCGTTGCCCCAGCTGGAATGGTGACGACGTCGTGGTAGCCTGGTCTGTCCAAGAGAAAAGAGAAAGACTGAGTCCTCCGCTCATCCCTGGGAAAAGGAATAAGCTGCCCGGCACAAGACTGAATGTCATTTGAAGCCAAAGCGTGAAGCTCATGAGCTGCTGACCTATTCGAGCCAATGGATTAAGGGATTTGCAAAGTCACATCCCACGTTAGTGCTACGGGGCAGAGGTGTGTGCGCATGTAAGGGGGTTTCCTTTCACTGGGATCTCATTGTGAGTTACCATCACTCAGCTGTCCTTGACAGATCAAATCTCGGTTCCAAGGATAAACTGAGACAGTATCTCACTGACTTGGAAACCGAAAGCTTACGCCCACAAAACATTCACCAGAACAAAAAGCAGCTGTAGTCATGCACTCACTTTGCTCTAACAAGTGTGCCAGACACTTTCTTGCAAGTGGATCCATTGCCTCCGCAGATACCGCATTTGTCAAACTTCTTATTGGATCCTATCATACGGTCGCAGCCAGCCTTTACGCACTGTCCCTGGACGCAGACAGAGGTGGAATCGGGGCTACATGGGGTACCATCCACAACCTTCGCAGGAAACAAGAAGTAGGGCATTTGGTTAGAAGATGCACACTTCTTTGAAATTGAGTAATACAAAATGTAGAAGATGGACAGAGGGAAGACCTGCAGCACCAATATTCTCAAGGCTTTTGAAACTAAAAACCAAAGCAACCTGTAGATAGTCGGAGGTATGTAGTGCTGCCTGAACTCACTTGAAAAAAAAATGCCATGGTGACAGCAGAAAACAACCAATTTCAGTTTTTATTAATACCCTCCCCACCCTGAAAAAAAAAAAAAAAACAACAACAGAGAACTGTTTTAATAATTTTGTATAGAGAAAGAACATTTTTCTCTAATGTCACCAGAAGGTAGTCATGTCCTCAAAGTACAGGATCAAAATTGCTTTTAATGGTGTCCAATCAATCTTTTATTTCTAGGAGTATTGCTCTACAATGAACATCTGTGTCATCACCCTGGTAGCTACTGGCTCTCAACATCTTATGACAGTGAGTTCAAGTAGCTATGCAAGACGAATTATTCTTCCCTTTGTTTATTTTAAGCTGTCAGCATACTAGTAACTGGTATGAGAAAGCACTAATGTTTTGGCAAAGAACCACCACACTTTTCCAAACATATCTCAATGTAATCAAACTGGTGGAAGGAGAGGAAAGGAAGCTAGGGTGGAGCGGGCAGAAGAGGTGGTATGTGTGAAATAACTATAAGGACTGTGCCAGAACATTTAAAGCATGCTTGTGCTGATCAGACTGTACATGTAGGGAGAAGAAAAGGAAAAGTCTAGCTTACATACAAGAACATAAATACAATTTCAGATTTCTACACTGCTTGACTCTTAACTTCACATACAGAGTTGGATGAAATAAAAATCCTATTCATGATTAGGTAGATGAAGGATAGTTTTGAAATACCTTTGGCTGTAAAACAAAGAAATATCCCGTTCCTTTTGCTCGGCAGACCAGCTTGCATCTGTCCTTTGGAGAAACACCAGCAAATTTGGGTGTCCACTCCACGGCAGGTCCGCTTCCAAAGGCAGACTTGGAAAATTCATTGTGCTTTTCACATTGTTCCTCTCTAAAGGTTTTACCTGCAGGCAGGGAAAGACAGGTGGACATGAGATCATCTTCTGTACATGGTCTTCCTCCACAAGATCCCCTTCCTCCACCTCAAAACCGCAGAAAAGATTACCGTCATTATCCGGGCAGTCCTCGATGTTACACGACCTGTATTGCACCCGCTTCCCTTCGCAGTATTTCCCCCCATTCCTCGGGACAGGGTTGTCACACTCCCTGAAGGAATACTGCACTCCCCCGCCGCAGGTCCGGGAGCACTCTCCCCACGCTCCCCAGGACCCCCAGCTCCCATGCACTGGGGTCTGTAACAACAGGCAGAAGGAGAACAAAGAAGTTAATATAGTAAAAACAAAACCACAAAAAACACAACCATGCTCATTTTTACCTAAGATGCTTGTTAAAAAAAAAAAAAAAAAGCTCAAAGCTTGTTTTATTAGCTATCTGCCTCCATTTATTCAAGCCCTTACATCTGTCCGATTGCTCTCACTGAAGCATTATCTGTGCTAATCTGCAACACAGGTTATATCCTTTTTTTTTTTTTTTTTTTAAATACTTACATCATAATGCTTCTTCTCAGTTTTATTCACACACTTGCCATTCATGCACCATTTCCCCTCTCCACAACTGGTGCCGTCTGCCCAAGGGAAGTGTTTAGTTTGGCACACAAGCAGTCCTCCAGAAGTGCCGGTACACCACAACGTTGTGCACGTACTGGCTGCATCAGGGCAGTGCTTGGACTCATCTCCAAAAGTGAACTGGCACTGTCTGTTGGCATCGTACAACGTGCCAGGCAAGTCAGAAGGAAGCTGGATTGGTTTGTGGGGCTTGTCCAACAAACACTCACCTGGAAAGGAAGAAAAAAGTTAAAAAAAAAAAAAAAAGCAGACAATGCTGTCAGTGAGTTCAGTTTCAACAGGGAAAAATGCATTTGCATCTCTGGAACTGCATTTGCATTGTAGCACAAGTCTTCAAGCCAATTTGTGCCACCATTTTTGTAAAGTTAAGAGCCTTCTAAAAATCACTGGCAGCATGTAAAAGGTTAACTCTATTCTTTAGTAGAAAGCGCTTTGTTAAGAAAGGAAAAAAAAAAAAAAACAAAGCAGTAAAACACAAGAGCATAAATGCCACATGAATGGAAAGCTTAATAATCTTACCATGACCATTATCCAGAAATGTTGTAATCATGTAAGCACTACATGGAGACCAAGGCTGGCTGCGATCCAGATTGGAAAGCATAGATGCCATCATGTGGAAATCCCGGCTTACTCCATTAATACCAGCACACTGCTTTGCATCGTCATGAGGCATGTTAAACACGTGGCCTTAAAAAAAAAGAAGGAAAGTTTGTGATTTTTAGGAAGTCTGTCCTATGCATTACCAATGCTATTGTAAATGCAACTCTAGAGCTACTCATAGCCTCATCTTTGAATACTGAGAGAATATCCTGATCTGAACAGTACTGAATTTTAAGCAGATTACAGCGTACCCTCCCTCTCCTCACAGGCTTTTTTTCTGCAACCACAGCCCAACACACAGCTCCTGCAGACAACGCCGTGCAGCCTGGATTTGCCTTCCACAGCTGAACCCCGCTCCGCAGCAAAGCTCTGCCTCCTCCCGACTGTGCCAGGGGAGCGCGGGGGGCCTGGCGCCCCACGGGGCGAGCCCTCAGCGCGGGCCGGGGAGCTCTCGGCTTTACAGCATCGAGCCACCTCCAATTAATCAAGCAAAATCTCAGCGCAAAGTTTCAAGTACCTAGCTCGTGGGCTGTTGTAAAGGCAGCCTGTAAGCCATCGTCTTCTATGATAGAGCAACTGCGGTTTAGATCACAAACTGTTCCCACATCAGCCATCCCAAGAGTATCACATGTCTTGGCACCGCAGAGGTCCTGTAAAAAAAAGGCAGTTTCATTATTAATCAGATCAGAGACTTAACCTTGGCAAGCAACATCCACCCTGGCAGCTTGCCTTTACTTATGGAAAGAGCATAAATATTCAGCACTTCAATGGGTATGATGGCAAAAATCTGTCTTTGGAACGTACACAAGGGTTACACGTAGAAGTAAAATGCGTAATTTCCATACTAAGTCTGCTAAAAATATAAGGCAGAAACACGTTGCACATACTGCGAGTTTCACCTGAGAGCACAAACGGTAAAATAAACCACTAAATAAAAAGGGGTTCGTTTCAACTGTAGCCTACTTTGCTGAACCTGTGATGCCACAGGACCGCCTCCGGACACTTTTTTGGGGGGACCCGCAGCAGAGAGGGCCTCCGGGGGCCGGGAGCAACGGGGGCAGGGGCCGGTTCAGCCTCCTTGTCCCTCACCTGCCTGGTGAAGAGGATTGCTGTGTCGTAGTGCTCGGCGTGCCGGTCACTCGGCGGGTTGTGCTGCTTCTGCCAGCTGCAGAAGTTTCGCAAAGTCAGGGCGGCGTTGGAAGATATGTCGGGTCCCTTCCGCTCCTCGTAAATGACCATGATCTTCACCACCACCAGGCTGATGGAGTTGCGGATGCTGGGATGCTTGTAGAGCTTGGCCGCCACGGAGAGCAGCGTCAGGAGATAGTGCTTCAGCCCGCTGCCGTGGAACTCAGCCATCGACTGGTCGGCCACCAGCATGGTTTCCACGTAGCGAGGGCTGGACACGAACCGTTTTTTCCTTTTGCTTCTCGTTTCTGCACCGAAAAAACGAGAGAGGGAGGGAAAAGCGCACGTGAGCGGCACGGAGAGACGCCCTCGGAGACC
>VXAA01006747.1:77366-104453 GCA_013399115.1 Anseranas semipalmata | reverse complement strand
CGCCAAGGGCGGGTGCCGCTCGGCCAAGATGGGCCGGCAGACGGCGGCAGGCGGGCGCAGCATGCAGCGGTCGCAGAGCCGGAGCAGCCTCTCCGCCTCCTTCGAGGCGCTGGCGGTCTACTTCCCCTGCATGAACTCCCTGGAGGAGGAGGACTGAGGTGAGGGGACGGGGACGGGGACGGGTGCGCGCGGCGGCCGAGGGGCTCCGAGCCCCGAACCTCCGAGCCGGGGCGGCTGGGGACGCAGCGCCGGTAGCTCCGGAACTTGAAGGAAGCTTTTTGGGTGTTTGGCGTGGGCATCGCGTCGTCCAAGCCTTAGTTATGTATAAAAAAGGAGGGGAGAGGGTCTTTTCGTTCGTTTTTTTCATAAGGAAAAGAAACGACGCTTCCTCACAGGCTGTCTTCTCAGACTACTGGGCTGATTCAGGTATCCCTTGTCTGTTACTATGGCATAATTTAAAAGGAATGCCCGATTTGAACAGTTAAATATTGGCCCTGTTTAACTTTTTCTTAGGAGCACCCGCGCAGGTGGGCGGCTGTGCGCACAAGTAGACCTTGCAGGTCTCGCGCCCGGTCCATCTCTGCTCGTTAAGGTAAAGCGTGTGTGTAATTTCCATATATTTGTTGCAGGACCAGAACTTCCCATGACAAAGAAGAGCAATGCAAAGGATTCTCTGTATAACTGGGGGCCCCGGGGAGCCTAAGCTAGCTATCAGAAAGCCTGGAAAATGAAAAGTTCTGGTTACTATTTGGCATGTGTGTAACAAATAAGTGCGTGTACTCCAGCATGGCACCAAACCCCCACAGGGGCAAAACTTATCTTTCACAAGCTTATTTTGAAAATACTGCTTTGGTAAAGAAAATCATGTGGTGTGTTTAAATATATTTACATGTAGAATGAACTTAGTCTTCCTAGGGTTTATCAGAAATAATTTTAAATTTTTAATTTCATTAACATTAATTGAGCACGTTGCACTTCTGGTAGATTTTAGCAATATCAAATTAAGATATCTGTATGTGTACAATCCTGATAATCTTACAATCTTACACTAGCTGTGTGTGTGCACCATTCCTAATCTGCATTTAAAATATCTTCATAGCATATATCGCCTTCCACATCTCAGGTCGAGAGTTCAGTGGCAAATGTTTGTCCCCAGTCTTCACGTGTCTTGATTTATCTTTGCACGTGCAGCAGTCCCTGAAGTGTCATCCCCAAAGCATCTTTCCTTTCTGATGAGGATGCCGAGGTTGGTCCCTTGCCTTTGCCCTGGCCCCTACTCAGGGACAGGTCAGGTTGGCTCTTTCTGTAGAAAATAGGGAGCTCCTCCCTAGGGCAAAATGTGCTGTCCTTCAGTACTCTCATCTGTTCCTTGCCATGAACAGAGAAGTGAACTGCAAAATATTGCCAGTAGACTGAAGGGTAGGCTTCAGAGGGCATTTTGTTTAATCTTTTGACATGCAAATAAACTCTGTGGCTGAAAACACACATTTTTAAAGCACTGAAAATATCATAAATTATGCTAAAAATGCTTGGGTGTTCTTTAAAGGTTATTTTTCTATCCATTCCAGAATAGTTGTCTTTTCAGTCCTAATTATTAGTTACAATAATTACATTAGTCCTGTGTGAAATCAGAGTATTGATTTGTATTGCTCTGGTCTGTTTTCTTTACTTCTCTTGGAAAAACTTAATTTATTTCTCAGTTGAGATCTCTGTATGTTTAAAGCTGTTCACTGATTTGAAGAAATCTGAACTTTATGGAAATCAATAGAGGAATACCTGTTAATTTAATGTTAATTCAATTGCAATGTTTTATTTAGTTTGTGCTGGCAAGTTATTTAAAAAGAAGTGTTAAAAGACTATATGCTGGTTTTTTACATGTTGTGTTGATTTAAGTTATCCTATCCTATATAGATGTAGGCTACACTTCAAAATGCATGTTGTGTAATTCAAATGAAAAAGCAGAGATATAGCTGCTGTGCAGTTCCTGTGCAGCTGAGTCTCTGCTGCCTGAGACTTCAGACGCACCAGGTCACAGAGGCATGGCAGGCATGACAGCTAAACTCCTTGCCCTAGTGCACTCACTGAGATTATCAAGAAAAAAAATGCTGTGGGGTTCTTTGATTGCAGATCGCCTCTGCACTCAAATTGGAATTTGTTGTCTTCTGAATGCTTTTATGCAATTACATTTTTGTACCACTGGTGTCCTTAAATGAGTGTGGTATGTGCGCTCCCATGTTCATGTACTTAATGCTCTTTTACAGTTTAATCTGTAAAAGATAAATGTTAAACCCACTTCATAAGTTATACATCCTTAAGAAGTAGTTATTTTTGTGTAAGATGAATAGGCTAAAAAAAGAAAAGATAACCTGCCACACGGAGTTGCTTTTATGTTTTCCACTCAGTCACACTTTTAATACACATAGAAAATCTGTTCTGTTGAGGCATTTACTTGTGATACTCCCTTGAAGACTTCTGTTCATTAACTGCTGAAATGAATACACTGGCCCATAGGTACATCTTTGGGTATGAAAGGATTTGCGTAACGTCAAGTTACGAAGTCACTGAAAAGTAACTCAGCAGAAGATAATAATAGGAACAGATTCAGAAGCCATTTTAGAACACCATGAATGAGAAGACACATTTGAGTGTCAATTGATTAAAGAAGGAGACTTCTTAAGTCCTGGCATCCAAGCTGCAATGTGCTGAAGAAGCCAGCTGTGCAGAGGCTGCAGGTTTCCAGCTCAGTGTCTTGCCATAGGTCGGCCAGGTTTACAACCCAGGGCACCGATACTTGTCCTTGTGTTTTCGACTTGCTTACACGAGTCCTTCAATTTTGTCCCCATTTGTTATTTTTAAAGGAGTTTATTATTCTTACCTGTGTCTAGCAAAAGGTATTGAAAAATCATTTTTTTCATCATTAATTTACTTCTGGTACGTGTGCTTGTGCACACCCAGAATTAACACTTCATGTGGTACCAGAGCAGATTACATCTGTTATGAAAGTGTCAAGGTTTTCAAAAGGTGTCTTTTGTATATTTTGTTAGCTTCACGGATGATAAAGGGCACAGCCTGTATCGTAAACTGAGAATTGGCATCAACTGGTGCTTGGAACGGATTTAAATTAGGTGGGCATCGTTGAAGAGAGATGTGGGGTGCAGAGGGCAAATCTTGAAGCTCCTTTTGAAGCATCTTGGACCTCACATTTTGTCTCTCAATCCTGGCTCTGTTGAAGTTAAAGGAAACTTTGTCATTAAATTCAAATGACTGGGGAATTTCCAATGTAAATGTTTGTGACATCCTTTTAGATGGCTGTGTAGTCATAGTGCAAAAATTCACGCATATATTTAAAAGCAGTGGATTTGAGTTTACTAAAGTTCCCTGTCGTCGACTGGAAAATGTGCTTGAGCAAGTGAATTCTTGTGTGCAAGAATGGCAGTTATCCGACACACACTGAGAAAAGAAGACAGGCTCAGATCGCATGTGGTCACTAGAAAGCCTATGTCTGCTTTTATGAGCGGGACTGTTAACTTGGTGCTTCCTCAAATTACACCGTGTATATTGTTTGCTGTAATAAATTTGTGCTGCTGTTTCCTTTTTATACTCTTTACATTCACTTCTGCCTTGCATTTACACGGAGGTGTTGATACGCGCTGTGAAATGGCAGGTTGTCAGGAGGGCAGCTATGGAAATGCTACTCGTGGCAAGACCTGCGTACCGAAATATGCCCTCCAAAAGGGAGTATATTTCAATTTAATGTCTTCTTTGCCAAAGCACTGAGTTTTTGGGTGGTAGCGAAGCTGTGAGATTCAAGAGGAAAATCAAATGCTTTGCAGGTGCTGAAGACAATTCAAGAGATGATTTATGATAATTTAAGACATAAATTAATTCCGAAAGAACTGGAAAGCATCTTGGTCTCCCAGTATGTTAGAAAAACAAAAGGCAATTGGAAAAAAAAAAAAGCTACAGAATGTTCTTCAGCCCAAGACAATCATGACAAAAATAGCAAGAATGAGTTTTGTTAGCTGAGGAGAATATACATTACAGTTCTGCATAATGATGTCTGCCAAAAGAAGTGTCTTGAATGTTGCTACAGGGGTTCAGTAGGAATCAAAACACATTATATGCTGCTGTTACCTAGCTGGTAACTATCTGGAAATCTTGCTGGAAGAGTTGCTCGATCACGTAGGTATGAGCAGAAGTGTTGCCATTGGTGCTAGTGAGTGAAGGATCAGGACTTTAAATGTATGCTTAACTGCTCAGTTGAGCACTATTATTGATTTCAGTGGCATTGCTCACAGATTAATCATCTGCTCATTGGTAGAGCTGGAATAAAGCTGTGCAGTTCCTGGATTCTGTTCCTGTGGTTAGGCCACCAGATCACGCTGTCCCTCTGGAGGTCCCAGTAGACAATAACAAGCAGACAATAATTTAACCAGAAATAGAAAATGGGGGAAGTCGCAACAATAAATTCATTAACGCAGTAATTATTAAAGTGAAGAGAATCTTGCACATGAAGTAGTTACGCTTTAAAATTATCCTCTTAAAAGGAATAAAGTAATAGCAGGACTATCAGGCAATGAAGAAAATGAGAATAACTACATCTTCTTGGGGGAATTGGCCTACTTTTTGGCCTTGGTGGTAAAGATGACCTTGCTTATGTGGAATGTGCAGAGGCAGAGTCAAGGTGGAAGATGAAGGAAGGGTATACAGTCCTGTGGAAGGGTATCAGCTGTAAAAGACAAAGCTTTAAGGACCGTAAGCTTGATTGATGCTAACACGCCAGAGATTGTCTACTGTGTATCTCCTGCAAAAGTGGGGTGGCTCATCCGGAGGATAAAAATCACTTGACAGAATCTGTATGACATTAAAGTTTATGGTCTATAGTTTTTTTGTGTTTGCTGCTGCAGTGCTGCTCAGGGACTGAGTCGAGTCCACCTCTCCCTCCATGCTATAGGGCTGGCTCTCCCACTTGTCCAGCTCCTCTGGTTGGCTCCAGGGTGGAGGCAGTACAGAAGTCATTTTCAGCAATTTCCATCTGCCTTTTCAGTCCTGACGTGGATAAGACCTTTTAAAAATGAAGCATAGGAATAGCTATACTGTTGCCAGCAAAGTAAAGAATGTGGCTTAAACAATACACATGGAATCTGGGAACTGGCTGGAAAAACAACAGAGGAAAGTACAGGAGATTGCAGAAGCATTGACATTCGAAGAAAGTATAGCGTACTTCAACCTGACTATATGATGGAAATGCCCAGCAGAGTTTTAAAGCCATATTTCTCTTACATTTGTTGTGTTTCTGATCTGAACTTTAGTTACTCAGCAACGTCTACCTGAACAGCTAACAGATAGCTCAGGTATGGCTGCATCAGCAGCTGTGAAGCTACAGTGTATGACAGGTTTCATCCCTGGTGGTACCTACATAAACCTGAAGAAACTGTCTGACTTGTATCCACATGCTGTAATTGTCATTTGTCAATGGCAAGGTCAACAGCGTAGTCAGAGCAGTGGCATGCTGCGTTGCCATTTTTTCAATTGCGGTGGTAAATGCTTAACAGCAGTAGTTTGAAAATGGGTCATTACAGTGTGAAATGTCAGAGTTTTGGGAACTGCGGTTTTTTAAATAATGATATTTGCCTGGTACCGTTACTCGTTTTAGACAAAGCTAAGAGGAAGATCTGTTCCTAATTTGTGTAATCTCAGTAGCCATCCAACTACTTGGCACCATCTATCTCATTAAGTCCTAATAGAGGATGTTGAATTGTTTCAACACACTTGCTCCATCATTCAAAAATGCTGCACAGATCCTTCTGATAATGTATGTAATGATTCTAGCTATACTAAAAATAAACAAGATTCGGTTAAAGAATGGTGTTAGTGTCATTATTATGTATTTAGAAAATATCTCTCAATTCATATAATACAAAAATAAAAAAGCAATTCTAAGCTCCTCGTTATAGAAACACTTCACTGTTTCAGAAGTTGTAATCTGCTCTTGGCACTGCATGGAATAACTGTCATTAATGAGCACACAAGAATGCTCTTCATCCAGGAAACTGCATGTGCATATAAACTTATAGCATTATAACTCAAAACTGCAGTGATGGTTTCTTTTTACTCAAGATGGTCGTCCTTTGTCATTGGCAAAATCAAAGATTGGGTTTAAAGATTCTTGCGGTGAAGATGTGCACCTATTTAGCGATTCCTTATGTAAATGGTATATAAAATTAGAATGTAATACTACAAAATTGCTTGCTCTATTTTTTCAGAATTTTAATAGCTTGGGGATAAGGCTGATTTCCCACTGCTTTGCACTTTTTGTAGTCATGTAGATTGCTGTACAGGATGTACAGACTGGATATAAAATGCTACCGTTCTGCTTTGACGCTTGCACAAAATATGCACAAAGTCAGACCTATTGTATTTGAATTGCCAGAACACCTACCTGTGTGGGGATCATAACTTGTCTAAGTCAGGGTACCCAAAATACTGTTCATTCAGGTCACTTGGCATGGGGTACATACAGCTGTGGGCTGCAAAGCAAAATTCTTCTTCAGTGTAACATCTTTTTGTTCAGTTCTACAGCAATCATAAGAGGCTTTTGGCTGGTGGGTCCTCCAACCACACTTAGAAAAGCCATGGTCTTATCAGAGACAGAAGCAGAGACTGCTGCATGGTGCTGGAAATGCCTGAGTGGCCGTGTACAGTTGTGTTGTCCTTCTCCGCCTCGTAGTCAAAACAAAAAAAATAGCATAAGCGTAATAGGGATGTCCTGATCTTTCTCTTAGACCAAGTAGACAGTTAAAAATATTAAAAATATATATATTTTTTATTTTCATATAAAATCAGAAGATCTATATTGTTATCATTTCAAAAGGGCATGCTTGGTGTTTTGATTGTTCCATTTACAATGTTCTTAGGTAAATGTTCATCACATGAGTTTTTGTTGTATTTGTTGTATCTTTTAATGAGATGCATGAATGCACCATTAGTTCAGTTGGAAAGCTGTAAAGATTGAGTTAGAAAGTAAAAATGCAAAGCTGAGTTTTTTTCTTCTAGGTACAGTAGTTGCTGATAGCAGTACAAGGAATATGCAGCTGCNAAAGGAAAGAAAAAAGTGATCTTTTTGGAAATACTAAGAAAAGTTGGGTTTATGTATGGAAACAGGAGTTTTCTGTTTCGGTGCGTACTGAAGTGTGTATTTCTACATTATACTTAAAAATGTTCCCCACTGTGTTGCCATTGCAGTCAAAATCTGTACTCGACATCTATAAAACAAAGAATCCAACCAGAAGTCCGCATAGCTGGTTGTTGTTACATGGTCAGGGCCAAGTAACCGACAGAGAAGTGGAGGTCACAGAGGGTGGCAGGAGCACCAGCAATGCCCCCACTCATGCAGACAGGTTCCCTGGGATGGCTGCCAGCGTGCGGGGGGTCTGTTACAGGAGGTGAATTCTTTGTCAAGGGAATGGCGGAGCTGCAAACCCAGCTGCTGCGGTTCTGCATATGCTGAGCTGGGATCTCCAGGGAGTGGTACGCAGCACGGTTATGGAAAACAAGCTGAAAGCTGTCAGAGGCGGCAGTCTGTTAATTTTGTGTGTAGTACGCTCAGTAGTGATTCTGTATAATAATACAGGCGATACAGGAATTTTAGGAACATTAAAGTAATTATCACATGTGGGGAATACAGCTCTTGTTAGCACCTCAGTTTTGTAAAAATATTTTAAAAGCTTTTGGGATCACAAGTGTTGAAGAGTTTCAACTGATGCCCTGTGCAGACAAAAGCAGTTTCTGTTGTCTGATTCTCTTAAATATTTGCTGAAGGATCAGTTAAAACTAGCAGGAGAATGAACGTGAGCAGAGCAGGGAAGTTAAAGTGACAGAATACAACTTTAAACACATTAAAAAGTGGGAGGGAATAAGGAGCAGGTGCCTGCCTTAAACCACAGCATTGCTTGGGAGCAGCGTGTGGTAAACTGACTTCACATCACGCGGCCACAACAAGCCAGGGGGGATCTTTTCCAGATTGGAAGTATGACCAGCCTTGCCATGAAAGGGAAATGAAATACAGACAAAGGATGCTGCAATTTGGTCTAAGTTTTTTATCCCACAAACAGCCGAGATTCATGATGGCTGCCTCTTGGGTCCTGTATATGGGAATTCATCGAGCATGGGACCTGAAAGCTGCTACACCAGATATTGATCAGAAGCTCAAGCAGCAGTTTTGCAGCTGATTATTTCATTCAGTTCTCTCTTTCTTCCACTTTTTCTTAGGTGCTGTCTTAATTAACCTTGATCTTAATTAACCATGCTTCCAGTATGGCCAGAGGAAAGAAAGAGGAGAAAGCAAAAAGGCACAGGATAAGAGTGAAAAAGTATTTATTGGCTGAAAAACTAATGAGGGCTCCCAAGAAATTTAAAAATCTTTCCTGACCAGAGGCTGTAGGGCTCTGGTATGGAGGAAGATGTCTGAGCACCTGAAAATGCAGAGGAGCACAATGAAATTGTTTGAGAGGAAATGTAGTTCCTTTGCTGTCTGTAATGTGGACTTCTCCACCCCAAAGTTTTTCCGTTCTCAGTCTTCATAGGTCTTGTGGCAGGGGAAGGCCATGTGTCTTTTGAGCAGTTACTTCTTTCCTGTAGGACAGGATTTTCCAGAGGATTTTGGAAGCATAGTGCAGACTGAAGCTGTTGTAATCCAGCCTCTGTGAAACTTTTCCCACCTGGCTGCCCCCATACTGAAGTGCATCCATACTGAAGGCAGCACTGCTTTTGCATTCCCATGGCAGGCCATTCCTATCCCAGTCTGAATATCTCAGTGTTCTATATTCAGATATGCATGGGAGGAAGAACCAGGACAAAAGTCTTCCCTTCTTCCTTACAAGCACAAAGTAAGAGAAGGTCCCTGGTTATGGTTACTCCTGGCCCTGCAAATGCTCTTTGGGCTCCAGAACTGCTTGCATCATGCACTGGGGAGAAACTTCATCGGAAGGACTGTAACAGAACACTTCATAAGCTGGTGGTTAGCACTGTCTTGAGAACTGGTAAGATGGGCTCAAAGCTTCTTAAATCAAGGTGACGGTGGAATCTGGGTTTCCAAAATCCTGCTTAAATTAGTGGATCCTAATTCATGTTGGCTGCTTGGGGTCTGTGGGTGATGCAAGCAAAGAAACCACTCGGCTGTGGTTCCCTGTGGTGCTTAAACAAGAGCTAAATGCCTGCTTCAGCATGGCCAAACACTTGGCTGTGCCAGATCCAGAATTGTGTGTTCACAAGGGGACTTGAGACCTACCCTGTCATCTTGTCTTAGGTAGGATCAAGTGTTCTTAGATTCGCTGATAATTTTATCTAATCTGTTCTTAATATGCCCAGAGCAGATCTCCAGATACTTAGAGAGTTTTGCTCTTGCAAAATGGTCACTTCAGGCTCTTTGCAGATCTAACTCTCGCATTCAGATGAAAATACTGAACCAGTTTTTACGCAGCCTTTTTGGCATGGTGGGAAGTGGCACTTGAAGCACTTGAGCATATTTCTGAAGCCACAGCTGCTCTGTACTCTATGCAAGTCCTACCAAGAGATCACGTACCACATGAGGACCAGCATAACCAGCTGGCTCTGCCTGCACCAGCAGTGTCCTCTCCTGGGGCTCTCCATGCAGGCACTTGCTGAGAGCAAGCTGAGACCTTGCGCTTTCCCCCGCCAGATGCAGTTTTCATCTGGCCAGATCCCGGATCACAGAAGGTAATCTATTGTGCTCACTGCAGTCTTCAACTTCGCATCATGTGGTATGGAAGATCGTATCAGGAGTGTTGCACCCCTAATTTGCTAGTGGTTTGCACTCCTAGTTATGGGAGTCAATAAATCCAAATGTCATTTAGAAAATGTGGCCTGTAGAGTCTATTTGCAGTAACCATATTAGTTAAATTACCAGTGTGATTAACTATAAGAATGAACATGCTTTCATAAATGCCAGAGCAATTATTTCTGGTAATTTATTCCACTCCTTACAATATAGCCATAAGAATCTGAACTAGTGTTTTTCAGATAATGTTTTCCATATTTTTGCTGGGGACTTAAGAGAAATTTCTTCTTTCTAGGGCAATTAGATTATGCTAATTTGGAGAACATTCTCAGTGTTCTTTATTAGAGTTCAGGAAATTGTGAGAAAAAATATTTTCAGTGTAGGTGGTCAGCAACATACTTAACAACAAAGTACACTATTAATTCTCTCATTTCCGCATCCTTTCATTGGGGGGGGGGGTTAAAAACTGTGTGTGTGAAGTGAGTGTATATATATAAATACTTCATGATTACAAATTCAGACTGCCACCTTTACACTGGCACCAGTTACATGTTTACTTCTGTGTCAGGGGCACGTGTACCCCCAAGTTATTGATCTAGCTAGAGAATAGCATCATCTCAATTGGGATCTTTAAACTGTATGTTTGTTTTCAGATCTGGTTTTGTGAAATGATCCGTCTTAGAAGAAAAAGAACAACTTTTAAAAGTATCATTGGTTGATTACTTCGGGGCTGGATTTGGTAAAGAGTGCTGGCAGACAAGTAGTTGAATCAACATAGTTGAGGATGTTCTGATTTCTAGGTAGGGATGAAGGAAAACAGTTTGGATTTACTGGGTGGTAGGACCTTCATCAGGTCTTCCACCAGCTACAGCCTGCAAGTATGGTATCAGAGACTGTTTCTTTGAGTTGAGAAACTACTTTGCATTTCATCACTACTTGCAACCTTTTAAGTATTTTAATTCTGAACTTAGGAAATGTGAACTGTGAATCATATAAAAACCATTTTTGCTTCTAAATTGCTTGAGAAACTGTGTAATTATATTTGGTTTGTTATGTTTTTTCCAGGGACCAAAGTATTGGTAGTATTACGAACAATCTAGTGTAGGCATTTCTCATGTGTGTTATTACATATTAGTTTAGCCAAGCTTAATCTGAAAGAATACTCATCTCTAAAGCAGTGGCTCAGAAGTCATGTCTGTGAGCTGGGGCTTCTGTACTTCTGTTCCAAATTGCCATTTTGGTGTTAAAATCTTCAATTGTTATTTCAAGAAATACCAGCATCACAATTAGCATCATGCTAACATCAGCCTTACTACTGAAAGGTCAGATCTTTCTCTTTTGAGACCATCAGAAAGCTGTGCCTTTTTCTGCTGAAAACTTGAAAGTAGTTATTCGCATAGCCTCCTTTTGGCCCTCCTTAAATTCAGTGTTAGGGTCCAAATAATTCCTGCTTACCACCTGCATTTATACTAAAGTTGGGTACACTGTGCATGTTCAGCTTTCATTCTATAAGTTCTCATTCTATAAGTTTTCATTCTACAAGTTGCTTCTTCTTAGCTGTTGGCTTGTCTTTCTGTGAACCAGAGTACTTATTTCAGTTAATATGAATGTGGGAAAGGAACCCTGGTTCTGAGACGTGCTAAGAACAGCTGGTGAAACACAGGTGTCTCTATGAAGACTTGAATGGCGATTGCACTAGTTGTGCCTTAATTTCTCAGTAAATTGATATGCAACAGATTTGTTAATTTTTTTCTATGAATGTTTTGCTAGGGTGAAGGCATGCAAAATTTAAATTCTAATTCAGAAAAAAAAATCCGCCTTACTGATTAATAAAGGTTACTGTATGCTCCTTTATATACCATATAGTCAAACTCATTTTTATCCCAAACCCCGAAGTCTTTGAAAGATGGTACAAAAACTTGACAAATCATGTAAGATGGAGTCATTCTTTTAAATTTGTATAGTTCATGTTTACAACAATGAAATGAAAATGACAACTGTTTAACAAGACTGAACAAAAATGAATACTGAGTAATCAAAAGATCTCTTAAAATGGAAGGGTAATATCCTGTAACAATACTTTAATGAGCAGAGCATGGGGCTTCAGGGGTTGCGTGCCTTTCACTTGCAACTATAATACTCTGTACCTTTTCTATAAGACAATAGCACATTTTTTCCAGGCAGTTTTGTGGTAATGTTTCTTTGATCTGAATGACTGGAGTTTAGATCAACGTTGGACCAATGTTGGAAGTCAGCTGCCAGCTTCCATTAGTTTAATATAAAAAATAGAACAACAAACACTTGGAACAATACAACCCAATTGTTGACTTCTGCCCTTCATTTTCCGTATGTCGTATTAGCCTTGTATCTTTTTTATTTGTATTTATTACTCCAGATAATAATGGGCATTTCCAGAAGTAGTTTTGACATAGTGAAAAAATGATTTCTCTCTGTTAGGTACCAAATTCATGGGGTAGCTGAATATCTAGAGCAAAATTATAATTTTTGTTATTTTTATTCACATTGTTCTGATTAAAAGCTTTGTTCTTAAGGAATGCATAGAAGTCTTGTGATACAAGATTTGAGTGAACCATTCATGATGCTGATAGAAATGTCTCACTGCTGGTAAATATTGAAATGTTATTAAACCTTTTTTTTGACAAGAGGCCAGTGGGTTTTCAAGGTGTTTGGGGTATCTGTTTTCTACTTCACTAAAACTCCCATGTTCTTTATCTGGCCTGTATCCCTCCTTACTGGAGGGACTGGGGTATATTCCTGGAAGACTTGGACCCACACTGCAGCCTGGAGGACAGAGTGACACTGAGTGGGGATGCTGAAATCCATGCCCCTCTCTTCCCTGTGTGAGGGTGCAGGTCCTCTTGCTGTAAGCTAGTCCTTCTGCTCAGCGGTCCTCCTCAGGCTGTGAGACTCCTTATCCCAGGACAATCTCCTGCCTTCCTCATTTCCTGTCACAGATCCCACAGGTCCAGCAGGTCTTCTGCCCTCTGGTGTGGGATGAGCCAGAGGAGGTGAAAGGGTAGCAGAGGCTACAGAAGACTGCAGAAGAGGGCGAGTCCCTAGATGTCGCAGGATCTTGGATATTTCTGTACCCTCAGTGGATCAATATTTAAGAATTCTGATATCGTTTGGTGTCATGTACATTTAGAGTTATTACTCTCACAATTTTATCAGTGTATCACACATCACTGTGCTGAAGTCAGGGGGGTTTATCTATTGAACAGGTGAAAGAAATTGGAATACTGAATTCCCTGCACTATTGCACCATTGCAGGGAATAGCATTTAAAATCAGAAATGACAAGGAGTGACTGTCTTATTCATGAAAGAAAAACTGAGGCTTCATTCAGTTCTTGGTGGTTTGTTTTTGTTGTTGCTGTTGTTTTCTGGGGCTTTAATACATCTTCCAGCTGAGGTCTTTATCAAAATTCTTACACTAAAATGCTACTATATTCTGTTCTTTTAATCCCCCCCCCATTAAGTTTTGAGTATTTTTTCCCTTTTCCAATAATACCCAGCTATCTGTCACTTTGCTGTTTTTACAACTAAAATTAAGCTGTGCAAATGGATACAAAAAAGTGTTACTTTTGGAGATGGAAATAAAGTTTCATATTGTGCATAAAGGTCACTGCTGTATTTTTTAGATACTGTATTAAAGAAGCAAGTGAAATGAGAAGATGGGGAATACAGAAAAAAGAATGGGAAGGGTCCTTGATTTGTTTTTTACTGTCCTCACTAATGGATGTCTGTAACTTGATGTCTGTAAGCAGATAATGACCAAATGTTTTTAAATCAAATAATTCAGCTGCATTAAAACATTCCTGAGACACTGCAGGTTGCGACATAATGGTAGCATTCTAATTGAATCCCTAGGAGGGATGTGTTCATCCAGAGAAAGCATATTTTAAACAGACTAGATTATGGCTAGTGTAAATCTCGTTACCTCCTTGGGCATGCTTGTGTGTTGCGTCTGCCCTTGAATAGCTGGTGGTGACAGAACTAAGGTATTTTAAAAGATACTTATGTGTGTTCTGTCTGCTTGCCTGTTATTGAAATACCATTTTTTTTAATGGAAGATTCGGTACAGGTCAGTCGTGGCTTTGCCTGTTGCTGCAGCGTGGAGCGGCTGTTCGCGGCCTGTGGCGGTGGCCTGCAGGAGGGCCAGCTGGGCGCGGTGCGATGGAGACGTCTGTTTTGTCTCCACAGAGGCCGGGGGTAAGAAGCTGCGGAGCACCGTCCAGAGGAGCACTGAGACGGGGCTGGCCGTGGAGATGAGGAACTGGATGACCCGCCAGGCCAGCCGGGAGTCGACGGATGGGAGCATGAACAGCTACAGCTCCGAGGGAAAGTAAGCAGCAGTTACTATCGTGGTCACCTGGCGTTTCTCCACAAAGCTGCTGGTCAGATAGAAGTGGGGTGAAAGCTGTAGGTCACGTACAGTCAGAATCCCCTCCACAAGCTAGTGTCATTGATAGGTTGCATAAAGACCAAGCCTAAGTTTTTTCCTGTGAACGAAAGAGTCTCCCAGTGTTTGCACAGGTAGTAGGATCGTTTCTGCAGCACCATGTCAAAGACACCTGGTGGGTCAGAGCCATAAGATGCAGTCTAGTAGGAGTGCAAATAGGTGCAGTGCAGTAGGTAAACCACAAAAAAACCAGTTTCTCTTCTGAAAACCTCTGCCTTCAGGTGTGTCTCCTGTGCTTTGCAGAGCATTTCCAGATGTCATTCACTAGGCTCAAGAGTTTTTCAAAGATCCTGCTAATTAAACCTGATCTGGGCAGAAGTATGAGACTGTCATATATTTTAGTGTCCCATATCATGCTTTTCATGAAAGCTCACGTTAAAGACCCCTGAGTCATATGGCCAATGCACTGCCCAGAAAAATCCTGTTGTGGATAGATTTTTTAGTGGTATTCGCAGCACTGGACAATATACCTCTACTGGACAATATATCTCAAAAGTTCTGGTCAACGCACCATATGCACTTGAGATGGATATTTATTTATGGTTGGTCATTACAAATCTCACTATGTTTTTTTGTCTTTTTCTTTTAATTGTTCATCTAGAAAATTACTGTTTTTCTCAAGCAGTTACTGACCAGATTGTTCTTCGTAATAATCGTCGTCTTGTAATGGGGTCACAGATAATTTATGGCAAGAATGTGAATTTTAAGTTACTTTAGTCATTTTCCATGATGAATTTCAGTTCCATTATTGAATATATGTCATTCCCCAAGACATTTTTAGCATAATATTTATAATGAATGATGATTTTAAAAGATGCTTTTAAAAATAGTGACCAGTGTTCAATCTGATGTGTTTATTTCACTGGATACTTTTGACATTCAGCGATTGAGTTCATGTTGACTGAGAAACATGAGAAATTTTACCTTCTTGTAGCTAAAGTACTGCCAAGGGCATGTTTTATTATCTAATTGAACTGATCTCCTATGAATACTACAGTAATTAACAGAGGCCTTTGATATATTGGAAAAAGAGAGTGTGATGGAATAATAACACTATCAAAATCAGAACCAGTGAGGATTAGCGCTTTCTTCACCTGCTTGAGTGATTATATGCTGGAGGCTGAATTACTGCTTGTTGAACACCGGGAAGTTTTGGAAATTACAGTAATTATTTTGTAGTCTTGCCAGTGTAAATAAGTTCCTTGTAAACAGTATTACCAAAAGCGTAAATGATAAAGGCAAAACATCTAGAAAACAAAACAAAAGGCAAGAGCAAGAATATTTACTGATTTTTAAATTATTATTTATTTATTTCCAATATTCTTTTTCAGTTTGATTTTCCCTGGTGTGAGGTTGGCTGCAGACAGCCAGTTCAGTGATTTTCTGGATGGACTTGGTCCTGCCCAGCTTGTAGGACGACAGACTTTGGCAACACCATCAATGGGTAAGCATTTATGCCCTGTAGATAATCTACTGGGTCTGGTAATTACAACATAGAAATTATCTAGATTCTAATTCTTTAAATAAGGATTTCCCATGTGGTTTTGAACAACTCAGTTAGGACCAGAACTATAACCTGAGCCAAAATTGAAGATAATTTTGGATGCTCATCGGGATACTCAAAAGTAGAAAGGTGCTTTGAAAAGTTCAATCTGTATCTGTTCTTCTTCAGTTTTCCATCTTTGCAATGTGACTATGAGACCTTTCTCTGAATTACTTGGCTAGTATTGAATAAAAATGGGAATTTAGGTGCAAAATACTTGTTATTATTGTGCTTGCAGATTCTTTACATTCAGAAGTATTTTTTCATATCTCTTCTTAAACTAGAGGCAGGGTGAAGAGATTCCAAGCAGTTTTACAGGTGTGCTTTGTACTAATTCCTTTGCTGCCTTTATTTCTCTGAAATTCTTAAGACAAAAAAAGAATTTAAGTTGAAATAATAGGGGCATGGGAAAAGGGAGATGAGGTGTTATTGCAGGGCTTTTTTATTGTTTATTAACGTAAATAGTAGTGAAGAGACTAGGTATTAAATTATCTAGTAGTGTTCACATCTGCATCATACATATTTGTAGAATGCAGAAGATACAAGTCATTGAATATTCATCCTAGATTTTTTTTGTGTTTCCTAGGAGATATCCAGGTGGGAATGATGGACAAGAAAGGACAATTGGAAGTAGAAATTATCCGAGCCCGTGGCCTTGTTGTAAAACCAGGTTCAAAGACACTGCCAGGTAAGGAAGAAAAATCTTAGCAACACGAATAGAGTTCTACAAAAAAAAATCCAACAAAGCCCCCAGCTTCTGAGGCTTTACTATTCAACTTAGGTGACTTTTTTTTTAGCAAATTCATATATCAGTAGGTTACAGTATTGTACATTGAAATACAAAAATGTACTGAGATGGTATAAAAGCTTGGAGTACATACAAAAAATAATTTTCTACACTACTTCAGGAGAAAAAAAGCAGGCTGTTCTCTATGCTACCAGAAGAAACAAAAATATTTTAGTAATAGCAAATGCATTCTTGGGAATAGGGTAGAATTCCAGTACCTAAAGGTGGCTTACAGGAAAGCTGTAGAGGAACAGTTCCTCAGGGAGTGTAATGATATAGGACAAGAGAGAATAGCTTTAAACTGAAAGAGGGTAGATTTACATTAAATATTTGGAAGAAATTCTTTACTCTGAGGGTGGTGAGGCACTGGAACAGGTTGCTCAGAGAAGCTGTGGATGCCCCATCCCTGGAAGCATTCAAGGCCAGGTTGGATGGGGCGTTGGGCAATGTGGTCTAGTGGGAGGTGTCCCTGTCTATGGCAGGGGGGTTGGAACTAGATCTTTAAGGTCCCTTCCAGCCCAAACCACTGTATGATTCTGTGAAAGCAAGGTGTATACTGAAGCTGTGATATAAGAATCTTTGGGGTGAAGAGGGAATCAACAAAAGGTGTGGAATAGGTACCTACTTTGCAAAGTAGACTAGTAGTTGATACTTACTCCTTATTTTATAACCCGATGTCCTATAACACTGTGAAAAGGACAACATATGGATATTTTTAGCAAGCTCTTCTGCCAAAATAGAAATCGTGTCAGAGTCTTTTCTTCCCTAATTTTCACCTTGTAAATTATTTTAAATTATTAACAATTTGGAACATTGGTCCAAATCTCACCAACATCAATGCAAGTCATTCTTTTACTTAATAAGCCTATTTTGCATACTGTACAGTGTAGTGATACCATATATAGGAATACCTGATTTTTCCAGGCCAAAATTTGAATTGTTTCATGGCAAAAAAAGAAAAAAAAGAAAAAAAAGAAAATGCATGGATGCTTTGCATGTTAATAAATGTTAATATTGCTTGTGGAGATTTGTTCATATACGTTACCAGCAAAAAAGTAAAAAAAAGAAAATGCATGGATGCTTTGCATGTTAATAAATGTTAATATTGCTTGTGGAGATTTGTTCATATACGTTATATATCAAGTAAAAGGCAGGTTTTAGCATATAGTGATAGACCATTGCAAATATTATGCAAAAATCTGGATTTATTTTTCTTTCCTTCTCAGCACCATATGTAAAGGTGTATCTATTAGAAAATGGAGTCTGCATAGCCAAAAAGAAAACAAAGGTAGCAAGAAAAACGCTGGAACCGCTTTATCAGCAACTTCTATCATTTGAAGAAAGTCCACAGGGAAAAGTTTTACAGGTAATTTGCATCAATACTCTTCTGAATCTGAGAATGCCACCTATTCAGTTCTCAATGAATGATTTTCAAAAATCTTCCATGCTTCTTTTGGCAAGTTCTACTATTTCAAAGGTTTGTTGAGAACAGAAATACCACGGTAACACATCTATTGATGGCTAGCAAGTAGAAAGTGCTAGGCAAAAGTTAGTTGTAGATTATTTCATCTCTACTATGTGTGCTCCTTATCTCACTCGGCTTTCTTTAGTATTAAGGATAACTACTCAGTTACTGCCCATCTCACTTCTGCCACTGCGTTGTGGTAATATACACTGAACTAACCTATATCAGCAGTGGAATATTTAATTCTTTACCATATATAATTAAGTAAGTGGAGGCATTTGAAGAATCAGATTGAAGCTCTTGTCATTGTTTCTGATTTTTTTTTCTATTTTCTTGTGTTTCCTTTGCTAATAGATAATTGTTTGGGGAGACTATGGACGTATGGATCACAAATCCTTTATGGGAGTGGCACAGATACTTTTAGACGAACTGGACCTGTCCAACATGGTGATTGGGTGGTTCAAACTCTTCCCTCCTTCTTCCCTAGTAGACCCAACTTTAGCTCCTCTCACCAGAAGAGCTTCCCAATCATCTCTTGAAAGTTCAACAGGACCTTCGTATGCTCGCTCATAGCAGCTGTGAAACTGTTGTCATAGCAACCAGCGTTACAAAAAAAAAAAATTACAGGTCGCAAACCCTGGTAACACTGCATGCTTAATGTTGTGTCTTCTGAGCCTGTTTCTAGGGCTACAACGCGATCCTGTGTTCTCAAGGAAGTTGCACACATTGTGCCCTACAGAAGGCCCTCAGGTGAAGGACTGAAGTCATGAAGAACTGATAGGTTTGGAGTTCAGGGACACTCAGTTTTGGTCCAATCTGAAGCCATGGACTAAACTAAAAGAATCAATCTGTTTCATGCAACAAAAGTCCTTTTCAATGGCATATCTATTTTGTTGCTCCCATTTCTTTATTTATCTGCCCTCCCTTCCTAAAGCTTGGTTATGCCACAGAAATGGAGTTAACCTCCCATGAAGCCATGTTACAAGTTGGTGGATTTGCAGACATTGGAAGAAAAGAAGAATGTAAGGATGCTGGAAAAGTCAACTGTCCTTTGAAACAGTTACTTGAGATCTGAAAACTCTTCATACTGGAAAGGTTCAAGATTTAAAGTGGCAGGCTTCATACGTCCAGCTATAGATACAGTGAAACCCCAGATGTGATGGACTCTCTGAAAAATAAAATTCTGTGGATATACTGTACTGTATGAAATTAAAGAAACTTTTTTGCATGGACACAGATTTAGCTGAACACTTAAATTATTTTCTTGGGGCTGCAACTTGCAAAAAAAAAAAAAGAATAAATCAGCCATTTTCAACAGTTTATATTATTTTTAAAAATAAATTTCACTAGTGCATGGTTTTAAAGGGAAGAGAATGCAACAGGGTGATACAAAGACGCACCACGTTTATCATTCTTTAAACCAGTCATGGTCTGTATTTTTGCAGACGTATATTAAAAATAAAAAATAATTTCTAGCAAATATTTAAAATTCTGTTTATGTGACAAGAAATAAGTGTAATATATTAAATTTATTTAAATGTAAAAGGTACAAGCCTTGTAAAGTTCAACATAATGTGCAAATTGTACACTTCTTTTACCTCCTTCTTTCTCTATCTCTCCTCCCAGTCTCCCTTCTTCCTTTTGCTCTTTTTCCCCTCCACCTCCCAAGACGATCATCATATTCTAAAATGGCTACCTTTTGACTTACTACTCTCTTATGCCCCATATTTGGTTCAGGATTGCAGATTGTTCTGCGTTTCTGAATTATTTGAGAAAAAATATTGTTTAAGAACTTACTTTTTTTCAAGCATGTTGAAAAGGATTTTGCAACATGGCTTGGGAGTACATTAATGTAATTCAGCATGTATTTGATAAAAAAGATATTTGAACTTTTTGCAATTTATTGTACAGTGCATGGTAACTTATTTTCATTTTTTCTCACCTTCAAATTGAATTCTACAGCAAAATACTGGAATCATGTGGCCATTGCAAGATGTCTTCAATAATTTGTTTTCAGCACCAGCATCATTCATTCAAAGGTTGAGCTATCATTTCTTCAAGGTTTGGAAAGAGGGAAAAGGAAGTAAATGTTTGATTTTTAGGAGATAAATTTAAACAGTTTTATTTGCACTAAACCAAATTGCTACATTCTTGAGATTATAAAAGCAACAAAGGTTACTAATTCTTACAGTTCTGCTGTAAAGTTCAATTTTCATAAACTATATTTGTGTTTGCGAAGACATAATTAGATAATATCGGTCTGAAAAAATGTTAATCTTTGGTTCTTAAAATAGCCTTAAAGAAAGCTTATTGGTACCACACTGGCAGTTATTTGACACCATTACCAGAACCCTCATTGCAGTCAACAGATCTTCAAAAACCCGTTTTTTGTAGCAAACAGTAACTACCGTTGGGTGGTGCTGCAAGTTCAAGCTTCTCATTATATTACGTTATTTAAAGGGAATGTAACTGGCTAACATTTAGTAAGAAAATGTCCCTTTTTTTCTGGGTCTTTGTATGCCTTTATTACTTACTTAAGGTTTAATATTGAAACCTTGCAATAATTTTGGAAATACACATTACATATACCTTTCAGGCCACACAGAATTATTCTGATTTTATTTGAAAATCTATTAATGTTTCCCATTATGAAATTGTACATGCCTCATTAGAGGGCAAAAGTAATAATAGTATCACTTAAAATGCCTTTTACTTTGTGCAATATCATATAAATCGAGATTGTGTCTTGTCTTCAGAGTTTATATAATGGATTATTGTTAAGTTAATGGAAAGACTGGTAAAATTATATTTATTGAAATAATTTAGACACCTGTCTACCAGCAGCAGATAAATATTACCAACATGCAGTCTACAATATTCCCTAGGATTAAAGAAAAATACATAACCATTTTCCTGATACTGTGAGATGTGCTCACACACTGTTGTATGCATTGTCCTATATAAATTTCAAATTTTAAAATCAAGGACATGACGCATGGAAGGTTTGTACATACTTGTCATTATGCAGTATTTATTTAAAAAAAAATTAATGTATTTTTTTTAATTTTCACACGTCTGCAACTCTACTTATGGTTTAGTCATGTAAATAGCACTATTCCAGTGATCACTGCTGTCTTGTACATACTATGTTTTAAAAAGTTAAAAGGAATTACAGTTGGGGAAAAAAAAAAAAGGGCAGATAGGCCTGTAATGAACACCAACTAATGTAAATCAAACTCATTCTGGTGATGGTATTTAACACTTTAAATAAAACATTTTCTTTACAGAACTTGTGTGCAGCTCTTTGTTTCTTTTCTCACTGTGATGGCCATCAGCTGTCTGACCCCGAGGCTGCGAGGCCCTGCTCAGAATTCAGTGTCACCAGGACGTTGAAGGTGCAGGGGCTGTCCGAAGTGCGTGTGGCCATGCCACATGGGTAAATGGCCACCTGGAAACGGGGTGGCTGCACTCCGAGTGGCTGTTGGGGATGGTGTGGATACAACTCCTGTCCTGTTCCCCGCTCTATCGGGAGGGCACTGCTTGGCCTCCCCAGAGTGATTCCAATGGTGATCCCTGGCACAGGGACCTTCCATGGTTCCTGACGCTACTTTATTGGGAAAGCTGTAGCCTTAGATTTTTAGCTGTTGCACTGTAATATTAAACAGGTTGAACTATAAAAAGGATAAGTTAGTAAGCTTCCACTCTATCTCTAGATACCACCTAATATTAGCTTTTTTTTTTTTTTTTTTGAGCAGGGCACAAATTAGGCCAGGCACTGGTGGCTCAGGCTTGTGCAGCCTCTGCAGCAGGGAGCGGGCAGTGGGCCAACACCCCTACAGCTGCGTGAGACAGCTACAGCACGTTCAGTGGGAAGGGAGCGGAGGTAGTGATTCCCAAAGCCAGAGCTTTGGTGGGCATGGAGGCTTTTCTCTCTGGCTGGCTCCTCAGAGGGAGCGTCAGCACAGACAGTGGTTGCTGGGGCCTGGCAAAACTCAAGCACTGGCACTGAGTTAGGTACCTATGCCTTGGAAACTTACTGAAACTTACAGGCCAAAAATGTCTGCAATATACTGTTTTTCCAAACGGTCCTTTACTTCTGGGTGGCGAAGCCCTAAGAGTTGTGGTGAATGGAGTTAAATCCAGTTGGAGGCCGGTCACTAGTGGTGTCCCCCAGGGCTCAGTATTAGGGCCGGTTCTCTTCAATATCTTTATCAATGATCTGGATGAGGGGATCAAGTGCATCCTCAGTAAGTTTGCAGATGACACCAAGTTGGGTGCATGTGTTGACCTGCTCGAGGGTAGGAAGGCTCTACAGGGGGATCTGGAAAGGCTGGACCGATGGGCCGAGGCCAACTGTATGAGGATCAACAAAGCCAAGTCCTTATTCCTGCTGGGTCCTGCTCTTGGGGCACAACAACCCCATGCAACACTACAAGCTGGGGGAAGAGTGGCTGGAAAGGGGACCTNGCTCTGGTGAGGCCACAACTTGAGTCCTGTGTTCAGTTTTGAGCCCCTCACTCCAAGAAGGACATTGAGGTGCTGGAGAGTGTCCAAAGAAGGGTAACAAAGCTCGTGAAGGGTCTAGAGAACAAGTTTTATGAGGAGTGACTGAAGGAACGGGTGTTAGCCTAGAGAAAAGGAGGCTCAGGGGTGACCTTCTTGCTCTCTGCAACCACCTCAAAGGAGATTGTAGTGGGGTGGAGGTCAGTCTCTTCTCCCAAGCAACAAGCAATAGGACAAGAGGAAATGACCTCAAGTTGTGCCAGGCAAGGTTTAGGTTGGATATTAGGGAAAATTTCTTCACTGAAAGGGTTGTGAGGCATTGGAACAGGCTGCCCAGGGAAGCAGTTGAGTCACCATCCCTGGAGGTCTTCAGAAGAGATGTAGATGTGGTGCTTAGGGACATGATTTAGTGGTAGACTTGGCAGTGCTAGGCTACTGGTTGGATTTGATGATCTTGGAGGTCTTTTCCAACCTAAATGATTCTATGATTCTTTGGGACAATTTCACAAGGTTGCTTGCTGCTTCCACTCACAAACACCTTGCCCACCTCCACTTAATTTCAAACAAAACAAAGCTATAGGGCTTTTTAATCTTAACAGTCATGTTAGGAGCTTTGCTCCTGACTTCTAAAGATTGGATCAGATGGTGAATTCATGCTGTTATTCCCAGAAGTGTTCGTGCCAGTGAAAAGTGCAGTAAAACACTATGTCACCCTGGTTGTAGAGCTTTTCTGCTTCCATGCCTTTACTGTAGGTCTTCCAGGCTTAAGACGTGAGATGCTCTTGCCATAATGAGGATGAGCATGTGGCCACCATGTGCTAACCAGCACACCTGCAGTATCAAATAGCCGTTCATAACTGTATACCATTAAAATATAAACATTTTTATACAGAAGGTTAACTACCAAAGTTTAAATATGACATAAAAGTTGACAAAGCATTAGCTTTCACTGCTTCCTCACAAAGTTAGGTAATTCTGTGGGGGAGTCTGGAGTAGTTCATACTTATTTCCTTAGCTCATACCTCAGTGTAAGGATCACTTCCCTGTCGCCCAGACAGCAAAAAGCAGACACGGATCTATAGGTCTCATAAGAATCTTCCAAGTGTGATTACCCTCTCTGTCCCCTCTTTGGTAAACATTTACAGTGAGCCTTTATCAAGAGCAAACACCTGTGGGAAAAAGAAGATGCGCATTTTCCCAGTCAAGAATGGCCCACATTTAGGACAGATTCATAGGAGCTGGCTTTAGCTAGCAAAAAAATAAAGCTATATGCCACTAAGACCAAAGATAAATCAGCTTCTGGAATTATTGGCTTCATACCTGCCTATTTTAGATGTCTTTTTTAGGAGGGAATGAATCACTCTGGGGAGATCAGTTTCTCTCCCTCCCCATTGACCACAGAGGCAGAAAGAGTGATGACTGTTTTGAGCTGAATATCTAACTTTGCAGCAGATGAGCTTAGGAGAAATGGACCCAGTCTCAGCAGTCAGGAATAAGAGCAAAGACTCTGTGGTCCTTCATTAGCAAGTCCTATCTCAGCTGCCTGTGTAATTAGCAGGTCTGAGGGCAGCAGGCAGCTGATGACTGATGAGGAAGGAAATATCTGGGAATCAATTTCTCAGAACAAACTGCCCTGTCAGGTCACTCAGTCCAGCCCCTGCAAGAAAGAGAAGTAGTTGCCCACTCTTGCTAATTAAACCATAGGACATTAATGCCCCAAAATATATTTGACATGAGGTCACACAGAAAGGAACGAGCCTCATAGTGCTGCAGAAAGTGCATGACACAGGACAGAGGAAAACATTCTCATAAGTGCCTGCCCTTCATGACTGTTCCTGCAACCCAGAACAGTTTATTAAGTGCCATCCAAAATGTACATATTGCTGTACTGCTGTTGGCATGAAAACAAAATTGATAAATGGCACTGGATGCCATTAGCTTTAAATACATGGAAGTTTAGGATATCTCAGTGGGGTGGGAGTGGGGTTGGCAATCAATTTCTCAGTCTCTGGACTGGATTATTTCTCTGGACAGCTGTTAGCAGGGCCGTGTGAGAGGTGTTAGTCAAAGTCCTCTCTAGCTGCAGTTGTGGTTAGGGAAGGATCAGTGTTTTAGAGATGATATTTATATTAAGGTGACACCACTCACTGAAATGAAAACAAAACAAAATACCAACACCTACTAGGCCAAAATGCAACAAACCAGTCCTGCTATGTGAATAGTGCGTCCGACACATGAAGAAAAGGCCAGTATTACACTTGCTAGTGTATCTCAACCTAGTTTAAATAACAATACCTACCAAAATTACTACCCCCTTGAAGAGAATAAAAAGCAGATTTAGGGAAGAGTAAAGGATGAAGTAAGATTGTGAAATTATCAGTGGGGGAGATATTTAATTGATCCCCTGTTTTGTTTCTGGTTAATTAGCACTTTAGCTGCAGCATGCCTGAATAGTGCCAGGCAGCTGCCCTGAAGATGAAGAAGAGTCATTTATACCAGGCCCCATTCCCCAGGGACCAGCACGCTGAGAGTGCTGCTGCATTGTAAGCAACTAGGTTAAGAAGCTTGGTGACATTTCAAGTTCCTTCTTATGGTCTAGCACACACTGGCAATGACACAAAGACAAAGATTTTCTTTATGTAACAGTTTCTCAGTCCATATTCTGATTCCATACCAACTTCCAAGCTGCGATTTTCTGTTTTGACCTTCTGGACTCAAAACCTGCTTACTCTCATATCTGCTAACGTGGACTTGCAGAAGCCTTAGCTACCACCTGCCAGTTGCCTGAGGCATCAGTACACATATTTACAGGGCCACATGCACAAATGAGTCCTGTCCTTTGCAGTGCTTCAGCTGTGCAAGCACAACTGCCTACAGACCAGCAACTCTGGATCTCTAAGAATGGTCCTGGGGTAATATGGCACTACTGCAGTAGGTAACTTTATTCCTCACTAGCAAAGATACAAACTGGAGAAAAGACATTTTTGTATACATGCTGATGCACTTTGGCTGTTGAAACAAAGCTGGAGCTAAGAAGAGTAGATCTCAGAGGGAGACAATAAATGTTTGGGTCACATGAAGGGAACCAGAACACCAAGTCAGCTGAAAACCTTGACTCTAATCTGTTCCCAAAACACATGAGCCAGGTGCTAGATAAGGACACACATATCAAGAGGTGATATGTTCCTACCAGCAAAAAAGAACCTCAAGCCAATAGAAGCCCTGTTGGCACAGCTCTCAGCTCTGGAAGTTTCAGTAGAATTAAAAAAGAAAGAAAATGATCATGAGAATTCCCGCTTCAGACTACCAATTTTTGTGAACTACATTCATACCTAACCCAGGATTTCTTGTTTTTAATTAACATGCTGAATTATCAATAAAGATCACAATATCAGTAGGGCAACTTCTCTTTAGTCACACAGTTGGGTAACTAAGAACTTATTTTTGTATAGTAATTGTTTTCTTTACCTGCTTAGGCAAAGTTTTTTCCTTCTTTGTTTTCTTCAGGAGCGGCTCACAAACTGAGAGCAGGACCAATCTGTGTCAACATGACCTTTCCCCATCTAATATGTGTCTGATTTACACTTAAAATGTGAGCAGATGCCTTCGGCAACAGATTCAGAATAATCTGGCATATAGTTTTCTCCCTCTCTCTCTCTCAGCAGCTTTGCGTTCCTGACCAGTGTTGATTAACAAACTTAATTGTGACAGCTGGGTGTCAATGCAGTTCAGCGAGCCATGCTTACAGCCTGAGATTGATATTCAGGCTGTCTTCAGACATCTAATTTGGGTGAAATTCAGAAGGCCAAAATTAAGAGTCTATTTAATTGTACTCAATGGAAAGAGACAGGAGGCCCTCCAGGGTAATTCTAATTTAGGATCCTCTGGAAAGTCATTTTGAGCACCTTTCACTATCAGCTACATAGCAGGCCCAAGGCAATTCAGCTTCCAGGGCAGGCCATGCAAATAGTTCCAAAAATTGCAATGCCATCCTCTGGATAAGACATAAAGGAAGAATCAGTGCTTATTCCTTGGATTACTTTCTGCTCCCAGAAGTCATCTGGGAAAATTCTCTCTTCTGAGACTTGAATGACAACTTGAACGTTGTGAAGGCAAAAATGTGAAGAAGGGAAAAATTCACCCACTGAAGCTTCTTCCTCCCCTAAAGTACCCACCACCCTCTCATTCAAACCTCAGGACTTCAGTCTAACATTGTGGCAGACCTTGGCCGTGGTGACAGACCATGGCATCAGGTTTGGTTACATTTCTGCTCTCAGACAGCTCCTTGAGTTCCACTTGAAGACAAACAAGATGCCACCTGGCTGCTGGAGCATCTTCCAGACTCACTTCAGCTTCTGGACCTCATTCAATTAGGTCACATCTGCACTGCTCTATCAAACTCCAGTTTGCAGGCATGGAGACCAAGCATGGCTTGTTTTGCATCTACACACACAGACTCCCTTCCCTTCCCTTCCCTTCCCTTCCCTTCCCTTCCCTTCCCTTCCCTTC
>VXAA01006747.1:58939-76966 GCA_013399115.1 Anseranas semipalmata | reverse complement strand
CCATGTGGTCTTAAATAAATGCTTAAATAAACGCAGGAGCTGTTAAGGAAGAAAGGCTGGATTCAACAAGAATTTCAGAAAAAAAAAAAATCTGTTGTAAGACAGCTAAGCTCCTAGGCACTGTGTGCAAAACTGAAGATTTTGACCTCAAACATAAGAGGGCAAATTCTTGCCTGCCTAGGGGACCCAGGAAGTCCAGGCTACGTGGAGGTAAATGAAACATCTGGGAGGTGTCGAAGGGCCACTGTGTGTTGGTGCCACCACAGAAGATACGGGAGGTGTGGGAGCTGGAGGGGATTCTAGAAAGGACTACAGCACGTATCCTGTATCCTGCACACACCCACCCCCACACCCACCCCAAATCTGAAGGAGGGATAAGAGCCAGCCAGCTTGCTGAGGAGCTGCTTCAGGAAAAATAAGCAACAGGGCCATGCCCATTTTCTGCTTTCCCAGAAGTCTGCTGTTTTGGCCAAATATTTAGTTTGCTTAAGTTGGTCCTACTTGTATGAGTTTCCAGAAAGAGAATAGACTGAAGACTGATTAACACAATTAACAAGGATGACGTGAATGAACCAAGCAAAGTAATTAAAGCCTGAGGAAAACAAACAAACAAAAAAACTACAAAGCGATTTGATTCATTCCTCTCCATCCCTTGGCCACAGACAGGTGTTGTCTAGTCTAGTTGAGCACCTGTGGTATTGTCCCATAAGCATTTCAATAGTTAAAACAAATAAACCACTATGCAGATGTTTTGTTTTGTTTTGCTTTGTTCTGTTTTCCCAATAAAGAGCTGTCATTGAGCTAACTGATTTGTGGAAGGGGTGCAGTTACTTGTGTTTCAGGGCTGAAGCTGATCTCCAAGCATTAGAGACAAGGATAAGCTCTTTTGGTGGGTTGGGTTATTCTGCTCTGGTCTACCAAGGGATATAATGTACTTTCATTTGAAGCATTTAGCAGGGGCACAGTCAAACTCAGGTGGAACGAGGGGCTGTGTTCCAACATGGTGACTGCCATGGTCTTCCAGGCTACCCTTAGAATCATAGAATACCCTGAGTTGGAAGGGACCCACAAGGATCATCCAGTCCAACCCCTGGCTCCACACAGGTCTACTCAAAAATCAGAATTCGACCATGTGTGAGAGCATAGTCCAAACGCTTCTTAACCTCCAACAGGCTTGGTGCCATGACTATGACCCTGGGGAGCCTGTTCCAGTGTGCGACCACCACCCTCCCGGTGAAGAACCTTTTCCTGATATCCAGCCTGAACCTCCCCTGCCACACCTTCAGGCTGTTCCCTTGGGTCCTGTCGCTGTCACCAGAGAGAAGAGATTGGCGCCTGGTGCCTAATCTTGCTGCTGATCTGCAGTCTTTAAGGATGCCAAATAACAGTGAAATGAAATTTCATAAAGATCACATTTATGAGTCTCTAATTGACACCCTCTTTCTTTCTCAATTTCCCTTATGCCCAAATGTGTTGTTTATTTATTTTTTTACTACCTTATTATTTACTGACCACATGCATTCAGGTCATAACCATTAATACAGCTTGAGTAGTTCAAGACAAATTCTTCTCTGTAAAAATATAGTGCTGTCTTGGGTAAAAGCCAAGAAGAAAATGGCAAATTGGAAGGAAACAGCTCACAATTCATGCAGAAAAGGAAAGTTAAGGGATAAGTGCCTCCCTTGCAAGGCCCCACAATAGGCCATTGTCAAATTAAGACAAATCCATACATCATCTCTCCTGGAAATGAACAAAACTGAATGTGTTTATGAAGAGCTATTACCCAAAGCTCTGCAGGGGGAGCAGCAAGCTGGAGGAAGCTGTGCTGCAGTCATCTCCCACTGAGCCTTCACTGTAACTTTCTTTTGTTGGAGATGAGTTCATGTCCAGGAGGCTTACTGAGAATGTGAAACTCCACAGATGCCTCAATATCTTCACAGATGAGGGGCATGGCTGAGTTAGATGGTGCTCAACATGTAGCCAGGGCTGGGTTTGTTAGAAGTGTTTATATGGCTCACTAAACATTAAAATGCAGGTACCAAAAATCGCTAATGAATTAGCAGTGAGGAGGAGCTGGAAGGACTTTTTGGCTCTTTAGTGATATGGAGGCACTGGGAGCTGTAGGACAAGACCTGTCCTCTAATTATTTTCCAGTCATCTCTGAAGCATGTTATAGCCAGCACAACCATTTCAGTGCAGTGTCTGAGAAGTGCCCTCTGACAAATGTTCCACTCCCCTGGAAGACTGGGAGTCCCCAGGGAGAGAAAATAAGCTACCCACTGTTATCCCACATAACACAGGCACAATATCTCCCTCTGATGGGTGTTCTCTGAGAAGGAAGTGATCCAGATTTTCCATCTAATGACACTGGACAGGTTTTGTGGCTGCTGATCCCCATTAGGTATTGGGGTCTCCTCCTACCCTGACAACAGGCTCTTTTCACCACTGCATTGGTCACATAAATGCCTAATCTAGGGTTATGCATTCCTCACATGTTACAACAGCAGATTTACCATGACCTCCCCTAGCTCCCTGCACTGTGTTTCTCTGCCTTCACCTCAGATGTACCCTGTCCCTTGATTCTAAAGCTTGAGGATGCTCTGCTGTCTAGCAGGTCTCTAGGAATAGGACTCATCTCACCTAATTTCACCAGTCTGACAGGTGGATATGTGTACCTGAGTTGTTCATTCTGGTCTCCCTTTGCAGACAGTGAAAATGGTACTTTTAGAACTCAGTCTGTCTGACATTTTAGATGTCTCCTTTAAGATGGGAATGGATCATAAATTAGCTGTACCCATTCTTGTTGCTGACTATAAAGGGGATAGCTCAGATGTACATCTAGTCAGCTGAATCCCATTAATTGAGTCTATCAGCTCAAATGGACTTTTGTCTGAGGCCTCCTGTGTGGCTCCAGTACAGAAGAAACACCACTGAAGCATCCAGATCAAGGCCGCTCAAGACAAGTATTGACTGCTGCAGGATGGCAGCCAAAATAACCTTAGTGGTTCAGGGCAAGAGATGCCTTGAGCTAGCACAGCAGAGACGTATCTGGGTATGTGTGAAATAGCAGGGGTCCATGATGGGCAGGATGCAGGGTGAGGGCCCTCTCCCAAAAAGAGATAGCTGCAGCCTTTCTCTCGGGTAGTTAATTCTCCCTCAGGCTGCATTTTAAAAGCATACACAGCTTCATGAGCCCCAGATGTGGGAGAGTGAAGCTAAGTTACCTTTACTCCAGAGAGGCTTCACACCCAAATCTCTCACCTAGCTGGGAAGGGGCCCCAGAGCCAGCTCTGAGGCATGTGATGGAAAAAGGACTTTTCCAGCCAAGGCAGAGATGGATGGACGTGTAGGAATGTGGGGTGAGCTGAGGGGTTAGGCATGGCTGGGTTCTGGTCCTGCCGGGATCTGAGGAACCTCTCTAGATTTTGGATTTAAACAAATGCTGAATAAATTATACATCAACAACCCTGTCCTCCTCTCACAGACCACCTCACTCACAACACAGAAACAAGCTTCCTTTCCTCTGATGCAGACTAAACCCCATGTCTCCACCGTGCTTTCTACAAGTCACGTGGCCTTCATACATAAGCAACCTATATCTGTTGTCTGAAAACATACCTCTTCTTTAATCTCTAATTTAATCTTCCTTTTTTTTTTTTCCTTTACTATCAACTAAGATTTAAGTGCTAAAATCATACTGTTTTATCCCTCTGATACATGTTCATTCTAGTTGGAGAGAATGGTGTTCAGCAGGGAAACTTCCTACTGACTTTTTGTCCCAGTGATAGTTACTATTCAGTCACCTATTCAGAAAGCCCTGAGAAGCTGAGCACTTCTCCCATCAGAAGAAGGGCACTTCTGAGAAAAGATGGAAGAAAGAAGTAAAGCAATGATGAATGAAGTTTCTAACCTGATTTTATTTTGGTATTAATTCCTGATGGACTTCTAGTTTTGAAGGAGGTACCCAGGCTCTGTATGCAATCCATACATATGGAGAACACTTGAAAATGAGGCAAAACTCCTAAGCTGTCACCCAACCCAAGGAATGATGAAGAAAAGGATGTCACTTCAGCTAAGATCTCCCCTTGTTTAAGTCATTTCCAGCAATATGGTGGGACATGTACCTGTGGAAGGTGCTGATACAGGCTAAACTGGCAGATCTGGTGCTAGGAGGACATGGGACTGTGCCAAAGGTGCTCTGGCTTGTGTAAGGACTGCAGAAATCACTGCTACACCAGCAGCCTGAGCCTAATTTTAATAGACCAGTTTTGTAACTCAGACTATAGCCTAAAACAGCACATATGCCATCGTTTAAGAAAAACGTGAACGCATAAGAAAGGTTTCTTTGAGTCCTGTGGACACCAAGAGGCCAGTCAGGTGCAAGGAGGTGACAACAACACACACTAGCATACAGCACCGTTTAGAGGAGGAGCGGTGCCTCCTGTGGCTGCTCCAGCGACTTCCGACCAAATAGACACTGGAAGAAAAAAAAAGCCAGAACACACTGAGGGAATACATTATTTGTGTTTCCCAAATACATTATTTGTGTTTCCCAAAGTTTTTTCCATATGCTAACAACAGCTCCTGGGTTTCCCTTCCAAGTTTTCAGAGCTGTCCTACTTAGGAACAAAACTTCTGCTAGTAGGAAGGTCTCCTGACCCACAGAAACAGCTTAACAAGACCAAAGGCAAAATGCGAAGACTTTTGACACTTTCTAATGATGAAATTACACCCTTTTTTTCTAAAACATTGGAAAATTATCAGTTAAAGATGCAAGTAACCCACAGATGTGGTGCTTACAGCATCACTGGGATTTTTTCAAGTCTAGATGTTGTACTAGAAGATATCCTCCAGTGTGAGAGGAGACCAGTGGCTTCATATAGGAATTTCATAGAGGGGTTCTGTGGCCTAAATATACCCATCCCTTTTCACATTCATCTCTTTTCCTTTGTACTCAAAGGAAGAGGAAATGATTGTGGCATCCAAACCATGTTTGTGCAGATATGTTGGTAAACAACAAAGGTAATTGTTGCCTTGGAGAGTAGATTTGTGCAGGTGTATTAGTATTATTACATATTGTCTCTAAAAGTGCTGAAATTAAGCTGAATGCCATTTTTTTTTTTCCTGCCTGTTCTTCTCTGTCTGGTCATCATCTGGCTCTGCTATTAACCTTCAGTTGAACTATTACGTAACTTACAACTTACTTTGAGCCATGGGTTGTAGAAAGACATTGTGTAAGGAAGGAACTGGAACTTGCAAGTTAGCTTCTGTGATTTCAGCACAAGCTGAAAACACAGAAAACCAAACCAGGAGTTGTACTGTCTTTTTAAAAACAACGTATTGTTTCAACTGCAGGAGCCCACGCTGGAGATGTCTGTCTTGGTTCCTTATATCATCAAAGTCAAAAACAAAATTCCTGTTTACTGATGCAGTTAAAACTTTACCTGGTGGATTTCTGTCCATTGAATTTTAAGGATTTATCACTTGGGAATGGAAAAAAATATGCAAAGGTTTTGATTTATTTATTTTTTTTAATATAGTGACTATATATAAGCAGCACAAAAAGACACATTCTTGAATGTTTTTCCTCTAGTAAAATTCATTTCTGTTAAAACTTGAAGATAAGTTTTAACAGAGAAAGGTGAGCAGGACTCAGCGCACAGTTTGGGTGAAGAGAGGATGTGCCAGACTCAGCAGTGGTGTAACATCCCATTGCTGGCTAAGATCCAGAGTTCGAAGAGCAGCCCTTACATGTGCTTTTTGGTTTAGGGCAAAGCACTGTAAAGCACTTCCATAAAAGTTTTACTACCTGCTATTAAACCAGAATTGACAACAGCTGTTGAGTGTAATATATTATGTATGAGAAAACACTGGATTTCTCCAGAATTTAACAAAGGTAAATAAAGCGTTGCACTGAGAGGGGCAGCTGCCCTGCAGGCTGGCTGGGGACGAGGCCACCAACAGCAGCAGTCAGCTGGGGGTTACTGATAAGGAGGAATATCTGTGCCACAGGGTCTGGGCTCCAAGTCACCCAGGCCCCTCCAGAGCCTCAGGAAGCAGGAGGGAGATAACAGGCTCGGGTTCACCCATTGCGTGAACCAAAGAGTGGCATGAAACCAAAATGGAAAAGGTTTTATCTTTGCTAAAGCCTCCCATTTCCTGTGTTAAAAGGTTTGCTCCCTACATTAAATTTCAACTTTAATGGTGCTCTGAATCTTTTTTGCTTTCCCTGGCCCAGGAAAGGGAAAAGACTTTGCAGCCCAGTTTGTTCCCTGTTAATTAGTTCTGAGGGCTTTGCCTTGCCTGTGGAGAAAACGCTTAGGTTCTCCTTCTCATCCTTGCAGAAAAGTGGTTTTGTACCAAAGGATTAATTTATCCACTGCAGACCACAACATACTGGGAGGACAAAATAAAGAGCACTGCGTTAGATGCTTGCACGAAGTGTCACTGGCACACGGCAGCACCCATGGTGCCGCAGGGTGGCCGCAGCCCCTTGCCTGCCTGGCCACGGCAGCCTCAGCTGTCACCTCCCGGGCGTGGGATGTACAGGACAGAGCTGGGCTTCGGGTTGGGTTGGGTTGCTCTTCAAGAGCAAGGCTCTGTGCAAAGCGTGGCTGCAGTATGACAGTCAGCCGTTACAGCACTTCCCTGAAAAGCCTTTTGCCAAACTGTGTTACGCCCACTGCTTTTTCCGTCTAGAGTGGAGCAATATTTAGTGCCGGGCTGTAATGTGGCCAGCCCCTCTCCGAGTTTTTTTCTATTCTACCTTTCCCTGACATTCAGAATTACTTGTATGCATACAGTGTATCTAAGAGACAGAAGTTAAGCACGCATATACGCAGGCGCAGGGAGGAGACCAGTGTACAAGCAGGCTGTGGAGTGAAGTGACCCTGTTCACCTGGGTCCTGTCATCCTCTCTTCCATCCTCCGGCTCTGATGGCACCTTTCCCTTCAGTGGATATAAGATGCATCACTGCCACGCTCATCCTTCTTATGTGACCACCAAACCACATGGTTTTACATTTTGACCTTTTTCTTGTAAAAGAATTCCATATTAACATAAAAAAAAATCATACTTCTTATGTATATGACCCATGAAATCATGGGGGTAAAAAAAAGAGAGGGAAGATGAAAGAAACTTTTGCAGTCTGTCAGGCTGCATTAGGTTCTGCTCACTTGTTTATCTTGCACACAAAGTTAAATCCTAAGGTCTGCGAACCACTGATGTTAAGATGGTGCAATTGTTTCACAGTCACTGACCTCTGCTAGTTGCAGCAACCAATTTCATTTCTCAGCAGTGTCTCCTTGACCTGAGTGATGGTGTACAACACATTCAGTACTGCATGGGATTTCAGGTCTGGTTTTAACTTCCAAGAGCTGGGTGTGGGGATCAAACTTTAACTTCCAAGGGTGTGGGGATCAAAAAACTCAGAAATGCAGTGATGATATGGACATTAAGCTGACATTAAGCATGAGAGTTTAACATTTCTCAGACTGATAAAAATCCAGGCTGTAACAGCAGTAGCTGCTTGACCTTAACTGCCTCAAAGCTTTGGTCAGAAGGCAAATGCCAAATCACTGCTTTCAACACTGAGAATTCTAATGAATGAGTATTTTTACTGACTATGCAGAGGTTTTTTGTCTCTTCCTCATCTTGTTTAGATGACTAAAACTGATTTCAGAAACTCTTCTTAGCAAGCTCCCTCAGCAAACACTGAACTGAAGTTGCTGGAGACAAAGTTAGGGCTGGCTTGATTGCCCTGGGCAATAAAGTCTTCTCTTTATCCACTGAAGAAGTAGTAATGAAAGCATCTCCACACTGCCTCTGGGTGCTGGTAGACCGTAAAACCACTCATGGTATTTCCAGAAAACATCTCAGGCACAGACTTGCACTAAAACCTTGGCTCCAGACTTCACAAATACAATGGAAATCAATAGGCCTGTTTGTGGCTACTGGGACCTAAAAAGGAATTTGATGCATTCATGAATTGTTAAGGCTGAGACATGAGACATGAGATTTGTTCACTTGTTTCCTTATTACCATAAATATCTTTTATAATATTAATAAAATTAATAGCAAGTTGGAATGCACAGGCATTCAGTGAAGGAACCAAAACACTGTGTCAGGAAGGAGGGATAAGTGGTTTGTTTTTCCGTAAGCGGAGTGGATAGAGCATGAGAGGTTTTGGGCTTTTAGGTTTTTAGAGGCTTCTGACGGGATTATATGGTGTGGTGCCTGTGGCTGGAAGGACTGGACTCAGTGACCCTTTCTGGGTTGCCTGCCTCTCACAGACTCCTTGTGAAATCACGGAAAAGTCACTGAAGTCATATCTAAGCACACTAAAGTCCTGTGTACCTCAGTTCCCAATCTACAAATAATAATATTAATAACAATAATAGTAGTACAGTTGCACCCCAGAGCACAGAGCATTTCTGTATACTTGCTGTGTTCTTGCTTCTGTACTGTTTCTGTGTTCTTGCTTCTGTGCTTAGAGGGCGCTTCCCCAAAATAGAACCCAACTAAAAATCGTTATACACACACTTCTTAATTTCTATTCCTTTTCCCGAAGTTATGCTCACCCTTCCCCTGCTCCTCTGGGTCCTAGGGTGGGTGGTCACTCTCTGGTGTGGGCAGGGGAGTTTCCAGCATCTGGAGTGCCTCTGTGGGAGGAGTATGATGTTTGTGTTGACAATTTCCTCTTCCTCTCTCCTGGGGTCCTTTGTATACAATTACCAATATGCTTTTGCACCTTCGTTCTTTTTCCACTGGCCTGCAGCTCCATGTTACATCCAAATTTGCTGTAAACCAAGTAAACCGGAGCTGCAGTCAGGTCAGACAGGGACGAGCTTCAGTCCTGAGGCCTTGCAGATTTGCCTCAGAGCTTGTGGCCTGTTAGTAGCAATGGCAATACGGTATTACAGGGCCACATGTATCTGTTCCCTGTTGTCCCTGTGCTGTAGTCTGGGGATGTGCTGCCTGTTCCAGTGAAAGTTGAGCAAAACCAAAAGCATCAGCAGAAGCAGATGTGCTTTTTTTTTTTTTTTTCCAGTTTAGACAATGTGAGACCAACGTTATGCTTTAAGAGAAAGTGCCTCTGCTGTAAATACTGAAGGCCAGTATTGGCAAATGTCTCCAAAACCTGGAGGAACCATGCAACTTGGAGAAAACACCCGAAGTATCACAGCCTATGAAGTCTGGAGGAACCAGGCCCCAAGCTTACAGGAATTTGCTCCACAGCCTCTCCTCCCATGTTTATAAATCATGCTTTCCAGCCTTGTTAAGTCAGCCATGAACACAAAAAGTGCTATAAACCGAACCGGAGGAAAACGGTTCCTCCAAAACATAGCTCTGAGGAGCCTAAAGCCATGGCTTATCTCCCACACCCACATTTCATGTAAAATGTGTCTGGCTTAAGGAGCGACTGTTGCCAGCACCCTATGCTTGGCACTGAGATGGTGGCAGACCACTGCTGGCACGCAGGGGGCTTTGCGAGGTGGCAGGGCTGGGAGCTCTCCTTCATGCTGGTGGGAAGGTTTCTGGGTAACACGGAGCTTCGTGCTGTGGGCTGGGGGCAGCCTTTTGTCATACTGAGTATTATTATGCATTTACATAACAAAAATAAAGGAATGTAATAGCTGAATACATGATATCCTGGTTTTAATAGGAAGGAAAACCACAGCTATGTTGTACAGCTAAACATGTTCTGCAGGCAGACCAAAAATGTGAAGATTGCCTTGCTGAGCCAGCTATTGTGTTTTAAAGCAAGGGGATGAAGATTTATAATCCCTCCCCAATCTATGAAAGCTTGTCTTCCTACAGTGTCAGGGTCAGATGAAATGTAACACTTCCATAACTGGTGTTTCTCCATAGACCATGAGAAATATCTGAAACCAAGCCCTTGTCACTGTAATGTTTCTCATACCCTACCTTTGACTCATCCTAGACAGATCTGTATCTTCCACCAGAGTAGTCATAGCTATCAACACAGACATTTTTTAAGTTCCTCTCATTGTGTTATTTGTCAGAGACATCCATTAAGGGATCATTAGCAGATAAATGCCACTCAAAGTCATGTTCTGACCCCACTAGTAAGGCTTACTTCAGCTTTTACATATACCCCAGTATTTTTATGTTTACCTGAAGAACTGTGCTGTACAGACCTTACTGAGTTCCCTTTAAATTAGAGCTAAGTCTTTCTTACAAGTTAAAGGGAGAAAAATCAGCCCAGAAGAGGTCTTATAAATAAATACCTGAGCAGAGGGCTGAGAATAGGACCGGCAAAAAGCTCATATGAGCAATTTGCAAATTCCCTTCTGTATATTGTGGTATCGGGAAAAGATGAGTCCATATGTTCAGACTTCACACACTCAGCGTGTGACCCTTTGGAACAATTTGGATCATTTTTACTCACTTGCTACTGGGTTTGAGGGATTTGAACAACCCCTTGTTGCTCAAAGTGAAGCATGTAGGTTTGTGTGGGATTTCAGGTCAGGTTAGGCTGAGCTGCATCTACACTGCCACTACAAGTAAGCTGTAGTATGCCCAGGATTAGCTCTCTGATCCAGTAACCACGCGGTAGTGTGGATCTGGGCTGGCAGAAGATGGAGTTGGGAATACATGGGCACAGGATGAGGGCAGGGAGGAGACACCTCCCTTGGCAGCAGCACGGACCCATGCAGAGCTGCACCCTTAGGGCAGGTCTGGGCTGGGATTTCAGTGCTGTGTCAGGGACCTGTGCTGGTTTCAAACAACACACTTTGAAGCTGCTCAGCTGGAGCAGCTCACATTGTATCTCCTTGGCAATAGAGTAGAGCCTTGGTGCAGACTCACCCTTAGCCTCTGTTAACTGCATCTATAGACATCAGATCCCCCGTTAGCAACTGCTAACGGTTAACCTGACTGATCACAGGTGGTCCATCATGCTTCAATCATTAAACTTGCATTCACAACTGAAAATTTAGTTAGGCATGTCCACTGCTGCCTATGTCCTACTTGAATCCACAAAGTACATTGCCAGAGGGGCACAAACCAGGAAGCATTTTCAGAATATACTACCCATTCTGTTAAATATCCTCTGTTCCGCATGTTACAAGCAGATATTCATTGGCCAGAGAGAAGCACCAGGTCAGGGCACTGCTACACAGCTGTGGAGACCTGTGCTCTAGGCACTGCTTCGACAAATGCTGGAGTTACTTCTGCCTCTATGCTTATTTAATTGTTCCCATTCACAGCTTCAACCTCACAGCACACACAATTGCTTGTTCTGTGCTTTGTAGCAACATGTGCGTGCACATCTGTAGGTCCCATGGCTGAGAGCTAAGTCCAGAGAGCAGATGGTTTCCAGCTGCATCACTGTGCACGCTGGTTTCATCCGTCTTCCTGAGCTGAACTGTGCATGTTTGAGTGGGGTATCTCAGAGTAGGCAGGGGACTGGCAGGGACGCTTAGAGCAGCAGAGCAGAAGAGCAGCACCGTCAAAGTAGGACATAGCATTTTCCCACTGAGGATCACTGCACCAGTCCCGAGAAAGCAGTTAGACATAGCATTTGGCTGAAGGAATGGGTTCTGGTGTGCTGCAGGTTTGAAGGTGAGCCATTCAGCCTCATCTAGAAGGGAACTTCGCATGATGTGTCTGCATATCGAGGGCTGTGTGGTCAAGGAGTCGGTTATTGTTCCTACTGCGCAACCTCACTGGTGCGTTACTGGTTTATGCCTCTGTGTCTGCTGTGCTCACACATAAGAAGCATGAGTTTAAGCACTTAAGTGAGACTGGTTAAAAGGTAGGCCTGTCTGACCTGACTTTTCGATCTTTGTCTTCTACACCTAGACCTCATGGGAAATTCACTGATTACAATAGACTCAGGATGAGGTGCAGTGAACATGAAATCCACACTGAATTTAAAAACATGTGGGCAAGATCCATTGATTTTGGTGATATTTTCTCTGATAGAGAGCAGTGTGTTCTCTGCTAGTAGTCAAAGAAAGAAAAAAACTTACCATTACAATGCTCAAGCAGCATATCAAGTGCATACTAGGAATTCTGCCGTCTGTTAGACAAGACCTGAAACAGGAACAAGACACATCAACTCTGGTTTTGATGTGGTATCACAGCAGACACAGCTTGGGACCCTCAATGGTTCAGAAGTCACTTTTGGTTTATTCGCAACTGGCTGCTGTTATAATCTGCAGTCATTGTGCGTCCTGCAGCCTCAGTCATTACAGCTTTTTTTATGTGCGAGGAACTTCCACTTTCTGAAGGGGAATGCCACTGTCGGAACCTTAGCCTGACCATGAGGTTTTGCAATGCTCAGTGGCTCATACTTATTCCAGGCAAAAAAATTCCAACTCTTTGCCCTTGGTTCAGCAAGATTAGTCATTCTTGTAACTATAGCTTCAGTAATGCAAGTGCATTATTAAAAGAATAATCAGAATTTGGAGGATTTTTCTTAGTAATAGTACAGCACATGCATTTATGGAAGAACTTGCACAGGAAGGCACAACTTTATTTAGCAATAACCGTGTTTGGAATTTATTTTTTAAAAATGTATAGAAAAACTGGAGTTGGTTTGCTTGTTGCTGTTCCCAAACACGTTAAGATGGCAATGAAGCAAGACAGTGAAGGAAGTGCAGAGCATCACAAAGTTATAACTTTACTGAAACTGTCCATTACAAACCTGGGAAGTGGTATTTCAATTGTAACTTGAAATAAAGTAATTTGAAATATGGAAATAAACCCTTTATGGAAATAAATGTGTCCAAACATCCTCACCTCTTCCCTGCAGAGACAAAATCCCAGAGCCATGCTCTTTGTTGTGAAAGGGTGTTGGAGTCAACACATCAACATAGGAAGGGAGTAAAAAGGAGAGATCAAGAAACCATGGCTCTGAAGAAGCAACATTTTTTTTAATCTTTCTGTCTTTCCTGGGCACAAGTACCTACCTGCAGCCCTAAGGCAGTTCTGTGGGACTGGGTTTTGCACACCCATGTCCTTTGGATGAGAATGACTGGCTTACCGGTCTCTAAAAAGTGAGCAAGAAAAAAGCCATTATGTGTATGTTTTGCACAGTGGTCCACTGGAAGGAAGGTTTGTTTCGGTTCCTTGCATCATCTCAGGCAATTTAAAGTATTTTTTCTTTTTATTCCCAAGAAAATGCCTTCCGCAGAGGGCTATTCAGGAAAGGGCTGAGGAGCAGAGGAGAAGCAAGATGTTCTGGTGCCCTTGAGGCCAAACCATTACAGTCAAGGAAGTAAGAGGTAGTGTCCCAACTCCAGGATTTGGAAATTGTGTTGTGATGTCAGATGAGAAGTGCACCCCTAAAAGCAGGCATCCCAGCACATTTTGCAGGGCTGTACTTAGCTGCAGCTCCTGCTCATACAGCTGTTTGTTCCCACCCTCCTTGGTGTGGATACAACTATTTGGGCAGGAACATAGCTCAGCTGGAAAATAACCGTTTTCTGTTATGAGTTTTTTTCAGTGAAGATCAGTTCCCTTCTCTGGTTCATCATCTGGACTCTCAAGTGTGAAACCCTCACTTGGCAGTGAGGTGTGAGAATAACAGGAAAAGCAAAGAGAAAGAGTAGTAGCATCATCCAGTGTCCTGTATTTTGTCATGAAAGCATAGAGACCAAGGGATGGATTCATCTGACCCAAGGATTCACCTAGATTCCGCTTACAGCAGATGGAAGGGCAGAAGCAGCTGTGCCATATAACCCATCTCTTGGTAAAGCAGTCAGGACTAGTTGTACCCTACACATGCACATTGTCCATAAAGAGAATTGTGAGTGGCAAGCTCACATGCAGAGATGTAAAGACAAATGAGAAGAGTCCCACTCCTGCAGCCTCTCAGGACCCGAAGGCAGTACTGGAAGGGCTCTTGAGACCACAGGTATGTAAACTCCACCTAATTGTTCCAAGGTGACAAAGTCCTTTTGAATGCTGCCCTTATTTTTTTATCCCCAGAGTAGATGAAAAGGATTTTCATGCACCAGTATAGGCTGGGGGCCAACTGGCTGGGAAGCAGCTTTGCAGAGAAAGTCCTGGGAGCATGGACAAGAGGCTGACTGTAAGCCAGCAATGTGCCCTTGCAGCAAGCAAGCCAATGTATCCTGGGCTGCATTAGGCAGAACATTGCCAGCAGGTTAAGGGAGGTGATCCTTTCCCTCTGCTCTACTCTGGTGAGACCCGTCTGGAGTGCTGTGTCCAGTGCTGGGCTCCCCAGCACAAGAGAGGGGTGGACATACTTGAACAAGCAAGGCAAAGAGTCACAAAGATGATTAAGGGACTGGAGCATCTGTGGTACAAGGCTGAGAGAGCTGGGGCTGCTCAGCCTGGAGAAGAGGATGCTCAGGGAGGATCTCATCAGTGAGTATAAATACCTGAAGGGAGCGTGTGAAGGAGGGGATCCAGGCTCTTTTCAGTGGTGCCCAGGGATAGGAAGGGGGGCAATGGACACAAACTGAAATAAAGAAAATTCCATTTCAACATAAGAAAAGACAGTTTTACTATTTGAGTGGTCAAACACTGGCACAGGTGAAGCAGAGAGGCTGTGGAGTTTCCATCATTGGAAATATTCAAACCCTGACTGGATGTGGCCCTGAGCAACTTGCTATAGCTGACTCTGAGCAGAAGGCTGGACTAGATGTCCAGAGGTGCCTGTCAACCTCAAGTACTCTTTGATTTTGTGATTTTTTTTAAAGACCTGTTTTTAAATATTTTTCCTTCACATTGTAATTGCTGGGAAGCATTCAGCTTTTCTGAATGTCTCAATGATACAACAGTAACAGTCAACATGGTACTCTTCCAAGGGTTACCTCAACTCTAAATTTTCTAGGCTGAGAATAGGTGATTTGGACTGTGTGTTTCATTTTTCCCTTATCTTGCTGAAGAGCAGCTTTATCTCTATTTTTACTATATGTGTTTGTCTAGAAATACCTTTGGGCTTTAAAAGTTAGCAAAGAGTTCATAAATAAACACTGAACAACATCCCTTGCTATTTTCAATGTTTTTCTCTTACAGCATTTGGTGCTAAAACCACTCAGATTTTTTCAACTTTTAAGGAGAGATTCAGAACAGACGAAAGCAGTCAGAGCACTGGCCAGCAAAACCATGCTTGTATTGTCAGAGCAGCACAAAACCAGCCAAGTCTTACTTGTCTTTAGTTCCCAAATATCTTATTTCCTTAGCACACAGTTATTAAGACCAGTATTTTGTGAGGGACTGAATAGTTCTAGTTTCTCTCATTCACATGTTCTGGAATCAGTACAGAAAATACAGACGTTACAGATAACAGTCAGACAAGAGAAAACTCCCATCTGTCATCTAAAGCATCATATAAAATAATCAATGTAATAGTCATTGTTTACTATGTTTACAATGTAGTATTTTTCTGTGATCTATGGTTTTGCACTGCCAGACTCACACGAGCCACATTCAAGACAAGGAAAGGACTTGTGACAAAGTTCATAAAGGCTCTAGAGCTGACATGTAAAGAGGATGAAAAGACTCACATGGAAGTTCTTAGGATGCTCAGAAAGTAAGTGTTGGAGGAGCATGTACTCTGTTTTCCAAACATTAAGTCCTTCAAGTATCCAAGTTAGACATGACGGTCTGGATGGATGGACAGCTAGATGGGTAAAAAATCGATCAGGTGGTCAGGCTCAGAGGGCAGAGGTTAGCGGGCCATACTCCACCTGGGTGGAGAAGTACAATGTTGCAGAAGTCTATCCTTTAACCTGTTTTTATTTATTTATTTATTTGTTTATTTGTTTGTTTGTTTTTAAGAGAGAGTGCATAGCGGCCACTCTAAATAATCTGTGGACAGACTATCTGGAGTGTGTGTCGGCCATGCCACCGCCTGATACAGATGCGGGAAGCACCACAGAAATGCCCTTCCAAGGCACACAGGGCTGCAGAAGCTGCCTGGCACAGGGCACGGGCTCTGCCAGAGCTGGGCTGGCACGGCGTGAGGCTGGGGGCTCAGGGTGATGGCAGGGATGCCATTGCTGCCAGGCCAAACCCAGGCAGGCTTTTGAGTAGGGAACAGACAAGACTGGCAGCAGAGGTAGCAGAAGTGGCAGCACCAGAGTTGTCAGGGGAGAAGAAGGCGGGGAAAGGATTTGGGGAGGGAGCAGAGGCTTGGAGGGTGCAGAGCTGGAGGTGTGGAATGTCCAGGAGGAGAGGCTGGTGGGTCTCAGCTCTTCCAGAGTCACACAAGAGTTGGTCAGCACAGTGTGAGTGCAAGGGGCCATGTCTATGTCTGTGCCTGGCAAGCTGCCTGGGGCTTAGTTACACCACGGGCCTCTGCAAAATCATTGAATCAGTAGATCATGAACACTTGTGCCATGGTGGCCTACCAATTGCACTTAAGCTAATGAAGGAGCACTCCAGCTATTTTCCCCTCTGAATACTGGTAGGTGGCACTCAGCATCGCTGCTCATGTGCTTCATCATTGATGGCTGAGGTCAGAGTCTCATCAACCCTTCCAGGCTTTGTAGTGGATCCTTCAAATCCAAAGCAGGTAGCACAACATATGTTTGGATAGAACCTAAATCCTCAAGCTCAGTACGGTGTAAGTTGAGAGTTGCCTTCTTGTTGACTTCCAGGACAGCAGGACAGATTGAAAAGTCCTCAAAATAAAGAAGTTTACAATGACAGCTGTCAATGATTTATAAAACATTCTACATCCCCATTGACAACTAGCACATAAATAATAAAGAATACACTTAAGACAAAACATTTTGTACAATTACTGTTTCCTCAGATGGCCATGTTATGTTACTAAGACATGTAGTCTGTTGTGTTGCTTAACTCTGCTCTGCTTGTGTTAACACAAATGACTACTTTTGTCACCAGTTGGCTAAACTAATGCAGAGCTTGGAAAACACATTTCCTGAGCTAATGGCAGGAACAAATAGCCACAAAAGAGTGAACTATTTACACGTTTCTCCTTTGGGATACAAAGTTCAGAATAATTACCACAAACACAAAAGATTCTGTACTAGAGTTTTAATTAAAAACAAAAACAAAATAAAATGCAAACAATAATTTTGAGTTTTGGATACAGAAATAAGTCCCATTCTTTTTGGTCACACAGGCTAATAGCTGTTTTTTTAAAGCATATTCTCTCAACCTTTTTTAAGTAAAGAACTGCTTAAACTTTGAGCGAAAAAAACCACGGTATGGTCTTCTACGGTCTTCCAAGTATTGATTGGCAGTTTAAAGGGACTGAAATCAGTGAATGAAGTAGTTAACATTTGGATAAATAACACAATAATGTTCTGCAAAGATTACAACTTTACGGTTTTATTGGGGTATAGGCAGAACATATCCCCGCAATCTGCATGGAGTTATGGCTGCAAATAATTTTTACATCAGCTTAGTGTAGTTCAAGACTTTTCAGTCTTCAGGGCGAAGGATCACTGGCAAGCCCAGGGATTCATGCTGAAGAACCCTGGTTTTGTACAGGCAGTGCAGTGGACTCTGCCATCAGATACCCTAGGAAGGCTGGGTCTGCCCACCCAGGGGCACTTCAGGGCACTGCCTGCACTAAGCACTGCAGTCAGTTGTTGCGTTGGCATCTGCCATGTACGACTGGCTGAAGAGATGCTTTCCTCTTCTTATTCCTTGTAACACTCTGACAGATGGGAAGAAGACATTTCAGTCAGGCTGTAAAAGGGCCTTACATTTCTTTTGACACACATGCACACACACGTACACCCTGCCACTCTGAAACTGAAAAATCCATTAAACACAAGGACATACAAGAAAGCACCATCAAAGATGAGCCCTAAAGGGTAGGTAGCTTTTTCACTGACAAAAGGCCAAATAAACTTCAAATTTTGCATAGAGTTATTACACAGTTTTATACATGAGTGAGGAAAAGTCCGGTGAAATGATCTCAGAAAGCCAACTCCTCTCTCCGGCACAAGTCAAGCTGTTGATAGACAATGCAGCATGTGAGTTTGTTTTTTTTTTCTTTGTGTTTTACAAAAAAAAAAAAAAAAGGGAGAAGGAAGGAGAGAGAGAAA
>VXAA01006747.1:875-58897 GCA_013399115.1 Anseranas semipalmata | reverse complement strand
AGAGAGAGTCAGTGACCATGATACCACGAGTGCAAGATGAAGCAGGGGAGAGGGTCACACCACCCTCTTCCTTTCTTTCTGCCCATTCTGTCATGCTGTCTTGCCCAAGAACTATCTGGTCTGCCCTTCACAATTTTATCCTTCATAAAACACACTCAGATTTATTCTGAGAAGCCTGACCACACAGCTGGCACTAGCTGTGGGGCTGGAGAAGGGAAAGAGCCCTCAACCCTGTCTAAAGCAGTTAATGTATGTTATGCAGGTTAACGACCATGGCATTAACCAAGGGAGTGGACATGATGGGTGACATTGGCTAGTGGCCAGTGCTAAAGCTCTCCTTCCTACCCCCACCTCGGAAAGTTCTTAAAAATAGCTAGCTTAGGTCTTTCCTAAGTTCTGCTAGCTTCCCAGTGAGTCTCTCCTCTCCCCCTGGGGAGCTGCGGGGAGCTGGTAGGGCTGAGTGCGTCAAGGGTGCTGCAGCTCAGTGGGCGGCAGAGAGGGCAACATTTGTGAAGGAACTGAAGTGCCATGTGGTCTCATGATGCACATAGCAGCTCTGACAGGCCAGGAGGTGGAGGAAAAGGGCCAGTCACCTGGGGGCTCCTGAAAAATTAGGAGCTTCTTTGGTAGATCAGAAGCCTGCAGTGTTCAAAGAAATCTGTCCATTGTGACAGATCTGGCCTGCATCATTTCACATGGACACTGAGACAAGCACATTTTCGGCCAATTTCTACTATACCCAGGATGTAAAACACAGCCACCGTATCTGTCTGCATGGCAATTTTGCAATACATATCCTGTTTACAGTGGTATTTTCAGCTGAGGTTGTGAACTGCAAATGCTATTTAATTACTGGACTAGCCTGTGATTTCTGTAAATGTTTTGCCTTCATCTTGGATTGAAATTCCTGTAAGCAGGGACACATGACTAACAGCAGATGCTTGTGAATATCTAAAATACTTCTGCTTAAATCTCTGGGCAGGGGCATGACCAGACCAAGTGAGTGCCATGGTTGGCTGGTAGTTAAGCAGCAGGTATGGTGGGGATGGTAACAACAATTTGACAAGGGTTTTGCTCATGGCTTCATCCTTATGCACAGGACAGAGTATGCAGACAGAAAGCTTGGCTGTTTTAGAAAGGGAGAAGAAACAGAGAGGCACCATGATTCGAAGGAAATGCCATGTGTGTGGCAAGGGTTCTCTGGCAGAAAGGTAGAACCCTGAAGTGTGGTTCAGGACTGGAGAAGAATAGAGGCATGGGAAGGTGTATTTTATTGTTTTGTCTGGAAGTATGATTTGTTTGGGATGCATAATGAAAAATATAATAAATGTATTAGAAATGTAAACATAGTTTGTGTGGCTGTGAAAACTCGTCTATCTGAAAATATAGTTGAAAGCTAGATTTTCTGCTAGGATGGAGGACTGCAGCTAGGCAGTTCCAATTACCTTAAAGGTTTGCCCAAAAGAGGACAACGTGACTCAACATCAAGTTACCTCCCAGGTAAATTCCACTGATGTAAAGAACTAGGCCTTTTCTCTCGTTTGGGACATTCTGGACTGTGGCACTTAAAAACAAACAAACAAACAAACAAACAAACAAAAAAGACTCTCCATTAATAATGTGAAAGGAACTAATTATATCTTAAGACAATGAACATGCAACAAGCTACAGGAAATGAAGAGTTAATACATAACAGACTTCAGTAGTTACAAGGCTCATTATAATGGAGCCAGATTAAACTCTCCAAGGCATTGGTATTCTGAATAAATGGCAGCAAATCAATTTGACTAAAAGAATAACAAGCTTTTTTTTTTTTTTTTTTTCTAATCTGAGCTTTATTGTCTACCTATTAGTTAAGTAACTAAGCTATAAATCTTCTTGTGAAACTTCAGTGAAACAAGGAGGATATTCAGCTACTTTTGCTGAGAAGACTTGGTTGTATCTCCCCTTAAAGACATTTCATCCATTAGTATTTAAACAACCTCCAGAGAAAGGATAAAGAAAATAGAATGAAAGCTTTCAGTATAATTGTGATGAGAGGGGAAAGATTCATCAAACACTGGTAGATCAGGGAAAAGAAAAGTAATTACAGTGTATCGAGTATATTCCTTTATTCCCATCCAATTGACTTGAACATTTACAGCATGCCAGAAGCAAAGAAAATGCTGTAATTGTGTCTTAGCATTGATATTTTCTCTGGAAACATTGAAAAGTACATAATATGGTATTTGTCAGCTAGGATCAAGTTTTTCAGCAGCAGTTATTGATTTGAATTGTTCTGTGGTAGAACTTTTAACATATAACCTAATCTATGTTTCAGATTTTGAGCTTATCCTGGGCTAACTCTCCTTGCAAGTTAATTCTGTGCTGCTGGAGGTCCTTGCTGGGCAAGGAACCAGCCTCAGCCTCTGTGCCGCTTCCAGGAGATGTGGCTGGCGTCTCCAAACAATCCTTGTTAGCATCATGACTATTATCAAGCTCTTTCAGCACTGTGTAATTCAGACCATTAGTAATTACAGTTCAACATAATGTGTCTGCAAGATAACTACCTTGCCTATAAATCTCTCAGTTAAAGTCAGTTTTGAACCATATTTTCCCAGTGCTGGCATATGAACCGTATTGCCTGAGCACTTGGAGAAAAACTCAACAAAATTCAGCTTGGTACTTGTCTTCCTCCAAGCATCCTCACCAGCTGGCATTCCTCACACCCCTGTTTTCTGTCAAATGCCCTATTACCTGTGAAATCTTTCATGCTGCAACCTGTTGGCTGATCAAAAAATGTATGTTTCCCCTAGTTTTTCAGTATTTACAGAACATTTTTGTAATTGTAGAGTGGCTTATCTCATCTTGAACACTATCTTTTCTATGTTGCAGGAAAGTAAATGGTTGATTAGCTGTTTTTACCTCCTAATAAAGTACATATGTTGATAAATGCTAATTGAAGTTGTTGTGATTACTGAAGAAAGGATAATACATTGGGAGCCTGAATGTTGTCTTCAGTGGAAATGCAGAAGAAAATAAATCTGCTACAATAGAAACTGCTTTTCTTACAAATCAGATACTTTAACATTTTTTTAAATGTGTATTCTTTCATTAGGTGTATGCTCAGAATCTTACCTGTAACAACTTATATAATTAATTGCTGTAATCATTCCACCAAGCTCTTTCAAAACAGGCAATGAATTGGCTTACGATACCAAAAATTGATATAACTGCAGCTTTCTTCCATTGTCTCCTCTTTGCAGCCAGCTAGCAGCATTGTCTTGTGTTTACCATCATTAGTAAGGGAAAGGTTCTCTTTTTCTTCTGCACTACACCAAATTTCTCTGTAAATGTCATATGGCTAATCCTCTGACTTTATTAAAGAATCTGGTGTCACAAATTTCTGGGTAGGTCAGAAGAGAAGCTGCTAGCCTACCTTTGAGTTTTTATCACTGAGAGCTCACTTTTTCCTGGTGTTGTAACATTATTTATAAATAAACATTTAACTTCTACATATTTGAGTTATCTTCCTCTTTCTGACCAGAAGTGTCATGAGCTGCAGCTTCCAGTTGGTAGAACATGTACTTTCCCTCTTTGCTTGTTTCCTTAAAGAATAATTTAATTGACTTCAGTCAGACAAACCAAATAAACTAAAAAAATCCATTACATAGACTGTAATAGCCTGATGTGAATCTTTCTCATCTAACTTTGTCCTCATTCCTATTGCAGCTCCTTCCCAGGATAGCTCTGTTCGATTTGTCTCCACTCTGTGTCCTTGGATGTCCTGCAAACCAGTGCCCTGCTGAGGCAGGATCAGGTGCATCATTTCAGTGGTGTTGCCATTTGTGAGTCCTGCTTGCTAAAATGGACGAACCACTACCCCTTTCCACTTCCATTCAGTAGCACTAAACTGCAGCTTTTTGCTCTAATTAGCTGGGGGAACTGCTGGGTAAAGAACATGCTCAGATCCTACATAGTTTAAGCTCAAACCTTTATTTCTTTTATGCCTTTGAAGAGCTGAACTTTGCTATAGTTTAAGGGTTAGAATGTTAATATTTTTGTAGTTGATATAGGCTGTGGTTGTCTGAGAAGGTGCCAAGTCCTGTAAAGTTACAGGACAGATGGGAACTTAGAACACTACATATTAATATCTAGTGAAATCCTATCTATTTCCATAACTCTGCAAACTTGTATGTGTTCAGGTTTGTTTTATAATGCTTTGTGGGTTTCATTCTGTGCCTTCCCATTTGTTTTACCTGTTCTTCCACCTCAAAAAACTCTATTTCCATACTGCTATTACTGTCATATACTCCTTACGCACAAGAACTAACTTCATTGCATCAACCACTTCCCCCCTCTTTTTTTTTTTTCTTTTTTAATTTAAATAAGCCATTCTTTAGCTAAACCATGTGAGAGTCAGAAAACAACAGAGAATTCAGTCTTTGGCCAGAAGTAGACAACAGAAGGAAAGGCTTTGGAAAAAACAGTGACAAGTATTGTCTTGTAAGCCTTAGGCTGCCTTACTTTTTTATTCTTGTCTCTCTTTTTTATTTATTTTATTTTATTTTATTTTGTCAAAAGGAACTTTCTTATTAATCACTAACAAAACCCAAACATCCAAGCCTGGAAAATAATATTTTATTGCAAGTTTATATCAAGTTAGCAAAGTTATAAACCCCTTCAAAGTAACTTAGGGGTAAAGATGTAAATGCCAGACCTATTTTATAGCAACATTGCCAGATGCTTTGATAGATCCATTATAAATTCTACTTACATTATTCTAAGCAAAGATTACTATCCAGTTGCTGTTCTTTGGATACATTATTTCTTTCCTTATCTCACTGATTCTTTTCATAGCATACAGTAAGGAATTTATTAGTAATGTATCAGATTTCCTGGTAAGATATGGTCCAACAAATGCTGTTATTACATTTTTCTTTTTTTCCCATAAAACCTTTTTCTTTTATCATGTTAGCAGTCTTTGCTGTATGGGTGCCTTCAGTGGAGAAATGCTAACTTCATTTATCTGAAATAGCATACATTATAGAAAACTTAGTTTGGAATATTTTGGTATCTCATTACATTACTGTCTGGGCCTAAACCTTTTTGTGGTGCATACTATTTTTTTTTCATTTCCTTAGAGTCATTTAAAAGAGTCAGTTCTTTTGTTTGGAGTATCTTTTGCTTTGGTGAAGAAGATAATAGGGTATTGAGTAAACAATAGAGGGAAAACACAAAGGAGAAAAAGGAATGAAAAATCAGAAAAATAATAAAGTTATCAATATATGAATAACTTGGGGTTGATTTTAAGCTGATGAAAATGATTTGGAATATACTCCTGGAAAATGTGCTTTGAGAGTATTCCCAGTTGTCCCACAGCTAAGCAGGAATTTACACAGCATCTTCAGCCTGCCACTGAGCTGGGAACTTGCCTTGCTATTCCCAGCCCACCCCTGACACTATGGCTTGGTGGAGATTACTGCCCCTCTCAGACGTTCTGGTATAACCTCTTGTGCAATTTCTAGCTAGTCTAACAGTGTCACAGCTTATTTGAAGGGCTTTTAATAACAGACTTTTTCTAAGCAACATTATTTTGAAATGGATTAAAGCAAGAATACAGGAGCAGTTGTGCCAGTAACACTAAGATGGCTAGGAATGCTCAGGACAGGAACTCAGCTGAGTCCAAAATAAGGTGCATGACTGCACCAGCGGAAGTTCCAGCCCAAAAGCATGCATCCATGAATTTGCCCAACAGTTCAGGCTGTGGAGCGAAGGGCAGGAATCCCACAGGAAGCCATGACCCCAGCAAGCATTTATCTTCCAATAAGGTTGTTATTATAGACCCCTTAACCCAGGATCTCACAGAGGCTGCATCCTCTTTTTCAGTAGAGCTAGTTAGGCAGGTGGAGCTCCTCTATGAAAACTCTCTCAATTCTTTTTTAAACATTAATTTTATGTTTCATTAAAAATGTCTCTTCTGTCTGCAGTTGGAGATACCAGCTATAGCTGTCTGCATAATTTTTTGGGAGTGTCCAACACAGAAGAGGTTACTAAATATAAACAAAGTACTTATACCAGAGAAGAGAGGTATTTCTAGCTTTCACTAAAAGAAGGATGTGACAAATCTGTGCTGAGGGCAGTCACTTCGTGATATCTGTTGGGTACTCAATCAGGACTCCATATAGGGAGTTAACAAGATCTCACCTTCCTAGGACCAAGTCAGGAGCATTTATGTGGAAATCAATGTTGTTTATTCAGCTGAAAACTTCCTACCTTCCTGGAGACTGTTAAGAACCTTCCCTTTACCTTTTCCCCAGCTAAACCTACAGGGATACTTCTTTATAACAAGCACCAAGATACTCTTTTCATAGTGATCAAAGAATTTACCTTTATATCATACAAAGACTAGCCTCAGCTACCAGAATCAAATAAAAGCTTTACTCAAGGTCAGCAGTGTTTGGATCCAGTTTTTCACTGGAGCCCATCAAGAGCAAGTTTCTGTAATTCTGATTCACTCTGAGAACCATTTACTTATGGCCATTGTGTGGCTGGCTCCAGACATACTGCTCATCTGGTGGAGATCTGCTCAGTGTGAGTAATGATCCACTGTCATTATTTCATTTCCTCTGATATTTAGAAAATAAAATGTAATTGTCTTATTTTAATCTAAATTTCTGCTGTAGCGGTAAAACAGAAACAACAATTAAAACCATGACTCAAAAACAAGAGCACAAATATTTACAAATGCTGATCTTTGTTTCTTTCCTGGCTCTCTGGAAGCCAGCCACAAAGAAGGACTATTAGTTGCTAGCTGGTCTTCCTTAGGCAGAAGCAGGCAGAGCAGAATAGCAAATGATTTAAATGTGACACGGTGTTCTCAGCTCTGAACTCACTTTGTTCTTGCAGCACACAGGTATGTCAAGAAAAGAAAGTAACCTTCAGCATCCTAAAGGAAAACCCAAAGAAATATGCATTGTAGCTGCACGTTAAAACAGTAAACAAAAAACTGCATTGTCAAAACCGTGTTAATCACAGCATCGTTATCAGATGAAATGCATTGAGGAACTGCCAGAACAGTAGGATCTTGAGCAATGCTATTTTTAATACTTTTTATGTGTGAGCAAATTTTGCTAGTCATTGTGCAAGGATTAAGAAGAAAAATGGGAAATTCTGAAACCATCCTCAATTTTTTAGTGCGGGCAGAGGAATCCACACTGCACAAGCAGACAGAGGGGGAGAGAGAAACTGCAGCCTTTACAGCACTGTTATTGAAATTAGCAGACTGTCAGTTCCTCCCATTTTACAGTGGTCAGTATTGGACAATATTAACAAGAAAAGTTCAGGAACTGATGGCCCCAGCAGCTGCTGTTAAGCTAGAGAAAATTATGTCCCAACAGAGGCTGTTGCTGTGGTTTGTGACCCATTGGATGTGGCCACCACTGGCTGGCAGGTGTCCACCTTGGTCCCAGAGAACATGGTTCACAGCTATACTGATACAACTGTTGAGTGGGTCTCTGAAATATTCTGCTGTAAAGGAACAGTCCCCAAATCAGTGACACCAGCACACCTGCGAGGTGTCCCTAGTTGCAGCATATGGGTTGAGAAAGAATAAGAGTGGTTAGGAGCACTGATACCAGTCACTTCCAGGACTCATTTCAAAGTGTATGTGCCCACAGCTCCATGTTCTTGAAACCATAAAGGATGAAGAAAGTTTTTATACCCAGATGCCCACAAACCACTTCCTTTCTCACATGTAGCTTGATCCAAAAATTCCTGCCACCCTATCTTTGGGTCCAGTTCTTTGGTAAAAAGCTGCTGACCTGGCCAACGTTTGGATTATTTTGAACTTTTTTCAGTGTCATAACTAGCTGGTCATGGAAGAAAAGTCTTGTTGCACATTCCCACTGCTTGTAGCAGTGCTGTGGGAGCCTCTATGCCTCCCAGAGTCCCAAAGGGATTATGAAGTGCTGCACAATTTCCAAAGCAAACAGAGAAGACCTGTGCCTATAAACTGTTTTATTTCATTGCACAAGTATAACTAGAAGACAGACAGCACTCCAGGTGAGGAAAATAGTGCCTTCTCCAGACTGTAAGCAGAGATGAAGAAAGTGAGTAACAATGAACACTTGATGAATGTTTAGGAAGACTTCAGTGTCTTCAGAGATCTGCTTGGAAGAATCCCATGGGACATAGCCCAGGAGAGAAGAGAGGCCAAGGAGAGCTGGCTGATATTCAAAAATCACCTCCTCCAAGTTCAAGAATGCTCCATCCCAACAAGCAGAAAACCAAGCAAAGGTAGCAGGAAGCCTGCATGTTTGAATGAGGAGCTCAAACATGATAAAAAAAGCATAGAGGAGGTGGAAGCAGAGACAGGGAACCCAGGAGGAATATGGATACACTGTCCAATAGTGCAAGGATGAGGTCAGGAAAGCTGAAGCACATTTGGAGTTGAATCAGGTGAATCAGGCAGCATGAAGGGCTTCTACAGGTCTAACAGCAGCAAAAGAAAGACTAGGGGAAATGTGGGATAAGTGCTGTAGGGGTCTTGCACAAAAAAAGGACATGGAGAAGGCCAAGGTACTCAATGCATTCTGTAGCTTTGCCTTTACTGGGAAGACCAGCCTTCATGAATCCCAGGCTTCTGAGACCAGAGGAAAAGTCTGGAGCAGCGAAGACTTACCCTCAGTGGAGGAGGATCAAGTCAGGGAAAATTGAAACAAACTGAACATATGTAAGTCCATGGGGTCTGATGAGAGGCACCAATGGGTGCTGAGGGCGCTGGCTGATATTATTGTGAAGCCATTCTTGATGATCTTTGAAAGGTCATAGTGACTGGAGAGGTTTCTGAAGAGTGGAAGAAAGCAAATGTTTCTCCACTCTTCAAAGAGGGCAAGGAGGAGGATCCAAGGAACTACAGGCTGGTCAGTCTCACCTTGATCCTTGGGGAGGTAATGGAGCAACCAATTCTGAAAACCATTTCTAAGGATTATTTGACATAGATATAAAAAGATTAAATCATGCTTGACCAGCTCGACACTCTTCTACAATGAGGTGACTGGCTTGGTGGATGTGGGGAGAACAGTAGATATTGCTTACCTGAACGTCAGTAAGGCATTCAGCTGTCTCCCATAGCATCCTCACAGACAAGCTGACAAAGTAATGGGTTAGATAAATGGACAATGAGTTGGATTGAAAACTGACTGAAATGCTGGTCTTAGAGGATTTTGATCTGTGGCACAAATCCAGCTGGACAAAGGTCATTAGTGGTGTGTCCCAGGGATGGATACTCGTGCTAATATTGTATAACATCTTCATTAATGACCTGGACAGAGTGTGCCCTCAGAAAGTTTGCAGATGACGCGAAACTGGAAGGACTGGCTGATACACCAGACGGTTGTGCTGCCATTCACAGGGGCCTAAGAGGCTGAACAACAAATGGACAAACAGGAATCGCAATTGTCACAGAATCACAGAAGGGCTGATGTATTTGGGGCTGGTGTTAATTAACAACTTTGTCAGTGACATGGACAGTGGAATTGAATGCACCCTCAGCGAGTCTGTGGTTGACAGGCTGGAGGGAAGGGATGCCTTCCAGAGGGACCTGGAGAGGCTTGAGAGGTGGGCCCATGAGAACCTCATGAAGTTCAACAAGGCCAAGTGCAAGGTCCTGCAGCTTCATCAGGGCCATCCTAAACACAAATACAGACTGGGCAGAGAAAGGTGTGAGAGCAGCCCTGTGGAGATAGACTTGGGGATGTTAGTTGATGAGAAGTTCAACATGAGCTGGCAGTGTGCGCTTGCAGCCTAGAAAGCCAACTGTATTCTGGGCTGCTTCAAAAGCAGTGTGGCCAGCAGGTCGAGGGAGGTGATTGTCCCCCTCTACTCTGCTCTTGTGAGATCCCACCTGGAGTACTGCATTCGGCATTGGAGCCCCTGGCATAAGAAAGACATGGACCAGTTAGAACAAGTCCAGAGGACCAGGACAATAATCAGAGGGCTGGAGCACCTGTCCTATGAAGACAGGCTGAGAGATTTGGGGTTGTTCAGCCTGGAGAAGAGAAGGCTCTGGGGAGACCTTATAGAGGCCTTCCAGTACCTAAAGGGGGCCTACAGAAAAGATGGGTAATGGTTTTAAACTTAAAGAGGGTAGATTTAGATTAGATATTAGGAAGAAATTCTTCACTATGAGGGTGGTGAGGCACTGGAACAGGTTGCCCAGAGAAGTTGTGGATGCCCCATCCCTGGAAGTGTTCAAGGCCAGGTTGGATGGGGCTTTGGGCAACCTGGTCTAGTGGGAGGTGTCCCTATCCATGGCAGAGGAGTTGGAACTAGATGATCTTTAAGTCCCTTCCAATCCAAACCATTGTATGATTCTATTATTTTATGTGGGACGGGTTCTTTGGAGATCATCTGTTTCAACACCCCTGCTCAAGCAGGGTCACCTAGACCATGTCCAGATGCTCCAAAATCACCATTCTGTGATTCTCTAAACATCTGCTTCATGCTGCTGTCAAGATGTTAAGATGTTGGGCTAGATGGAGACCCTGCCTGACTTAATATGCCCTTACCTGGATCACTTTACAGAATTTTCCCCTATATAATACTATGAAGGATATGCTCTGCTAAAAGGGTTATTTCATTCATTCCTTCTATAATGAACAGAACCTTTCTCAAGTTATAGATGGTCCATTACATCTAATTATATCCTTGCATTATGTATAATTTAGCTGCTATAAGCATTATGCTATTTTCGTCTTGCTGCCTGCCAGCTTTCTGAACTTGTTCAGTAGTTGCTCTTGAAATAGCAGGGGTATGGCTACTTTGTGGAGGGAAAGCTTGGTCATACAGTGAACCAATAAGACCTGCTACCTCACTGCTATCAGTACCTGCTGGAAAACCAGCTGTTTGGAAAACTGCATGCAGAGCCATTTCAACCAAGGGCAAATAGATAATGTTCATGCCAACAATTCTGTAGTTGCCGATTGGACTCTACATTTCACAAATATACTGAGGACAGAACTGAGCCTAATGTACAGACCTGGATCTTTGAAATCAGAGTCTAAATGAGACTTAACCTCCAATTTAGAATTCCTTAGATCAAGTAGGTAACACTTCTGCAATGGACCTAACCACCTATGATATTTCTGAGAAAAGCATTGGGCATGTTTTTTTTCCAAAAATAGATCTAGAAGTTTAAACATAAACAGTAAAACTGTAAATGCAAGTTAGTTCTGAAAGTGGCTGTAAGAGACAGTGTATGGAGGATTTTATTGGAAAGGTATCATAGGTGGTTACTAGATTGTAGATAAGAATCCTCTTATTATTTATGTTGCTCTTGTTGCCCATGTAAAGATGTATATCGGCCTTTGATTTCCTTGAAAGTAAATCTTAGTCCTCTTCCTTTATCAGATGGCCCCGATGACCAACAGGAGAGGATGGGTGTCCAGAAGGATCTTCTTTCTCTCCCATACACACAAACAAATATGCACACAAAACCTTAGTGTCTTTTGACAACAATAGTTCAAAGTAAAGTAAAAATCAAAGTAAAATTTAAAGTTGCCAAAGGTTTAATTAAAGCAAAATATGTTTTTTACAGATTTGCCTTAAAATTTTAAGAAATATGATCTTATTTAGCTACTGAATGAACCAGAAGTTATTAAAAGTCTCTGCTGTGTGTCATATTCCCATATCAGTGTGATAGTGAAATCTTTCTCCCAGATTTTCAGCTTTTTTAATGTTTGGACACAAATTAGCAGTTCTCACCATTTTTGCTCTCAATACTATGAGCAAGAAGCAAATTCATTTGCCACGTCCAATAAATGAGCTTATCATTTCTCTACAGGGAAATTACTATCTTGCAAAAATAAGAGATCACGTGCCAGCTTATTCAAGGTACAAAAGCTGTAGGGTATTTAAGTTGCCAACATCAAGTCCCTAAGTACTCTGTGCTCCTTTATGCAGATAAACTCCTGGAAGACAAACTGATTCCATTCACTTTTTAGGATCTCAAAGCTACTAAAGTAATAATATTTTGTGTGTGTTCTTTCCTTCTTTCTTTCTTTCTTTCTTTCTTTCTTTCTTTCTAGGGTAGAATGTTTTACTTTTGATAGATGTGTAATATTCATTAAGCTTATCTAGAGTGAATGTAGCATACGAACATGGCACATATACATGGTACTATGCCAATAGAGATCAGAAGAGAGTTTAAAGGAATTTGATATATCAGTCTTGAGTGGTAAGGCATCTTATGAAGAAAAAAATAATTTAGGTTGGAAGGGACTCTTGGAAATCATCAATTCCCTGCACAAAGCAGGTCCAGCTAGATCATGTTTCTCTCTTCTACTGGAATTTCTTTGCTGGACAGAGCACTCCACATGTGGTCTTACTACTGCTGAGTCAAGGGGAAGAATCATTTCCCCTGACCTGAGGGTGAAACTCTTGCTAGTAAGCTCAGGATGCCATTGGCCTTCTTTGCCACGAGAGCACATTGCTGGCTCATGTTCAACTTGCTTTCCATGAAGAGATCCAGCTCTTTTTCTGCAGAGCTGCTTCCCAGCCAGTCAGCTCCAGCCTGTACTGGTGCCTAGGATTATTTCTCCACAGGGGCAGGGCTTTGTATTTCCCACTGGTGAATTTCATGATATTCTTGTCAATCCATTTCTCCAGCCTGTCAAGATCCCTCCAAATAGCAGCTCTACCCTCTTTTATATCAATCACTCTTCCCAGTCTGGTATCATCCATGAACTTGCTGAGAGTGCACTCCATCCCATCATCTGGGCTGTTGTCACAGGACAAGGGTTCTTTGAATATCAGTGAGAGAGATGGCAACAGACCACAGACCAAGTCTGATGGATTTTATTACAACTACTCAAGCTGATTATCAGTATAATCAAGCATGAGTGGGATGCAAACTATCTAAGCATGAGCAAAAGGGAAAGGGAAAAGCCAACTTGTTGTTTAGGCAAGGCATAGTACCATTAATGATTAGTTTTACCCACCAGTAAGCAACAGTTGGGAAAGTTGTTGACCTCTCATGTTCTCCATCACAACGTTGGATGTCTCCTTTGCTGGACAGTACCCCTGGACCAGCCAACAAAAGCTACCCTGAGCTGGTATTGGGGCACTCTATGGCATCGAGACTCCATGCCAATTGCATGATTGACAGGATGATGTGAGATACATCTTTTACATATGGGCACAAGAACAAAGCTAGGCATGTTTTGGGTAGCTGGTGATCCATAAATAGCTATATATCTGTCATTTGCTGATAACCTTTTGATGTTCCAGAGGAGGACATTGTTTAGACTATCACGGATTCCTTTGTATAAGCTGGTTATGCAACCACCCTATGCAAGCATTCCCACTGACCCAAGCCATACCTGTGGTCAGGATCATCTTGCCACAGTTGTTAGTATAACACAGTTTGTGTGTCTTATGTGGCTGCTACGGCTCATGAGAGTGCCCATGGTGACCTCTTTGTTTGGCTGATTGTTTCTATAGTATCAAGAGCCAAAGAAGAAGATCAAGAGCCAAAAATAGAGGTAGGTGAATTAAGCAGTACTTAGGTAACATTTAACTACCTATGTCCAAAGAGCTGATCTTAGAGAGGGCTGCAAAATGCTCAGCCTGATTCCTATCCAATTCATCAAAATTATAGGAAGGACAGGGTAGATCTGTACAAAGGCACCACAGTAGAGTTTATGTTTTTCCATTAGTGACATTCTGCAGCTAATTCCTACCCCAAGTCTCAGGTGCTGGCAATGAATGTGGGACTCGAGTCTGGAGCTGGATGCAGACGGACATCTACACTTGACTGTCAGTGTAGACACAACCCCTGATGTAGGTGACCCATGCTGCCACTCCAGACAGAGGAAAGGGTTACTCGCTAGTGAGAAAGGCTCTATGCTGGGAACAGAGCAGGCCTAGGGCGTGATTCTGTTAAGCAGCCAAAACTAGAAAAATTATTTGAATAAAACAAATTCTTGGTTGATAAATATTATAATTTTATTTTTTTAAATTGCAAAGGATTTTTATGCTAAAGGACCGTGAAACTTCATGATATCTGTTTAAGCACACCATGTCCTAGCTGTCCTAAAATAACTTCCCCAATCAGCAGTATGCTTCTTTTTTTCTATTTCCTACCAATAACTAAGCTACCGGTCATTCGATGACGGAGTCAAATTAAGTTGGAATTTCTTGTCAAATAAAGTTCTAGATATTTTCAGTATGCTGGGGGTGTCAACAAGGTTCTGCTTTCCTATCCTTCTTGGGATATCTGTTAAAAAAAAAAAAGGCAAAGAAGCAAAAAACCTACAAACATTTAAGCCCTACAATTGCTAAGTGTCCACTATGACCACTGCTTATCATGTTGTGGTTTCCTGGCAGTCCTAGACTGGGACCTGGACATTTTCTGTGTTGCGGTTTGTACAGTAACAATCCCTATTCAGGACGAAGCCTCAAAAGTCTTCTATGATAAAGATAATAAATATTAATAACAAGATGTTTCCTAAAGCATGAAAAAAGTGCCTGCTGGACTAGGGGTGTCACAAGAATTAATGAATCATCTGCAGATAATTTTGAAAATGCAAGTGCCATATCAGTATCCGGTGCTATTCTATCCCTCACTGAAAAATACTGAAATACAATTCTAAAACCACATTAAAAAGTCATATTTTAAATTTGGAGAACACCCCTCCCCACAGCCTACATAATTTGAGTATCTTTGTTGGATATTTAAGGCAGGTACCATTATAAGGGCCAGATTCTGACAGATTGTCTACAGAAATATTTACATAGATATCAGTACGAACAGTTGTAGGGTAAAAATGATTAGAACTTCAAAATTCTTTGGGTACTGAACTGCTGCTAGTTTCAGTGGGAAGCACCAAAATAGCTTGGATGTTCCAGACCTAAGGCATTATTCAACATAAATTTAAGCCATTGAAATCTGGGGCCAGAACTCATTTGCTGCTATCTATTACTCTGCCAGAAAGAAGGTGGAAACTGGCAGTTGCAAATTATATACTAATTTTGGTCTTGTGCATAAGTTACTTCCTCATGAATCTTTGTCAAAACCAGAATTATTTCAAAATTGTGAGGTGCCTGACTCATTGAGGGAGGGTATGGAAAACAAATTACTCATGTGAAATTGTCTATTAGTGCCCATCTCAGTTCCTCACCAAACTCAGGAGACATGGCACTGTGAAGATCCTTCATGCACTTTACAGGAAGGCCCGTAAGTAACACTTCAGGGTTAATATCAAGTAACTGTGCATAGTAAACATGGACTGACTTAGCTCTTCTAAGGTAAAGGAACTTGCTTTAAGTTAGTTGTTGTCACCTTACTGATTGGAGGGTCTATTCCTAAGGTTCATGAAACAATTTAGTCCCAGGCTCTCCCAAAACTATGTATAGTGATATTATATGTAGGAGAAGGGACTATGTAACCTTCCTTAACAGTGGTATTTTCTTTGTTTTGCAGAGTTGTTTTTGTCAATATGCAAACTACCATTTGAATTTCCAAAACAGTGCCCCCATTCCCGCCTGTGCTTTAAGTGAAGCACTTCCGTGGGTCTGCTGCATCAGAGCCTCCAAACATAATGCTGTCCAGAGCAGTATTAGTGACAAAATGTGGCTTCTTGTTCCATGTTCTTTCCATAGCTGCCCAGTTTCTACAGCTGCCCACAACATGTTTGTTGTGTCCTCTTCTGAGTTCCCAGCTCAGTCAAATAGTACCTGTGCTTACACTGGAGAAACTTAGAGGGAGGTTCATCTCACCTGACTTTGAATAGCTGTCTCTGAGCAATCTGGAGTCTTTTCATAGTAAATATAGAGAAAAAGCTCTCGTAGGACACAATTCATCTCATGCAAAGGTGGACTTCTAAAACAGGTCTGAAGTATGCCTCTTGAAAGCTGCATTTTTCTCCTCATTGACATAAAGACAGGTAGCTCATGTAATGTTGACATTACAGTACAGGCATCTGATATTAGATGATATTTAACTGATTTCTAGCATCCTAAAGACCTGATAATATCTTGCAACATTCAGAATTTTCCTGAGCCAATATTTAAAGGAAGAAAAAGAGATCTCGATCAGTTATTATTTTTATCTGGGTTATTTTGGGGTTATTTTTGTTGTTGTTGGTGGTGGTTTTTTGCGTGTATGTAAATTGTTGTATTTCTGTTGCTGTGTTGTTTAGTATTTTGATTTCCTATTTGTATATATTTGACAATATATTTTAGTCCTTGTCTGTGTTTGTTGTGTTTTGTATCATTTACTTTCCTTCCCTTTGCAGTCAAAAGCAAAGAATGTGGATACAAGACATGACAGGGGTCTAACAAAGCCCTGGGGTAGTTGCATTAATGATGATGGATTTTTGATTGGGCTTTTATTTCTTTGTTGAATGCCCTGCATTGACCAAAAGAAATAATGTGGGTCTCCCTCTAGTATTTCTGTCTCTTACTAAACTGTAGTTCACCATTGTATTTTTCTGATGTATCCAAAAAAGGGAAGTAATTCTCTTACATTTCAATGTAACTGATCCAGGCTGGGAAATAAGGCTGCTGAAACTGCCAAAAAAGGAAATATTTGTTTTTATGTTCTTATTGTGTGCTTTCTCTTCCTTAATTCCTGTATAAAATCCAAATCAGATTTATGAGGCAAAGATCACTGCGTAGCTGAAGCCTTACCGTCAACAGGATACCTAATGGCTCTCTGGGTGTGTAGTAAGACTTGTGCTTTGTGTGAAGATCAGTGCACGGCGCGGGGCACTGCCACGTGCCCACGCTCCTCCCGACCCTGCTCAAGTAACAGACTGCCCAGAGAACAGACTTTGTGTGAGGGTGCAAAAACTGAGCAGTACTAATCAGTCCTAACTCAATGCGACCTGTAGTCCCCAGGGTTTGTCTGAGTTAGGTCTGTGTCAAAATAGGAAGAAGGCTTAAAGATATGGCTGTTTGTCATGCTTTGCCAAATCAACTGTCTCCCTACTCCCTACCTTCACTTATGGTTTATGTCTACCATCCAAGATATTTCATGAAAGCTAATAAATTAGTAAATCCCATTCTTTTTCTCACTATACTTTTTTAGGAGACAACCACTTATTCCAGTATATTAAAAATTGTCAAAAGAGTTTGCACGGGTGGCTAACCCACATACTGGAAATTTAGGTCTGGTTATCACCTCTAAGCAAGTGGTAGCCTGGGTGGAGCTGGTTTCAGAAATACTCCCTGCAAATATGAGAATTACCTATGTAACTGTAGCAAGCAATCGTCAGAGCAAGGGGCTAGAGCAGGACCAAACTAGCAGTGAAGATAGCCATACTGCTTGAACAATGACTATGGAGAAGTATCCATAGCAGGCAGGAAAACAAATACATGCTGTGAACAAGTGCTGTATAAAAATGACACAGCCCTAGCAGAAAGCTTGTGGCTGAGCTGGAAAGACATTTTCTAGGGACTCTTGATGCTATGCACTGATCTTCTACTTATTTAACAACTGTAGCCAGTATCTGAAATATAATAAGGGAGATCCTAAAAACTGTTTAAAATTTTCCTCCTTTATTTAAAAATGAAACTAGAAAAACACCTCTTAATTATATTGCATTAATCTCAGTACATTACAAGCCTTAAGAAGCATGGACCAAACTCCTTGCTGGAAAGAATTTGTTTTCATAATTACTCCTGCCAGCATGCCGTATGGTAGATGAACATCATGCTTCCAGATCTGAGTAAACACTTCCTAGAAAGGGAAGCTAAGGCACAAAGAGGTTCCCCTTGGGCCCTACAGAAAAATCAGATCCAAAGGCAGAGCTGGAGCTCAAGGGTTATGGTAGAAAGACACTGGCACAGAGCAAAGAACTGCTTTCCAAGACTCTTTCTTTCCTTATGCTACATTAATAATGGCAGCAGTTGCCACATTAGTACCTGTTATGGGGCAGAAGAAAAAATGCTTTGCTTCAGAGTGCAATTGAAATGAAGGTTTTGTTCTTGTCGCCCTCCTGCTAGAATTTGTATCTACACCTAGCAGCTTCAGGAGAGCTTTTGTGATTTATGTTTTCAAAAGGCATCATTCCAGAAAGCTCTCAAGGTGTACTCTTTCTTTAAGCACCAAATTATCCTCTTTAGCTGAGCCAAAGTTTTATTTCTAACTCTGAGCCAGGATGTTACTTCCCCTTCCGAAGCACTCACAGCTCTTTAAGTCCTTGCTGATACAAGAATTTTTGGCCTTCATAATTTTTTAGGCCTCCAGGTTTCATCCTTTGTGTGCATCTCCTATGCTCAATATCTACTTCTGTTTCTGATGTCTTGTGGGGGAAACAGAGGTACCAGCAAAGCCAGATGTGCGCTGTGAGTCAGGACTCTGACCCGGCAGTGACTGAGCTCAGGAATGGGCCCTGCAGGGGACAGGAAACTTTCCAACCTTCAGTGATCATGCAGAGACACCAGAGCATCTGTGCCACAGGTTTCAAAAATCAGTGGCTCCTTATGATGCCTTTGCTGCCTTGAAACTTTGGGTTCAGGCAGGTTAGGGACAAATCTGCCCTGTGTTTGCTGAGTAGTGCGGTCATCCCACATGCAAGCATGTAGCAGCACTGAATCTGTCCCGTAAATGAGGCTTTTTGATTATTTTCAAATTCTATCCGTATTTTGCAAGTCTCCCGCTTCCTGGTCCAGCAGTATGGCTTTTGTTAATTCTACAGCTTTGTTCTCAACTCTTTTTTAGTCATTTCTTAGATGCAGTCATGCCAAACTCTGTCACAATTTGCAGTATTTACCATATGCTTATAAACATTGGCAGGAATAAACAATAACCATACATACAAACACACAAGACCATGCAGAAACTATACTTGAGAACAGCTGTGAAATCAATGCTGCAAAACAAAACTCAAAATGTGTGATTTTCTCACACAGAAGTCTTTGCATAATGTTACATAAATGCTATTTTTTTTTGCAGTTGATTTTTTATGACTTGTTAAATCAAGAACAGAACTCCAGGTCTGTTCGCTGTATAGGGCTACTTTCCTTTGATCTACAAGAAGATGCAGCAGCAGGTAGTGTTCAAGGATCCTGCAAAGCTGGAGTCCAGTGTCTTGTGTGCTGCCTCTCCTCCCCATGTTGCTCGCACCACTTTCCCAAACACATGGCGACTTCTACCTACAGCTGCGTGAATACTTTGTGGACATTAATTAACTAATTTCTGTCCCGTGGAGGAGCTGCTAATTGCTGTTATTTACAGCCAAGGCCCTGGAGGGAAGCAATTTCCTCAGCCTTCCCAAGCAGTGATAGTGCCAGGGACTGAGCCCACCCTGCTACTGCCCACTTTCAATCCCTGCGGAAGCTATTAAGCACTGAAACCACGGAGCATCCTTCAGGATAGCCCTCAGCACTAGGAAGGATCTGCCTGCTCCAGTCACCCCCCACTCCTGTTGCATGCAAAGCCGACAACAACAAAACAACAAAACCAATAAATAACAATAAAGAGAGGAAGGGGAAAATGGTACAGTGAATGCTAGCAGAATTCATAAAGTCAAATGCCAGGAAAATACAGCATGTCTATAAAGTAATAGCTTAGTTCCTGGCTACCTGCTGTGTTCAAGCTAAACAAAAGACAAAGTAATATCTTCAGGATGTATTTGTGAAGACAACTGTTCCTTATTACAGAGTAAAATTGCAACAGTTTATTTTATTTAATTAGTATATTATTTGTTCTGGTATGTTAAAAGGTTAATATGCATATAAATTAGTCTTGCATCTTTGGAAAAAAATTGCACTATAAATATATTGTAAAAGAAGAAGGAAAGATGTGAACATGGGGCAGATACTGTCTCCCATCAAACTGAATTAATTTCCAGTATGGGCATGCCGGTAGGCAGGAAAGAAGGTGACAAGAATGACCAATTAGAGTTAACCGTGTATGTGGGTCAATTTGTAGCTGTGCTATCCCAGGGGAGACCCAATGAAGGAATGATGCCTCTGAGACACACTTTCTTCCCTCCGTACTGACCTACCTCCAGACGAAGGAGACCTTCATTCCCTGTCCCTGGGCAGCGTGCATATGCTGCTCCCCCCATTTTGCTGCTCCCCGCAGGGCCGAGCCACGCTGCCCTGCATGGGGGTACCACGGGAAGTTTCCACGCTCCCCTTTCTGCCTTCCCGGTGCCACTGTAAGGCAAAGCAAGCATCCGCAGGGAAGCACTGAGGGCTGTGGTAGGCTAGGTCCCTGAAATGACAAAAATATACTTTGAAAAGATAGAATAACTTTTATAATAATCTCTTACATATTTATATATGTGACAATGAGGACTAAGATTTGGGTCTCACATGGGGCGGTTCAGCTCCCATGTGAATCAGACCTGCATTTTTCGTAATGTGAAGCTGTCAGTCAGTTAAATGCACGTTAGTGTCAATAGCGTGACCCTGTAACTAATGGTATTTTTGTTTTCCTTTCTTTTCAGTTTCAGCCACTACAGTGTCAGCCGCTATCAGAAGAAAATGCAAACATTTGTCTCAACAGCCCAGAATGCCTGGGGAGTTTTTGTATCAGAAAGGAAGCCTGGCTGGAAGTATCTGATGCAGCTTTTTGCTGTTTGCTCTGCAGTTGGCTTTCTTTCAAGCGTTTTCTTCTTCCTTGGCATCCGCTTCTCCCTGGCACAGCAGCCTGTGGGTCCCTTACTGATTTCTGGCCTCATCTGGGTCTTGCTTTCTGTCGCGCTTTGCTGTTTCAAGCACCTGCGCTGTTTCAGTGTTCTGTTCCTTCTCTCCTGTGGACTGCGAGAAGGAAGAAATGCTCTTATTACTGCTGGTACAGGTGTCGTTGTAGCTGGCAATATCCAAAATATTTTTCACAACCTAAAGGTTCTGGCAGACAGTATTACCTGCCATTTAGAGTTTGAGCAATTTGACTTGATAAAATATTATGTTGAGGCAGTAAAGTGGGTTTATGAGGAGGCCAAGCGTTCCACTGAACTATCTAAAGACATAGTGTTGCTAAATCATGAATTTACACCATCTTATTCAATTTCAGATGATGCATTGAAACAAGAGCTAAATGACACAAAACAAGAAATCCAAAGAGTTGCTAACCAGATATCTTTTATGCTGACTATACTGCCCTATATAGGCCAGAAAGTATTGCCTATAGTGGGGATTTTTCTAGTTTCTTTTGGAACTGGCCTTTTTATCAAAAAATTTGTGGGCTCTCATGGTGCCAAGTTTAAGAATACTTATATCACAAAACAGTTCATTGCATTTGATGAGCTTCAAAAGCAACAGCAAAGACCATGCCTTCTGCCACTTAGCAAAAAAGAAAGAAAAGATTATGTGACAATCCCATCTTTCTGCCTCACAAGGAAGGAGAGAAAACACGTGCAGTATTTTTTTCTCCCTGTAATTATTCATCTTTGCATCTGGCTTCTGTTTGCTGCAGTAGATTATTTGTTTTACTGGCTAATTATTTCTGTGAATAAACATCTCCAAGAATTACCAGATCTGGAGATTCAGCTCAGTCTCTTTCAGCAAGTAAGTACTTATCAATACTTTATATTTGTCAGTTTAGCTTAGTGTTGGAAAATTTCCCTTCGTTTTCAGCAGCTGCAGGAGCAAAAGCACAGCCAGTGAGCTGTCTATTCTTTCATGGTACTATAATTCATATATTTGTTTCAAAAAGGGACATTGCCTTTACAGATATGTATATTGGATATAATCAGACAATTCCGCACTTTCCAAAGTGTCGTCATGTTTCTAGAGAATGGTAAATATGGGAAGAAGGGCTTTAATATTTATATATGTGGACAAGACCAGAAGCATAAAATTGGAAGCTCACAACGCTGATATTTGTGAAGTACCACTTTTATAGTCAAAATATAAAACTGTATAGCACTGATGTAGGAGATGCCTGCCTTTCTTTAGCTGAGTAATGTGAGGAGATCATCATTTAAGACGGTGTAGCTGCATACACACAAAATAATAACATATTGCGGAATCTGAAGATTTTTTTCTAGCAGGAACAGCAGTGGCACAGAGAACAGTAATTAGGTTGGAAGGGACATCTGGAGGCCATCTAGACCAACCTCCTGCTCAAAACAGGGCCAACTTCAGAGTCAGATCAGATTGCTCAGGGTCCTGTCTGGTCAAGCTGTGAATACCTCCAAGGCTGGAGATGCCAGCACTAGAGTGTGTGACCTGTGTGATGCTGTATGGGCATGGGAAAGCTGCCCCCTTTGATAGCTTGCAAGGTTTAAAGCGTTTCCCAAAAGCATATACTTAATACAGTGTGGTACATGTTTTTTATTCTGTCAATATTTTCTTACTCAGCATATTCTACTACCTCCTCTAGAGCTCATAATAACAAGGATTCATTCTCATTTCTCCCCATCCCTGCAAAATTAATCTGCCAAAAGCAAATCCAGAAAGTAAGATTCCTAAGGTGAGCAATGAGATAAGGGCATTGCTCAAAATTACAAGCTAGCAGAACAGGCCATTGGCAGAGAAATGCTTTTTCTCACTTTTGCATATGTGACATTTTGTCTCTCTGAGCTGGCTTCCTCAGACAGACCACTTTTTCTATGACACGCAGCTAAACCATTCCAGGTTCTGCTTAGACAGTGTTGTGGTAGACTGTTGGTCCTGGTGTGTTCATCTGGTTGGGACTGAACCACGAAGTGGAAGGAAGATAGTGCACAGCATGCTCGAGGCATGGGAGCACTTCCGGCAAATGTGACCTTCTACTGAAATGAGCTGAAATGAAGTCAGGTCTTTGGCCAAATTATGTCATAACTCAGCTGATGATATTTTTTATCACATATCAAAATAATCAGACATTCCCATGGGATAAAAGTCAAATTATTGACCAGTTCTACCTTAACAAATAGTGGAGAAATTCAGAATCGGTATGGCAGACATAAGCCAGAAGTTCCCAGATTGTGCCAGTGGAAAACCACTTGCCTCCTAAAGGACGGAGACTGCCAACTTCTAATTGATACCCACACTTTCTTTAAGGAAAGTAGGTGCAAAAGCCATCGGATTGACTGTACCTGTTTGATCAGCATGTGTAGAAAGTCAGACCCAACTTGGAAAGGTCAGATGTCTATGCAAAGCAGAGAAACTTTCATCATTTCATTAGTCAATGTGAGTTATGTTGCAAGGGCAGATTGCTATGCATGCCAAGAGGGCTTTACTCTTCATACAAACCATGCTGCTACACTGCAGCTGTGCTCTAGCATCACCAAACCAGACATGGGAAATGGTCCTGGTCTCCTGGTATATGTTCTTTGAGAGAAGGGTCCAGGAGAGCTCATTGATATTCAAAATTCGCCTCCTCCAAGCTCAAGAACGGTCCACCTGACAGGCAGGTAATCAAGCTCCTGAAAAAACTCAAATGTATAAAAGAAGCATAGAGGATGTGGAAGCAGGGACAGGGGACCCAAGAGGAATACAGAGACACTGTCTGATTGTGCAAGGATGGGTTCAGGAAAGCCAAAGCCCACCTGGAGCTGGAACAGGTAAGGCAGGGGAAGGGCAGCATGAAAGGCTTGTGGGTCTATCAGCAGCGAAAGAAAGACTAGGGGAAATGTGGGCCCACTGCTAAGGGCAGTAGGGATCCTGGTAACAAAGGACGTGGAAAAGGCCAAGGTACTTAATATCTTCTTTAGCTCTGCCATTAGTGGGAAGACCAGTCCCAGGCCTCTGAGACCAGAGGAAAGTCTGGAGCAGGGAAGACATTCCCTCAGTGGAGGTGGGGCAAGTCTGGGAACATTTAAAGAAACTGGACATAACTAAGTTCATGGGGCCTGATGGGAGATACCGACAGATGCTGAGGGAGCTGGCTGATATCATTGTGAAGCCACTCTCAATTATCTTTGAAAGGTCATAGCAAGTGGGAGAGGCACCTGAAGATTGGAAGAATGCAAATGTCACTCCCACCTTCAAGGAGGGCAAGACAGAGGATTTGGAGAACTATAGGCCTCACGTTGGTCCCTGAGAAGGTGACGGAGAAAACCTTTCTGGAAGCCATTTCCAAACATATGAAGGCCAAGAAGGTGATTAGGAGTACTCAGCATGGATTTATGAAGGTGAAATCATGCTTGACCAACCTAACAGCCTTTTATGATAAGATCACTGGATTGTTGGATGAGGAAACAACAGCGTATTATGCATTTAGTAAGGCTTTCAACATTGCCTTTCACAACACCCACACTAACAATCTGATGAAGCATGCTGTAGATAAATGGACAGTGAGTGAGGTAGACTGAAAACTGGCTGAACTTCTGGGCTCAAAAGTTTCCGGTTAATGGCACAAGGTCACTAGTGGTGTTCCCCAGGGGGTGATGCTGGGACCTGTACTGTTAAACCTCTTCACTAATGACCTGAATGGAGGGACAAAGTGTAGTCACAGATGTTTGCAGATAAGATAAAACTGAGAGGAGTGGCTGAAACACCAGAAGGTTCTACTGCCACTTCTGGAAAGGCTAGAAAATTGGGCCAACAGGAACATCACAAAATTCAGCAAAGGCAAATGCCATATCTTGCATTCCTTGGGGACGAATAACCCCATGCACTAGTACATGTTGCAGGCCAACTGGCTGGGAAGTAGCTTTGCAGAAAACCCCAAGCTGACCACAAGCTCATAATGTGCCCTTGTAGCAGAGAAAGGGCTATCCTGTGCTGCATTACACAGAGTGCTGCCAGCAGGTTGACAGAGGTTATCCTTTACCTCTGCTTATCCCTGGTAAGACCCTTCTGGAGTGCTGGGCTCCCCAGTACAAGAGAGACCTGCATATACTGGAGTGAGTTAAGAGTCACGAAGATGATTAAAGGACTGGAGCATCTGTGATACAAGGACAGGCTGAGAGAGCTGGCGCTGCTAAGCCTGGAGAAGAGAAGTCTCAGGGGCAACTTATCCATGTGTATAAACACTTGATGGAGTTTGGGTGTAAAGAAGAGATCAGGTGATCAGACACTAGACCAGATTGATGAGACAGATCGTAAAAATCTCCATTCCTGGAGATATTCAAACCAACTGAATATAGCCCTAAGCAGCTTACTGTAGCCTCAGCTATCCTCTGTGTATCTCTGCATGTGTTTTTGTCTGTGTTTCTGTCCTTACCTCGAGAACAGTCCCCCATCATGACCTACCTTGAGTGTGATCGAAGTCAAGGCTAAGAAGGAGCTGAGTCCCACCACTCATTGACATAGAGCCTGAGCCTGACCCTGCCTGGCTGATTCATGAGTTCTGTACCATGAATTTGCTCTACGTGCAGTGTTCACTCCTGTGGAGAACTGCTTAACTCTCTCCAAAACCAGAAAATTATGCCCTCATCAGATAGCTTCTAGTTCCCCATTGAAAGCTACTCACATTAAAACGTAAAATTTAATCTTTACAAATTTGTCGTAACAAGCCTCAGGGTTGCTGATCTCAGAAAAAGAGCCTAGAAAACTGCCTGAGTGAGCAAGACAGACTCAGCAGTCTCTTGAGATATTCATTCTTGGTACAAACAGTTAAGTTCTGTATGCACTTTTACTCTGCCTCATACTGAGTTCCTAATGCAGTTTTTCCTTGCTTATACATTGGTTCAGTTAAGGAATGCAAGGGACTGAGATAGATTGGAACAGGACAGAGTCTGTTTCCTCTTCCTTTTCCACCAAACAGATGGGTGGCATAATTTGGGGTCCTGATTTATCTAACAATTGTCTAACAAAAATACATGGCCTCTGTAAGGTGGTTAGAGAAGCCACAGGGAAGAGCTATATATCCCCCAGACATGGTCAGAAAAGAGGGCTGGATGACTCAGTGTTCCTACTCATTGAGCAGAAAGCCACCTGCCAGTATGAAATACTGGTCCCAGCAGCAATATTTAGTCCCTCTCATTCAGCATTTCAGTCCCTAAGCAATGCAAGAAAGACATCAGCTCTTTTGAGCAAAGGCACCTAATAGAGGACGAGAGGTGGCTTCGTTTTTGTGATAACCTTGTGGTCAGAGCACCTACCTAGGTGGATGTAGAGGCACTGCTGATCAAATGCTGAGCCACAACCAAAGGGGTGGACATGCTCTGCTCCACTGTTTTACTCAGAGGGAGTAAAGGAGAAAGGAATGACCTTTTAATAGAGGATCTGAGTGAATTCATGAGAGTGGGAATATATTTAACCACTACAACCAGATTAGCTAAACTTTTTTCTTCCAGAGCCACGGAGAAGGTGAGTTCTTAACAGTCCAAATTGTGAGACAATGTCTCAAGAGAAATTGTGAAAATACAGTCTGAAACATTTTAAAAATAGCTAATAAATGTATTGTTATGAGCAGTTCTTCATAGACACCGTCTGGAATAGACGATTAATGGTCCTTTGGAAATCTGAATATCCAAGAGGAGAAATATTAAGAAGGGAGGGAACCAGTACTACAATCAACACTCTTTTTCCTCTTTTCTTGTGCAGAGGAATGAAAACCACTTTATCATTGGTATGGGAGAGCATATTGCAAAGAACGATCCTTTCAAGATCTCTTTGTTTAAGCACAACTGCATCCCTCAGCCGGAGCTCTATCTCTCCACAACATGGATCCAGCTTGGAATCATCATCTTCATCTTAATAATTTTCGGGTTATTCTCTGGCTTCCTGACCCAACTTAAAATACTCGTGTCAACTTCATTTTATCCTGACACTGAGATAAAACGGATACATTATTTGCATGCAAAATTACTCAAGAAAAGAGCAAAGCAACAAGAGAAAACTGTGAAGAATGCGTTTGCTAGAACGGTAAGCCACTAGCACAAGGGAAAAAAAATCTCCCTCTCTCAATGTTACAGACAGATTCATATCCAGGAAGTACTTAAACACTTCTCAACTTCAATTATGTGCTAATAGACTTTGCCCAGTGCTTGCCTGCACAAGGGCCAGGGGCCAGAGACAGCTTGCCTTTTGGTAAGATTAGATCACATAGTTGTTTTGTTCTGCCCTTCAATACCCATGCATCAGACATGAAATGGATGCACCCAAATGACTATGTGCTGGCAAGAAAATACTCCTCAGACTTAGAGATCTCCAGAGGAGCAACTTGGTTTTCATGAATGTATGATAAGCACCTCCAGCACAAACAGTGTTCCTGCAGTCTAGACAGCAAATGTTAGGCATTTTTGGCCCCTTAATGTTGAGAAAGATGTTGTTATTTAGCAAAATGGAAGGTAATATATTTCTGTTTTAAAAACACAGGGGGGAGTGGAACTGCAAATACCATCAGGAAACAGAAGTGTTTGCCTGCAAAAACATTCACCCCGTATCTATATGCATATATGCACTGATGGAAATACAAATACACATGCATAAATTTACGGCAAATCCAGGCAGACAGCTGCAGACATGTACTTATTTTTTTCTTTTATTTGTTTTTAGTAGCTTTCAATACTGACTATATAGGATGTTAGTGTCTGGGTGATCTGTAACTCAGTAACACTATGCCTTAGCATCATATTTCTGTCTTTTCAGATCAACTTTTGGTTTCCAATACTCAAAGCAAGAGAGACCGTGAGGAAGAAAGCAAGGACTGTGGTAAACGACAATGTGGTGTGAAAGAGACAAAGCGAATCTCTGGATAAAGCTGAGATGCTGTAGCGCCACAGGGCCCTATGCATTGCACCCATCTTTCTTGAAAGTATTTTCCTATAGTATTTCAATTTTAAAGCATAAAAATAGGATCAAAGACTAACAGTCAGCCATGTTTTGGAAAAGTCTGGAAAAGAAGCTGCAGGAGACAGTGTGCTCTCCACCACAGAGAGCTCTGGGTTGCATTAATAGTCATTTTTCAACTTGGGATCTGCATTGTCTGGTACTTTAGATAGCCATGGAGGGTCTGTGTTTTTGTGCAGAAGGAATCAAACAGCTTGGAACATTTAGGACTACAGCACAAACCTCTTTTGTTTGAGCTAACAGAGGACATGATGGAAGCAGCAGGTTTGTCTTCACACTTGCCAGGCACTGAAGATGGAAGACAAAGCAGAGGCTGTCCATTTGTTTCTGGGCTGGCCGAGAACCTCACCTAGCAGGCTTAGATGTTTCTCTCCCATCCCTGGCTTCATACACCTGTTCCAGACACTGTGGCAGTCTCTTCCACAGGGCCAGTGCTCTATGCCCTGTCAGTCTCCCAGCTCAGCTGAACTCTCCCTCCCACCTCAGCTCCCCCACTTAATTTTTCTGATTTGTCTCCCAGAAGTTTCTAACTCTAGTCTCACACTCTGACTTCCTCACTTGGTCTTAGTCTCCAACTTTCACATGTCTGTAGACTGTAGCACTAGTGCAGATTGTCCAATATCTTTGATCATCGTGAGAGAGGTAATGCAGCACGGGCAGAAGCAAGAATGCTCATGAGAGTTAGAATACAAAGGAATCGAGTGCAGTGGGTGCAAACAAGCTGTTTTTGAGGTGTAGGGACATACAAGTAGAGATGAACAATGCTTTGCATCTTGCAGTCTGAGGAAATTTGCAGAAGTGACAAGAACTGGCTTAATATTGGTGCTAAAGCCACCACTGACTTCAAAGAAAAAAACTGCGCCAATACTGAGTGCTTTGCCTTTTCAGCTAACGTCAGTGATGTGACCTTCATATGACATAAAAGTGAATGCTAAAAGCATGAGGCATAGGAATGGTTTTACTGAAATGATACCAGAAACTTAATGTAAAACTAAAAATCCACCCAAGATGCAGTGTACTCTTGATTTTCAGCCACGGCCAACTTCCTTCTTTAGATTGCATAAGAATAGCAAACTCTGTTCCTCTATAATAAGTGTATGGTCCCAGGACAGCCATTGATAGATGCTTCTGTTGTCTGAACGAATAAAGACTTAAAACTTCCTAGTAGCAAGTGTCAGAAGTTATTTTCCACCTGAAAAACTGAAAAACACCAAGTCTGGATCAAGGAAGACTCACTGTCCATGGAAGATGACCAGGTGAGAGAGCACTTAAACAAACTGGACATACTTACGTCCATAGGACCTGATAGGATGAACCCATGGGTGCTGAGGGAGCTGGCTGGTGTCACTGTGGTGCCACTCTCAATTATCTTTGAAAGGTTGTGCTGACTGGGAGAGATTCTTGAGGACTGGAAGAAAGCAAATGCAAGAAGGGCAAGAAGGAGGATCTGTGAAAAAACTGTTCAGCCTCACCTCAAACCCTGGGAAGGTGGTGGAGCAATTACCCCCGGAACCTATTTCCAAATATAAAGGTCAGGAAGCTGACTGGGACATCACCTAAGCATAATAAAAACTCTTCTTTACTTTGAGAGTGGTCAAACACTGGACAGGATGTCCAGCAATGTTATGGAGATACATCCTTGGAGATACTCAAAACACAACTGGAATGGCCCTAAGCAACTCAGAGCAGTGGGGTTGGAGTGTGTGATCCCCAGAGATGGCTGCCAGCCTTAGCCACTCTGTGAGTCTGTGTCTGTAACAGAAACCACTGCAGAAACATAAGACATGCACAGCAGAAACTTCTGTTAATTTGTGAATGTTCTGTGCCAGCACCAGCATGCCATCTCAATGGCAGGCAAAGGAGACAAGTTTGCTCTTCCCCACCTCCCTAAGCCTGGGGTACCAGGAAAAATGGCATATTCTGCACATTATTTTTGAATTCTAAACCAAATTTGCCTTCAGGGCCTCAAAGACATTCGGGTTCATCTCAGTGGTAGAACAGTTCTTGCCCTGATCTACAGTACTAAGTCTATTCCTTCAGCTACCCTGTGGTGGAGAAGAGAGTAGAAGAAATACCCACTAAACTGAGGTCCTTTAGTTCTACAGATGAAAAGGCAGGTCTGCCTTTCTCCTCGTGTACACACAGACATACTTCTTATTCTCTGCAGACCTTACAAAGCTTGTTTTCTCCCATTTGTTTCTGTCCTGTGAGCTGGAGAAATTTGGGGGTTTGTTTATCTTCAGCTGCCTCCTCTGCATGTTGTTCAGCTATTCCCTTTGGCCTCTCTGTTTACTGTAATCCTCAACCACATGATTACATTGTTCTTTTTTTCTTCTTAAAAAAAAAAAAAGTCTACGTTACAATAAAAAGACACTATTCCATCCACAATTATTTCTGTTCCTCTTCTTGCCTACCCTCTCCTCACATTTCCTGCATTTTATTTTGGCTCTGTTCCCCTGTCTTTGTCATTCAGAGTCCTCTTTCCTCTTTTGCCATGTTCTATTCTGCTCCAATAGATCATCATTCTCCATAGATAAAAAGCATATATTTTTTTTCTTTCTGCTGAGCAAAGGTGAACTACAGGTACATTTGAAATTAAGGGTTTTATTTATTCATTTATTGGCTTAATGGAAATTTTTAACATCTTTCCTCTTACTGGGTATTGTCTCTAACTGCCTCTCTAGGGCTTGTCAGAAATGTATCACACAACACCAGCACTCAGAACAAGAGTCTGAGGAGAAGTCTGGGTTTGACTTTTGACTCATTCATCTCTTTCCTTCCCCCAGCTCACAGCTGAACTCAACTTCCTTTTTAACAATCAGTCACTAGCGTGGAAGTTGTTTGATTTACTGTGAAAAATCCCCCAATTGGATCAAATCTGGTTTGCAAAATTAATGAAAGGCTGACCTGATTGTCTTGTGAAGATAATTCATAGAGACATGCTAGCGCTTCTGACCCTCCTGATGCACAGCACAAACAAGGCCGTTTCCTACCAATCACTGTGTTTATGGAACTCTCCTCATTACCATCCCACACCCCGAAACTGGCTTCCTTCATAGCTAAGCTAAAGTTTTTTTTTTTTTTTTTCTTTCTGTGCTGGTTTTGTTATAGCATTTCATCTGTGCAGCTGAGTGTGCTAAATCAGAGGGTGCTGGGTTTACAACTGCTTTCACCCTGATCCCTGCTCTGTTGATATTATGACACTGATTTACTTGGCTTTCATCACAGCCTAAATAGCCCAGAGGTACTTGCAAAGAAATAAGAAAAGAATAGGCAAAACCTTTCTTCTAGTTCGGTTTTACAGTGCAAAAGGGAAAAATGAGGATCAAAGGTTCACTGTTTGCTCCTGATGAAATAAAGCCTGAAAATGAGGATGTCACTGTCTACTTAATGACCACAGACCTCAAAATATGTGAATATGCTTCATGCATGCTGCTGTGCATGAGGGTAGCTTCCTCCTCATGTCATTCCTGATACATAATACCAGCCCTGCCCTCCAGTGGCCCAGCAAAGCTACGCCCCAGTATTGCTGCCGTCTGCAGCGATCTCCTGGTACTTCAGGCAGGAGAGAGAAGTGCTGCAGGTGCAGGTGCTTGTGCCACAGCCACGAGCTCTTCCCAAGCGGTGAAATGATAGCCAACAGAGAGCTGGGCAATAAATCCCTACTGGCCTTATGAAGATTTCTGTGGAAAATTATGGGGATGAAAGCAATGTCAGGTATCCCAGGATCAGATCTCCCAGATCTCTCTTTCTGCCCTCAGAATCCTTATTGCCAGAGAGAATGGGGTACTGAAGATCCCACTGAAGAATTTCTGTCTGGCTGGGGAGAATGACAAAAATACGGCTATTTTTTTCTTTTCCTTACAATGTATTTGAATCTTAACCTTTCTGTACAAGAATAGAGGGAAACCAACAGAATCCCAATGAGAAATGCTAAGCAGGGACAAGGCTGTTTTGTATTTCAGCCTTGGCAAAACAGATGCTCAGCTCCTCTATCCTGAGTTCTATTGCTTCAGAGAAAAAGGGTTTTAAGGCAGCAATGCCACCTCTCAAAGCAATCATAGATAGTCTATTTTAGCTGAGTGACTGAGGGACAGAAAGAAGAACCAAAGAAATCAAACATTTTTCTTAGTAGGGGCTGGAGAAGGCTGAGGAATGTGCCTAAATAAGGCAGCATTCAAACATCTGCAGGAAAGCAATTGTTTTACTTCCCTGTAAAAGGCCCAAGGAAGCTGTGTGGGCTGCAGAAGCCATCTCTAAACCAGGTTTCCAAGCCACTGTGGTGCAGCTGTTGTCTTAGGAGAACAGTTATAGCACAGATCCAGCAACAACTTTGTGTGAATGTAATTTGCAAGCGATAGCTGGGATGAGGTTGTAGGACAACTTCAGAAGTCTTGCAAGGGTCTACAGATTGAGGCAAGATTGAGAGACCATTCAGTGCTCCTTCCAGTGCTCCAGTTAAGGAACTGGGCTGACATAAAGGTGCTTTATAATCTCATTTCATCCTAAATTAACTGTGTGCCTACCAGAAAAAACGTTCTACTATATTTGGCTCTGCTATCAATCGTTACTGGTGTTTTGGAATAGGGACCTGGGGAGTTCCAAAATAATATCCCAATGAAGATCCCACCACTATAGTGTGCCCATCATAAGTGGAAAAAGAACAAAGACTACAGGGATTTGAAGTGTGACAGTCTCAACTTTAGTAGTAGCACCTGGATAGCACAGCTGAAATTCTTCTGACATCACACTGCTTCTCAAGGGCTATTACTTGGCACCTTGTGTCTAAAGGCAGAATTCATGTACTGGGGCCAGCATGTGCCATGGCAAAATAAATACTCACGAATTTCACAAACCTGACAGGCCTCAATAACTTGTTGCTCTCAGGGATGTAAAGATAAAACAGATGCTTTGTTGGAAATTCCAGTTCACAATATGCAGGCAATTTATTCCACACCTGCACAATACTTAAAACAGTCATTGCAATTGAATAGTATGCATTTGTTAAGAACAAAATCCTAAGGATTCTCCCTATAAGGAGTATAAGCCATGACACAGAGCAAAAAATACCAACATAGGGATCAGGAACTCTTTGCTAATGGTACAGGGAGAAACTTCCTCATTTCTAATCTAATAAAAATGTGTAGGAAACCTAAACAGATGACATATTTTTTCCACAGTTAATATACTTTCATGGTTTAGAAAGCTTAGTTTACATAGTGGATGTATATATAACTCATAAAAATACCTGCTGTATCATACTGTAAAAACATCTGTTTTTAGAAAAATCACTACCTTTGTTCCTTTGGGCTGTAATGATCTGCAGTCTTTTGTATCACTTTGATCTCAGCAGGGGTCTCAAGAGCCCAAAGGACATTTAAAAGTCCTGAGCACATCCCCAGTATCCCAAGGGCTGGCAGCCTTTACTCCTGGGTTTCATTTCTGTGATAACTGAGTCACTGTGGCCTTGAGCAACACACTTAAGCCAACGCTGGATGTTAAATATCAGGCAACTACACATATTCAACCTCTTGCGTTATTTCAGAGCTTGAGCACACATAGTTCTCATCAGTGTACAATTATTATATTTACTTGTCTCACAGGTATACCATGCAATTGCAAGGCTCTAATAATTGTTAAACACTCAGATGAAAGACACCATACAAATTTAAATTATCATTAAAAGTAGACATGTATCTTTTCTCCTCCCCTCTTTTTCCCCTACTCTTCTCAAATTTCTACTCTTCTTCCAAGGTAACAAAAGATTATACAAAACGAATGGATCCATGGTTGACATGCACTCTTGATGAGACAAATCATAAGCCAGGTATCCTTACCAGAAAGTTCCAGGCCTGAGAAGCAAAGACAGGATGAGTGGAAGGCAGCTGCAGGGTAGACATCTGCGAATCAGTCACGCTGTATCCTTTTTGTAGTCAATGAAGACAAACTGGCATTGCAAGAAAACTACTTATCTCGTCCCAGAGGAGAACAACTCTGGCCAGGTTCATCTAGTCTGTTTTAGATCTTGCTGTGGAGATGAATACTGAAGCACCTCATTCTCTCTGTTGATTACAGAGAGAGACTAGACAACAAACTTGGACACGGGCCATTGCACTGTAGAAGCCTACACTGAGCCGTGAACCCCACTACATTGTAATAATCATTGTCATAGTGCTGGATGCCTGGTTCTGCTGTTTTGTCACCCTGAAGACAGCCTGAGAACTGGGAACCTGCAGTAGCTCTTCCTGAACATCCCCATAGTTATCCTCCATCATCTAACAAAGAAAAGTCTCCTTTGCTATTTAGAGACACAAGAACTATTGACCTAGTAGGAGTTTGTTTCTCCCACAAGCTCATACAGCATTGCATGCCTATGGATATAGCAGGAACTACAAGTCTGCCTTCCACTGTCAAATTAAAAAATAACAGCAATTATCATATGCTTTCTGCATCTGTCTTACAAAAATTAATTTCCTTCTGTGCCTGTTTAGCCTATGGGTTGCACAGAAGTACAGGTTATAGTGCTTCTGTACTCCTAGGCACGAACCGAGGGATAACACTTCTACATATAGAACAATAAAATCCCTGTACAGATGTTTTTCTGTTGGCCTCATTTCTCTCTTAATATTTCCCAGGGACAGCTGCTTAAAAAGAAGGGCTACTGCATGTGAAAATCAAACTTTAAACAGAATTCAATGTTTCTGAAGCAAAACCCGTCTAGACATGGTAACATGGTTCTAAGAATCTCTCAAAAAGAAAATTAGATAAATTAAACAAATGAGATTTTTTTTTTCCATCGAGAATCCTATCCTAGAAAAAAACAAACAAACCAACAGAAACCCCCACAATGTACTATTTACATTGGGAAAAAACTCACATTTTCAGTCAAAAAAATTTCAAAAGTATATAAAATACATTATGTTCTGGTCCTGGTGCCCTCACTTCATAAGCCTTTAAGTTATGGGTGTGTATCCCTCCATAAAGCCAGAACAGTACTGTACATGAGTTCGCCAGTATGGTTAGCATAAATTTCCATAGGGTATAACAAAGGAAACACTTGACCATAACAATAAACACCTGGCTGTGTAGTTGGCAAGACCCAAATCTATGACCTCCTTTAAAGACAGGGGCAGGGAGATGTAGCAGCAGCTCTAAAAGGGTTCTCCTGAATCAGCATTTTCCTGTAACTGATCCCTTCCAGGAAGGGGAAAAGAAAAATCAAATTCAGTATCTGGTATGAGAATTTTCTGCATCCCTAAATACAGATATCTTCCTAACACATGAATTAGAGAATTAGGATTCATCTCCCGTGACCTAAGAGTAAAAATGTAAGCAATGTGTTAAAGGCCACTGCTCACTGCTTTTATTTTATAGGTTAACTGATACCCTCTAAAGACAAATAGTAAGAAATACTGCCCCCAAACCTGCCCATTTTTAAGAACCTACAGACCTGCTGCCACATTATAATTGTAATGATTATTTTACTATTATGCCATTTTCTAAAAAGAATTTTCCAGCTCTAATAATAAAGTTTCTTTTAAAGAGAAATTGCAAGACAACTTTCATGCAGGAAGCCCAGTGTAATGTTTATTGGTTACTGTTGTTCCATGTTGGCTTTTGTGAAGTTGATTTGAACTGACTGTGGGAACCAGCATGCACTGCTTTGGTGGGGACAGCAGGGTCATTTTCATTTGCTTTTATCTACAGAGAAGAAAAAGACAATATGATACAATCTTTCAAAAGAAAATCTCTGCTTTGCAATTTGTCACTCAGAGAGGTAATAATGGAGAAAGAGTGCTAGGAGCTAGAAGGAACGATTATTTCTCCCTCACTCTATTGCAGCTTTAGCCTTTACTCCTCTCTATTACAAAAGCTTTCTCCCTTATGACAGAGGAAAACAAATAGCATGCTGCACTCTGTTGCTGCTACTGATGCTCTAGATGAGTTTCCCTTTGAGGGTGCTTTAAAATAATAATACAATGAAATGTGGCAAAGCTAATTTCACCCTCCCACCACTGCAGGTTTGTTCCTGTCCTCATATTAATTAGGACCAAGAACAGACCCATTTTTTGTGAGGTGAGATCTGGGAAATCATCTCTTCCATCTATTGGGAAATCATTTCTCAAGCTAGCTGATCTCATTGTTGGTATTTATATGCACCCAAAAACTCAGCCTGGACTTTGTCATGCTTACTGCCACTCACCATACCCCCAACCCATATTAATCAACCCCCCTACTGTAGCAGAAAAACATTTCAGCTGCAGTTGGCATTCAGCAGCATCACGTCCCAGCCGTGCTTTCTGAAGGTCTTAGCTAGTTCTTTTATTTTTTCCTGAAGCATTTTTGCAGCTTGTAAACAGTTAAAGAGTGAGATGCTGTTGCCTAGCCCTTCTCACTAGCTACCTTATGCCATCCATACATTGCATAGCACTGATCCTTGCTAGGTTCTTCTAAGAGACAGTTCAACTCACTATGCCAACAAAAAAATAACCCAGAAAAAGGAAGCTAATTGTATTCTGTTGGGTTATCAAGTAAATTAGCTCACAGAAGGATGTACCAAGCACCAGGGCTTACACAGTTGAGGGAATGTCAATAACCAGGCTGTGTACTGTCAACACTGGTGAAGAGGGTGGGAGTGATGCTGGGTGTTACTGCACTGTTAGCAGCACTGAGCCTTACAGCAGCTCAGCCATCCATCAGATCACAGCTGGCTTTGACTGCAGCACCTCTACTGCACGAAGAAAGATGTTGTCCTTGCAATACAGATCTCTCTGCTTAACCCAAACAACTCAACTGATGGAGATTTATTGTCTGTAAGAAAGGAACACTAGAGAATTTAATTTTTTACATCAAATTGTTTCTGGGTTTTCTGTAAAATTGCAAGCCTAACATTTACACATTGTACTCCTGGTGCTTGAAAAGGGATGGCCTAACTGAGCTTATTTTTTTCTACAGGCCTTCATACTCATGTCTCAGTATCACAGTTAAAATCCATTCGCTTCTCTCAGCAGAACTTTTTAAATGGGGCTCCAATCAGAAAGAGGCCCTCTGTACCTGCTCTATCACTCATTTTCATGAGAGGGGTCATTTCAGACAAGCCTGTCACATGCCAGAAGGCTTTCTGCACTTTTCTTGAAATTTCAGAGAAGCATTATGTAAAGTAGTTTTCACTAATCAAAAAAGACAGTTACCTGAAAGAACCAAACCTGGGGAATGCAGCTATTATTTTGGTGCGATGGGTGTTGCTGAGACCACGCCAGTATACGGTGCTCTCTTAACAGGAACAGGCTGACAGACCTATAATAAAGCATTTCAAATCTTTCACTATTTGTCTTTTCCTTGCAATTGCTAACTCTACACAATGAGGACAGCAGTCCTGAGACAACCCAGCTTTGTATGTTATGCTACCCAATGATTTCATCAAACTTCTCTCTTGAAAAGGTCCCTTACACTGGGATTAAACTGTTCAGTTCTCAGCTTTCATCAGGAGTCAGGTGGTTCAATCTGCTCAGGACTGTAACAAAAGAAGTCTAAAACCATTTTTCTAACAAGCAACAGACCATGTTTCATCTCATTCTGTTGATACTTCGCCCTTCCTTAGTTCAAACGCATCTTGGAGTGGCAAAATCCCAGAGATTATGGCACATAAATAATCAGGATCATAAATCAACTAATCTGCAGTATTTGGTTGTTTCCATATATATATATTTTTAACATTTGTTCAGCTTCTTCAGGATATCCCAGGGGAAGAGATACAGAGCACATAGACCTGAGCAGCTCTCCAGAATAGCTGACTCACCACCCATTCATACCGTAAGCCTGTTCTTCATTAAGGTAATCACATTTCCCAGTGATGCTCTTAATATAGATAAGAGAGTTAAATGAACATCAATGAAACAAAGCCACTCCTGCCTTATGTGGGTATCTTCCATCCACCATCCAGATGCTGCCTACAGGAGGCTGAGTTGGTTGAAAAATCACATCTGAAAACATTTTGCACTTGATGTTTTGGTTAAGGAAAAATTTTCCCTAGCTTTGATCGGAAATAGAAATGACAACATTCACTGAAGTCTTTTAGAATTCTACGATTGCCAAATTTATCTTAAATCTTAGTTTAGTTTTGATACTAACCTTCCTCTCGCATGGGATATAAGGCCCCAGCAGAGATGCCAGGATCTGGAGTCACTAAAACTCAGCTATTCTTGGGGAAGCACCTAATTATTATTTAATAACTGCATCATGTTCTCTTACATGAAAAGGAATGTTCTAAGTTTATGCTGGTTAATGACAGCACAAATCTGGTTTCAAAAGCTAGCTTCTATTACCATTACATGGCATTTATTTTGCATTAATAGCTAAAGGGACCAACATTGCACAACAAAGAAAGGGCAATAATAATACGCAGCCCTCATTAACAAAGTACCAAACACCTTCAATATCCGGTGGATTAAACAGATTCACAGGCATAGATCTTTGTGTATGTTCTGAAGGTACTGAACTGAAGATAGACCCAAAGGATGAGAGGAATACTGCAACAAGAATCTATCCAGATTAAAAATGCAGAATAAGTCTACTATAGGTGAGTAGTTCTCACTGTCTAGCCTGTGACGATCTGCAGCTGGCCATGGAACTGCATGGCCTTTGGAGCAATTGTTTCAATTCAATTAAATGTTCAGTGGAAAGGGAAGATCTTTTCTCCAGAAAAATTCACAGTTAGGGCTACTGGTTCACTTGTCCAGTAGGTCTGGGAAGTCCAGGCACAGATTGTTTTCTTTCCCTTTCATTTCTCCCACAGATATTAACCTTCATTCACACTGAAAAGGTGAAGAGAATATGTAAAACATATGGACAGATTTAAATGAGGAATCTGGTTTAAAAATAAAAGACAAAGTATAATCAGCATAGTTAGATGCTGACATAATGCAAGTGAAAATGCTTCCAATTTATCTAATTTACACTGACTGGTACTGGTACAAAAAAATGTGTTCCTTTATGCTCAGAAAACCCAAATATGCAAACATCTGTTTTCTGTTCTAACTTCCCAGGGAAAAACTGCATACTCATGAAGGGACTTCCCTGCCTGTCCACTGAAGTGTATTATACCTGTCAACTAGCAGACAGCTCACCAGCTCCTGGGAATGTGTGGTCTTTGGAAGAAAGCCTCAGCCATTTTCACATGCCTTTCATAGTCCAACAAGACAACAGCGGGATGTAATGTACAGAATTATCTTGCAAGCCTTTCAAAGAGCCAGATCTCACCTGGATGCTGGTCTAATTCAACTTTGAGATCCTGCAGTGAATTCTACTGATTCAAGTTGTGATTTTCAAATATGCTTAGTCTGGGTGCTTTTGAAAATCCTACTCATAATAAGCAACACTAAAGCCTCAAAAATATTCTTTATGAGTGCCTGCATGGCAAATAGGCACTGAAAATTCAGTCTGCACATCTTTTGCAAAATTTCTCTTCAAAAGAAGATAGAACAAGAGCTTGAACAGCAAGCCTGGTCCAGCACTTTGTGCATGTTCAGCTTTTAACACTTTCTTGCTGGAACACAGCCAAATGTTCAACATTCTACAGGGCTTAGCTCTAAATATCTGATCCATGGAAGAGTTAGAAAATTATTGATTTCTTCCTCCAGTCTAAGTTTTATTCCTGAGTATGATGCTGAGCCTCTGTGATTTGCAGTGAAATCAGTGGTGAAATCCAGCAGGTAGTCAGATTAGCCATGAGCAAAATATTTTGTCCAATTTTACTGCAAGTGGTACTTATTTCAAAAAGTACCCAGACTTTGTCTACAAGCTGTACCGACTACTGTGAGAGCAGGAACTAGTCTATGATACTTCTCTATAATATGAAGAGCAATAAAAATTGAGTCCTTAGTTTCATTTCCTCCCACCTTGGCAGATTTTGATTAGTAAGGGAAATTACCATTGAATCCCCAAACCTCTGTTCCCAAGAGCTAGTTATCCTCATGTTCTAGAAAGCATTACAGAGATTTATTAGTTTAATTAACCTGCTCCCGCTGCCTGACTCGTTTGTAGACATATGGAGAGAATGGTGGACGGGAGACGTATTTGCCTTCTCCTGCTGTGACATTGAAAACTCCGCCTTCATAAACCACTTTGCCTCTTGAAACTGTTGCAACAGGGACTCCGTGGCACACCATTCCTTCAAATATATTGAAGTCATTGGCCTGGTGATGCGTCTTTGCAGATATTGTCCTTTGTTTACAAAACAAAACAATCAGTGAAATTACTACAATCCTTGCATTGTACTTCATTATGAAATTTTAAGAAATTGATAGAGGAAGAAAATTTAGCAGCATTATTAAACTATGACATTGCAGAGTACATCATGGAACAGCTGTAAAAATAGAATAGAGCATTAACATTTCATTGAACAGTAATTGCAAAAGAATGAAGAGGGAGTCAAAAGGACAGAACTTTGCAGCCTTGAAATACAAAATTTTCCACTAGAAAGAGATTAGTAAAAAAATCAGGTTGTAATATTTTATTTGGATAACATGATTGTATCCTGCCTTGTCAAGCAAATATCTATGTACAATAAGGTCAGAAAAAGCTTTGACCTTTTAGCTAGAATTACTTGCAATTTCAAGTTTGAAAAGTATGGTTGCAGTGTTTCAAAGATTGAGACTCATAAATAAGACAAAGAGTATTTCACTGGAAAGTTGGTAGATGGTAACGAATTTTGGTAACTCTTAACGTGAGTTGGATTGATCCAGTGACTGACAGCCCACATATCTCTATGTTGTCAAATAATAATGACAACATCACACTCCTACATACCTTTCCTCCAAGGGTACTAAGCAAATTATAATTTTAGACCTCAACAGTACTAATTTGAGCTACAGTATTATTGCTTTGTTTATGCATAGACCTTATTCTTTATGTTCACCATTTTTCTAGCAAATTTTTCCAGCCCTAACTGGATACACTAAAGGCAGAGTCAATTCTAGAGCTAACATTAGCATTTGGAAGTGCAGACTGTGTATACTTCCTTTACTATCTATTTTCCCTACTGAGCTACTTGCTATCTACTGTATTGAAAATGTCACAAGATTTTGAAATTTAATTATTTATTTTACTCGCTTCCTGTTTGCAGTCTTTTTTTTTTTTTTAATTTGGAGAGTTTATATTTTTATTGTCATCTGTAATTCCTGAAAGGAAGGATGGTCAGAATCAGAAGGAGCAGTCAGAATTTTCCAGAATGGAAAAATGTGCACAACAGTAAAAAACCTATCACGCATGCATAGCAGTAACATTATTCCAGAGACTACATCTTTAGCAAAAGAATTTTCAAAATAAAAACTAATATGAAATATTAACAGATCAATGTATTCATCTAGTTGGATAAGAATTATTAAAAACTTTAATTAACATATTTATCAAAATGAGAAAACCACAACAAAAGCTTTATCTTTCTTGAAATACAACCATTTTCAAAGGTAATCAAATATCAAATATTTCAAGTGATTACTTATACACAGGAAAAATAATTATTGGAAGGATACATATTTTGCCTTTCATATCATTTTGTTGAACTAAGATAAATTTAAATTTAAATTAAGTACATTTAAATCTCAGTGGCAACTGACTTTTCAAATGCTGTACATATAAAAATATTCTCTATGGCCAACCTGCCCATAGGAATAAAAAACTTTTCCTTGTTCAGCACAGCTTGGACAGAAAACTTATGCATGCCTGCTGTCCAGTATCAGCATCATCTGTAGAGTCACGGTGGAAAAAGCAAGCAATGTAATTCAGACCACTCTTGTATTCACTAGTCCTGTGAACACTGTTGAACAAGTTTATCCATGGGTGTTATAATAGCTCTGCAAAGAGCTGGTGTACATATTTCTCTAGCTTATTGCATTACACTTACGGGTCCAATTGCTAGAACAGTAAGTAAGAACAACTGTAATACAATTATCTTGAGCATTCTCTGGGTATACATCATATCTATTTGCACACAAGCCCTGGGATGCAAAAAGGAAAATGGGAAAAGTACTTTGAGCAAATGAACAGAAAAATAAGCAAGATCATTCAACTTAGCATGTCCTAGAGCAGGATCACTGGAGGTAAACATGCCTCAGAGGTAAGTACATCCTTCATAAAAAGATACAAAACTAATGGAAGTTAGTGCATTTAAAAGCAACATCCATTTGTACAGGTAAACCTTGCAATATGACAAAACAGATTTCCCAGAGCTCTTCTCAACAACAAACTTGTATAGGACCCATTTATAACTCTTCTGTTGAAACAAGACTTAGATCATGCTGCCCTTTCTGAAGGTGAAGTACAGTCTCCCTGATGGAGCTCACCAAAATTCAATCTGCGTTTAGGTTTTTAACAATTTCCTTTGACATTATCAATGGCAGTGAAAATTTCAGGTAGGAAGTGAGCAATGAATTAAAACAAAGACAGTATGCCTGGGTCTGGAGCTCACAACCCAACAACCTTATGCAACACACTGTTTACTGCTATAACAGCCATTTCAGTAACAGGCAGCTTGCTGGGAAGCTTTGTGAAATTCCAGTGTTTGCTCTGAAAGTTTGAATACTATTTGAATATTGAATACTATTGAATATTTGAATATTGAATACTATTGACCCTCAGCTAATGGCAAGAATACCTTCAACTATTTATAATCTGAGAAACTAAGACTGACACCATAGTGAAGTAGAACATAAGAGTTGTCTCCAATATCCTAAGTGATGTCTGACATAAGGGGCTACTCAACATGAGGAAGCAGATTCTGACTCTAGGCTTCAAAAACCTGAATGAGAATTCTTTGATAAATTTCATAAAATTATCTAATTCTCATTATAAACTACAGAGGTTCTTGTTCCAAACAACCCTTCCTCAAATGGAAACTGAGATCGGAATGATAACTTCAAGATTTGAAAGAAAATTCTCTACGAAAAGGATATTGCAAAGACGTCAGGCTCTGTTTTGTTCCTACAAACAGATAGGAACAAAACAAAACAAAAATTTGTTCCTATCAGTGTTTTCATGTAATTCACTTCAGCTGCTTTTGATACACCTGTCTTGCAAAGAGATTTCAGGCTATCAATATAAAAATTGATCTTCCCCTAGTACAAAAGAAGACATGCTTCTGAGATTGTCATTATTTTTCAATCCAGTGCTTCTGTCCAACTAATTTGCAGTCAAGAAGCAATTCTTTTATAATCAAAGAGCAATTATCAAATTTTCTCTGTGTGTGTGACAATTCAGTGACTGGTAATCTTGTATTTATTTATGCTCTGTGTGAGGAAGGACTTTACAGCCACTCCTCGAATATTATACCTAAATCAACTACAAACTGAAGTTCAAAATTTAGAAAAGAGCATCAGATTAGACTAATGCAGAAAGCTGTACAGTGAAATTCAAGACAGTACAGGCAGTCAGCTCAAAAGATATGCCCTTGGTAAGCCCTGAAGCTTGGTAAGAAGTTAGGGGTATTAGATTTCATTTCAAATTAAACACAACCCAGGAGCATCACAAACATGACTATGCCCCATTCAGAGCCTGAAATGCTAAACAGTGAGTTCCAGCCAGGCAAGAGGGGCAACTGGGTGAAGGGAAGACATCCTGACATTAGAGTAATCTACTGCTCATAACGCATAGGCAATGAAGCTACGTCAGCCCAGTGAAGGTGGATCCGTCAGACTAGAGTGAGCTCTAGGACCTAAACTTTGACTGCTGTGAGGATTTGATCATTGTAGTTTTCAAGAGGGGCATATGAAAATGAAAAATTTAATTACTTTCAATGGAAACTGGATGCATACCTCACAGTTTTCTTTAAAAATTCCAGGCACAGGAATATGAAGGGATTCTGTAGTCAACAGCCCTTAGGCAAGAATAGCTGTTGAACATCTCAGAAGAGGGAGGACACAGATTTTATAATTACTTAATGAAGTGAAAACATAGTAATAAAGGCAGCTAAAATGACCTGAGTCCATTGCTGAAGAGAAAACAACTGCTTTGCTGACAGTTGCTATAGAAAACCAACTTACATAAGAGTATTTCAGATGTAAGCAACTTCTCTCAGTGCTTACAATGCAGTATCTCTAAGCTTTTCAGAGCTGGGGGCAGGTGAGAAATGCCAGTTTGCTGAGGTTAATATCAGCCTTTGTGAGCTGCCCCTTCACATCACTTTCAGCTGCCTTTGCATTCTCCATATTGTTAACCTGCTTTTCTAAAATCTAGACAAAAATAAATCTCTGGTTCACCTTCTTGTGCTGTCCTGAGACACCCCTCATTTATAAAGATAATTAAGTTGGACTTTGTTAAAGAGACAGTTACATTAAAAAGAAAAGGGAAGGAGAGGAATAAAGAGAAGAAAAACAAGAAAAAGGAAACCTTAAAATCTATGTGCAAAAATGCTTGCTACAAGCCTATAATGTAGATTAAAAACCCCATGGCCTATTTTATATTAAGGAATTGTTATAACTGCACATACCAACTTATGCAGGCAACTATTAGTAAAGTTGTATCCTTAGCTTCTTAAAAATATGCCTAAATAATCTTTGTCTTTGAGTACCTATATGAAGTGAGGGAATTTGTGGACAAAATAACAGTTGCAAGAAGAGGCAGGAAGTTAATGTTTAGGAGCTCCTTGTCAGAGTGACATATCTGGGGGACGGGATCTTTATTTTATGCATTCATATCTCCTAAGATACATCATTTTAAGATGGGCAGAGAATGACAACAGAATGATTTTTCTGATTATGGTAAGCAACTCATTTGTCAACAATACCATCAGTCTGTTCCTATCAATCACTACAAGTTGATATGGGATGGAAGTGGAAATTGTCAAACTGTATAATGGGCAGGAAAGGAAACAGTAATGAGAAATTAAGCTTACAGGAAAGGTTAGAGAGGAAAATACAAATGAGTCTATCCAATGACTAAAGAAGATCTGGAAGTGATCACTGGGGAGAAAAAGGTAAGCTTATATAAGGAGAAAATAAGAGATTTTTTTTTTCTTGGTAACTTTTCTAAGATTCAGGTCTCTAAAGAGAGCAGCTGACATTTTGCGAGACAGCAAGTTACTAGGGAAACGTACATCGTGCTCTCATAGAGGCTTATTTTGTTACAGTTCACGGAACCACAGAGTCATTGAAATTGGAAAGCATCTCTGGATCATCCATTCCAGCCCCCTGCTCTGGGCAGGGTCAGCCACAGCAGGTTGCTCAGGGGTGCACCCAGGCAGGTATTGGCAACCTGTTCCAGTGTCTGATCACATTCACAGCAAAAGAAGTTTTCTTATGTTTAAATGGGTTTTCCTGTATTTTGGTTTGTGCCCATTGTTTCTTCCTCCATGTTCCCTAGATCTGAGATAACAGGTTTTTGACAGGAACTCTGTGATTCTAGTGAAATAGCATACATTCATGCATGCACAGGCTTGTACATGTGCAAAAGAATACAGAGCTATTGAAAATGCCAGAACATACTTGTCCCATGCACACATATTTGTATGCTACATTATTTCATTTTGCCTAATTGAGTCTAGATGCAGTTATCCATATACTCAGTATTCAATATCATGCTCATTCATCAAAAGAATAAGACAGTCACAGCATTATTTATTCTAATCATCTGCTAACATCTTGTTTTTTTGCTCTTGCATTGTATGAAAAATTACAGGCAGTTGCTTGGCATAGAGTCTTTAAACATTGTAACTTGTCCCCACTTAAGCTTCTGAAGCTGAAGACTTGACTGCAAATGAGACAAGAGGGCCAAAGAGGGCCACTCCAGAGGTGCCAAAAGAGGATGAAGTGAAAGACTGCTACCTGCATAAGCAGCTCTGCCTCTGCGTTCAAAGGTAGCCTAACTTTTAGGCTATAGTAGGTAAGTGGAAAATAAATGGTGAGTAGGGCTTCCCAGACACCACGTTGTTATAATGAAGTGGCTTGATAATTTAACTGGACTTAAACAGTTAAATCCCATTTGAGATTTTTTTTTATCCCTATAGATGTTTTCAAATTTTGTTCTGATCCTGCCTTCAGGGCCTGATCCACAGCTTATTTGCAAGGCTCTGACAGGCTACAGTGTGTCTATTGAGCCCTAATAACAGCCAGGAGCTAAATGTCTCTTCTGAGGTGTTTAGCGCCTTCTGCCCCTACTTTACAAGGGATGCTCACCTCTTTCCACAGTCTGAACCGAGTACTGCAGCATTTAGATTCCTTGCTGAGCACTTCTAAAACAAGCCCTTGAGATTTTGTATTCTTACTTGCTTTCAAATAGCCAAAGGTATCAGCTATAGAGGACATTGCTGATGGGTTTTTCCAACGAGTTCATAGAATCATAGAATATCCCAAGTTGGAAGGGACCCACAAAGATCATTGAGTCCAACTCCTCACAAAACAAATCCTGTGTGCACTGGATTTGTTCTCACAAAACAATCCTTTGTGCACAGGCTGTACTTGGGATGCTGAGGATGTTGAGGTCCACAGGATGATGTTTGGTAGCACATGGCTGCAAAAAAACAACTGGTCTCTTCAGAATTTGTGTCTTCTTAAATAAATATGCAATGAGTATAAGGAAGCTAAGAAATAAACCTAACATGGCAGAACTCACAACCCATCTTTTCTAATGCAGTTTCTAATGAATTTATATACTTAAAGTTTTTCTTTCCAACACTGCTTGCTTTTGTGTGGACCCCCTAAAACCAGTATTTGGAAACCCTGAAATACACTAACAGATCTGGTAACTGTTCATACAATATTTTCTGCAGAAATTACAAGCAAATCCTACAGAAATAGGCCAGTCAGTGAAGATGACCTGTAGAAATAAAGCCTCAGCAAAAGCAGCAGAATGCTGGAAGTGGAACCTTGACTTGCAACTGCTCCCAGCTTGCAGAGCTGTCATGCTGAATTCACTAGGCTTTTGCAACCTAGAAAGGGGACACCCTGAATGCCCAGATAGTACCCATCATGTTACTATTGTGCAACAATGTGGAAGGAGAAAGGCAGCTGATTTTGCAGAGATTTAAGCTTTTGCATTTTGAAGAGCTTCACTATCTTACAGAATGACTTCAGAATCTTCCCTGTAGACATCCTCTGCCAGACTGTGGTAATACCAGTTCCTCACAGCAATACTTCAGCAGTTGCCTAAGTCTTTAAGCTAATATCAGCCAGCATTTTAAGACTACAGCAACACAGCATCAAGCCAGAACTGTAAAACTGCATTTTCCTCTCTTAGAAGATCTAGATTTACAAACAAGGAAAATAGGCATGCTCAAAACAGGAAGGAGTTTGCAAGAAAGAGGAACAAGCCTATTGTGGTATAGAAAATTACTATCCAGATGCAACAAAAGCATATAAGGCTGCACGTTGTGTAATATCTTAAATGGTTGAAGTCTGTTAGCTGGTCTGTTTTTTCTGCTGGGCTGTTTGTGCCCTCTTCAGGATTTACAGTGAAATGAACAGACAAGCACTAGATTTATTTATACTTACTCATATAGTTCACACGATTGTACCTGCACAGTGGCTTGTTCCTAGCAAAGCCAAAGGGATAAACAATGGGGACAGTATCAGATCAGGAGGAGAGAAAAAACAGTATTGGTTCAACTTAAAATCAGCTTGCTCAGTAAGAAAATACAGTTTAATTTCTGAAAAAATATTTGAAGAAAAACTGCACCTTCACAGCTGCAGTGGGCAAAAGGCCATGAGAGCACTCAGGAGAGAATGAAGGGAGGTAGAAGGAATACCTGGGAGGCAAAAGGATAAATAATTTCAGGAGCTGACAAAGCACCTTGAGAACAATGTCAGAACTCTGCTATCCTTCTAGTTTCATTTGTCCTCAGGCAGAGCAGAAGTGAGCTCAGAAAAGAATCCTTAAGTATTTTTTTTCTTCTAAATCAGAGTTCATAGCTCCACTGTCCTGAAATAGCTTATTGCTAGTATCTCAAAATATGCTTGCTCAACATGCCAGAAGGCATAATGCACATGAACCATTCAATACCCAGCAGCAAAATCTCTCTGACCCAGCGCTGGGCAGGCCTCCATGTTGATTGGGGTTGACACTCCTGAAACTTCTTTTGCTGGTATTGCCAGTTTTTTTGTGGGACTTCTGAAAAGCAACCTCCATGTCCTCAAGCTTTGCAGCTTAAAACACAGAATGCTTTTCCCTGACACTCTACATGCTTTTGCTACTCATGAGTATACTGAAATGACTGAGAATTTCATTATCAAAAATTCAAAAACCAGCAGAATGGTGAGGAAAACTTTGTTTGTGTAAGGTAAATCTAGGATTAGGGCTTTTTACCTCCGTTTGGTTTCTGAGTCTCAGATTTGCCCAGTTATGTTTCCAAACTTTCCTCTACCATCAGAGGAGTCTTGAACTCTGTTTTTTAAAATAAAAGGCTGAAAATCTAGTGCCATCTATGAGTTACAGCAGCTCAAGTTTTAGGAACACCAAACACTGTGATACCTTGATGAAAACTGGCTATGTTGTCACCGTGCCCAGCACCCCACAAAGCTCAACCAGGATTTGTGATTGCTTTCTTATATGGATTTTACCCGCTGTTTAGATGACACCAGTGAAGGAATGGCAGGGTCAGTGCATGCCTTCAGGGCAGTCATATGCTCACGCTGCTTGCTAGAGCTAAACCTGAGACCAAAGCACCAGCCTGGCACGCCTCCTGACCTCCTGCTGGCATGTGCAGGGCTGAATGTGGTCAGAGGTTGGACTCAGATGTTTAATGCCTGCAGATTTAAGGTGATCTACTTGGAGGTCAAACAGTGGAGATGCACTTGCACAGCCCATAGGCATCTCAGCTGATAAAAGCAACTCCTCCAGTGAGCTGTCTCTGTGACAACCTGCTCCCATACCATTTCCATGTGGTTTAGACAAGACCAGGATAGCTATAAGAGCCAGAGAAATATGCAAAAGCGATTCTTGAGATATTTATATTGGCCTGATTATGGATCTGGCTGATGGTGCGAATATACCTGAAGACAGGAATCAGCTATAGTGCACAGAGTGTGCTGTATGAGTTGAGGCTCCCAGAAAGACAGTGCAAGTCCTTCGTAGCATAGATGTAGCATGGCACCAAGCCAGGCAGGACAAGAGGTCAGCATACCTTTTGTGCACCTGTTGTTGGTGTGACAAGCTCTACTCTAGCAGAATTACTGGGCACAAAGCCAGAAAACTCCTTAAATAAAAGTGTAAGCAAGTACACCTTGAGCTTCAGAACTAAGCTCGCACATGGCTTACTCTATCACTGTGTTTGCTCTACCAGCTAGGGAAGAGACATTAGGAGGTCTGGACCCCACACTTTCACCAACCATACTGACCATCTTTGAATATGTTTGAGGTAGCTGTAAGCTTAAAACACAAGCTTGTAATGGGTCACTCTTCAGGAACACAGGCTCCTCTCCTCACTTTTTGTAGCAGAAGGAAGCTAAACACACTCAAACACTTAATAGAGTTACTCTAAGAGCCTGAAGTGGTTATTTTTACTCTTAGGATAACAAGACCTGGTAGTATAATGTACAGATCTTGCTATTTTTGCACTTCATCAGCAATCTAGGTGATTTTTTTTAAATCCATCTACAGATCAAGGATCTCAGCTTACGTACACTACTGTAGGAGCCAAATAAATAACCTGTAAATAATTCACATGAAGTGCTGTTGAAAAACACCATAACGTCTCCCCAAAGGCTTTCTGCTGTACAAATGCTTTGAGATGTTGTTTCCTGCAGAGAGGTTATATGGAAGGAAACAACTACCCATACATACCTGGTAGCTTTGGGATCCCAAATTACAATGTCAGCATCAGAACCCACAGCAATTCTCCCCTTCTTCGGGTAAAGGTTAAAGATTTTTGCTGCATTTGTGCTGGTAACAGCTACAAATCTGTTTTCATCCATTTTTCCACTGTACTGAAGAAGAATACACAAAAGTAAACTCACTACTTTTTTAAATAAGGAATGAAAAAAATGTTTGTGTTGTTGAAAAGACTGGGATAACTGACAGCTCTCTGCCAAAATCACAACACCACATCAATTTACTGAAGAGTTTAAAAGAAATAAAAATAACTACTTGTCTCTGATGCATCTACTGCAACGTACTTTCACTGAATCCAATAACTTTATATTAGTTTACATCATAACAAAAGGGAAAAAAAGACAACTTTAAAGCTGTGGATATAGTTACAAGTCAACTGGAATCAAATTTCCTTAGCTGGCTTTGAATCTGTAGTCCTGTTCAGCAGTTTCCTTAGGAAACATAACATTTCACAAGTATCTTGTTTTTGGAAAACGGTGGTACAGTATTAAGGAGATGTGGACATCAGACTGACTAATAATGTGCACATGAAAGCCTAGAAGGGAGAGGCAAGGCATGATATTGTGTCCCTGCCCATGGTAGGGGGGTTAGAACTAGATGATCTTTAAGGTCCCTTCCAAACCTTTGTATCAGCAACAGTGTGGCCAGCAGGACTAGGGAAGTGATTGTCCCCTTGTACTCGGCTCTGGTGAGGCCGCACCTCGAGTCCTGTGTTCAGTTTTGGGCCCCTCACTACAGGAAGGACATCGAGGTGCTGGAGCGGGTCCAAAGAAGGGCAACAAAGCTGGTGAGGGGTCTGGAGAACAAGTCTTACGAGGAGCGGCTGAGGGAGCTGGGGTTGTTTAGCCTGGAGAAGAGGAGGCTCAGGGGCGACCTGATCGCTCTCTACAGGTACCTGAAAGGAGGCTGTAGCGAGGTGGGGATTGGTCTCTTCTCCTATGTGTCAAGCGATAGGACGAGGGGGAATGGGCTGAAGTTGCGACAGGGGAGGTTTAGGTTAGATATTAGGAAAAATTTCTTTACTGAAAGGGTTGTGAGCCATTNTGATTCTGTGATTCTGTGATTCTGTGAAACCAAACCATTCTATGATTCTATGGTATGTAATACAGGAAAGGAGATTTGCAAGTCCTCTGCAGCAATAATGCAGAGGATAGTACTCTTCAGGAAATATTTGAGATCAAGTAGTATAAAAGACAGATTTGTGATTGAGACACATCATCGAAATGGCAAACAATAATGGATATACGTGTCTCAAGCCTGGTCACTGCTACATAACTAATTTAATCCAGCCTCTATGACTGTTGACTGCTCAGAAAGCCAGCTACGCTGGCAGTTATGGTGTGCATAGACCAGTCTAGGAATTTCAATGTCATAAAACCATGTTTGCATGGTCACCTGTGAGCAGTCATCAGAGAAGAAAAGCATAAAGGAGCTGGTAAGCACTACTATTCTAAATAACAGTGAGTGGGAAGGGAGGGAATCTTTCCAGACAAACTCTCACAGCTGTATAGTATTTTACAAATAAGAAAATGGAGGACATTACTGACTGAAGAACCCTTTGAAAAATTACATTGCCCAACAGGACACACTGTTCAAAAGCAGCACTGATGCACATATTTAAGACTCATGTTCATACTAACCATAGACCAGATTATATACCAGTTTACTCCACAAAAAATCACACTAGAGATATGCCAAAGGTGAATACAGGCAGATGTTGTCTTTGTATACACAAGTGAGAGCTGAATTCCAAATACAGATAAATAAGAGAGATTCTGAACCACATCTTTACCAATTGTGTGAGGTAGACAATTTTACTATGACAAATAAATATACTTTGCAGTGCATTACCACAATACTTTCCTACTGAAAGAGAACTTACTAAAAAACTTTAACTACAGACTCCAGAACATAGGAGAACTGTATTGGCCAGAGCAATCATAACACCAAGTACATGGCAGATCCCTCATCAGATTACCCCACATCCTCCCTTACCAGACTACCCTGTATCCAAAAATCCTGGCCACTAGCCTTCGTATTTATATTTGTTTAGAGGCTAAAGGGCATTGTCCCGAGAAGCACTGAGCATTCTCATGATGACACTGAGAATCTCAGAAGTCAATAGGACTTGAAGGTGCTCATCTCATCACATTACAGGACTGAGTCATAAATAAGGTAAATATTTCATATCTCTAGCTTGTTTCTTTTGCTTAAAAACACAAAATAGAAGTTGCCAGACAGACACTCACCATGGAAGCTTCTCCAACAGCTGTGCACTACCACTGAAACAATAGCAGTCTTTTGTTGGGAAACAATGGAAATGATTCTCTCGTGCTATTTGTTAAGCACTAAGAATCCTTTCCTATCTCCCAGGACCATAAAGTGTGAGTTAGTGAGGACTCTGTTATGGTCTCTGATCAAAGGAGTTATCCTGTGATAAATACATTGGATAAAACAGAGGAGCTGATTCTGCTGAGAGATTATATTTTGTTGGAGATACCAATTACCTCCATATTCAGACATCTTGATATACTTACAACGCCTTTTTCCCATACAACTGACATCCTATCTTCCACACCATTCACTCCATAAGGGATTTTGGTGAAATCGTCTTTTCCCAGAGCTTTCTGGCATATGTCGAAAGTGCAATTGTCAGTCCCTGTCACAGACAGGTCATCACTATGGAGAAACAAAGTTCATTATGAATTGGAGCATGTACCAGACAATGCCACACAGGCAAATCTGCTGGGTAGATCCAGCCAACCTTCCTGCAAGGAAAAACTGATAACACCCCGTCAGCCAGTCTTCAGTCCCATCCTCTAAGAGTAGTTTCACAGTGACAGCCAGTTTCCCTTCAGAAAGCCCTCAGAAGACACTAAGCACCAAAAACACACTTTTAGTTTGGATATGTCAAAGGTGTCTCACAAAAGGAGGACTGTCCCACTTCGCCCATAGCAAGGGACTTGATTCCATCCTCACTTAGAGCAATTTTGGAACGTGTCACTCCATATACCCTGTGAAGGTACCCCAGATTTGCACTACCATCAGTCACGCTGTGTTCAGACATACCTTCACAGACTCTTACGTCAAATTCAGCTCTTCTGTGGAGTTAGGCTTTATCAATAAGTGAAATACCAGCAAAACACATTTTGTTAACTGCAGGTATCTGAAGGATACTTCTGTTCCTAATCCCTTCTGAAGCAGATATTATGAAGTGGACAACATATATCTTGCTTCCGAAGACAGAGGGCTTAGTTTTTATGTAGCATCCAAACTCAAAGTGAAAAACAGAGCTGATAACAAAAACCAGAACCTCTAGCTGTGACCACTTTTTACAAATTTCCCACCAACATACAGCCTTACTATCCCCCTGGCTATGTTTCAATTTTTGCTGCAGTACTTGCAGTAAGGCAAGGCTTATTGATTAAAATCAAGTGGGGACAGAAGGCCACAAGAGTTGAGAGAAACAAAATCTGAACAGTTTCTAATTTCTGTAACAAAAATGCTTTTTATCTACAGTTTCACCTTCTATTTCTCCTTCCTGATAATGTAACATTCTGTACTCAGAAAATCTCTAGAGCATCAAGCTGTTATTATATACTCAGACAGAATTTGCTGAATATTTGTGCATTAGCTGTCACTGTTTGCTCATCTGCTTACTTGGCTAGTAAGTTCATGAGGAAATCAGGAGTAGTAGGATCTGGTCTCAGTGGAGGTCCCATGACATGTGCTGCAGCATGAGCCCAGTCTTCATTCAAGTAGTTGGTACCATCAGTGCCAAGACTGGCAGCAATAGACTCCCCATAAACCACCTTTCCTGAAAAATGTAAAGCAATAGCATCATCATCAAGTAACATAAAAATGCATATCTTGTATATTCCCTGTTTCGGATCTTTTTGGTGGTAATGGATTTGAATTTGAATGAATGTTTCAAATTAAACACCAACATATGGAAGGACATAATAAACTAAGCTATAACACAGCTTCTCTGTTCTGAATATTCTGCTGGTGATTTCCCAATATATTTTCTCATAAGAGCATTGCTTCAGCAAGCTTTTTAATTAAATTGTTGACAGATATATTATAATGGGTTTTACACATTGTTTACTAGGCATGTGATTGAAATTTCAAAAGGAACACAGTCCTCAGTTGCATTAATTATGTTCAAGATCCATATATTTCTCGGTAGCACCTGTTTGATGTTCTCAAGTTATTGACTATGTAACAATGTAAGTCAATATATACAGCAAACAGACCTTTTTAACTGTCAGGCTATAATCGCAGGCATGCTAACCGGGAAGAACAGCATGGCAGCAGACATAAATCTAAAGAGTGTACTAACATTTCCAAAATAAAAAAGTATAAATACTTTAATTTTAAAGTTATTTCCCAAACTTTAATTCCATGTGGCACAGTATTCTAGATTCATCAGAAGAGGACCCCAATCTAAACCAGCTGTTAACCCCTGGATAGAGCTAATATATTTTAACTGTTTTTTCCTCCTAGGAAACATGGGCTCATCAGAACAAGATGGGAGATGAAACATGTTCCACTCCCTGAGGAGGTGGTCCAGCCACTTTGCTGTTCTGTATGCAATAGCAGATAATGCCAACTGACCAGGATGGTCTCCAAAGAACCAGAGCAAGCTAGGACCTCACACACTCACTTACAGGCTGCTTGGTGCTTATTAAAGGCAGCCTCTGCTGGATTCTAGCAAGAGGTTTCTCCTGCCCCTGCTCTCTACAGACAGCGGGTATCTTGCTGTGGATCCCAGATTTCACTCTAGTGACCAGGGAAAATTTTTATTAAAACTATCATTACATTACCCCAGCAAGGGTTCAGCTGGTCATTGCCAGGTGCTGGTAGACAGCAACTTTTTTCTGTCTTTCTGAGTGTAAGTTAGGCATTCACCTCTACTGTTGGAAAACAACAAAGCAAACTGTTACAGATTTCTCTCTGTGCATTAGGTTCTGGTACTTCTGTGAGCTGCTACACTTGCCTAGGTAGCTTCTGAGGAGCTCAGTTCTTGTAAAAGTATTTCCCACTGTGGTAGTGTCATTTCTTAAATTTTCTGTGCTAGACTTGCAAAAATGTCTCATACCATTTTTGAAGACTATATTAAAATCTATAGTTCTACAGTTATTTCTACAAGGTCTCAAGACCTGCTCTGACATACTGTACAGTACATCTACTCCAAGTACTACATAATACAACTTCTACCACAACCTAGAGACTCCCTATTAGCATTATTAATTTGCTCTAACAATCTCAGCATGCTCTGACATGCTGAACTGACGTACCTGTGCTGATGCCTTGGCTTGGTGCATTCTAAGCTTCCAGTCCCACTTATCTGCATATATTATAGATTTACATTTGGACTGAGAAGGAGACCACCACATTTTTTTGGACTCAAAATCACGACTTAAGCAGTTATTTGCTTTTTTTTTTCATTTGATCTTATTTTCAAAACCTGAAGCACTGAATATGAGGCTATCCCTTTAAGCAATAGGGACACTCAATGAATGAGGAGGTTTGAGTCAGATTAGTATTTTCCTAATTCAGAGCTGCAGCAGGAGTGGGATCTTGGCCTTCCTTGGGCAACTCTGAACAGTATTTGAGGACAGGATGCCATAAACCTAGATAGATACAGAAAAAGTCCTGCATATATACACAATATCTCCTCTATTTACCTGTTACGTTTTTGACAGATTTTAATGAGCAAAGACAGTGTAAAGGAGTGTGCGTCTGTGTGTGTGGTCTTTCCTAACCACATCTGAACAAGCTAAAGAAACTTCCTTACAAAGCAAACCTGAACTATATATCATTTGGACATAGCTGTAAATGACAAAAGTTATAATGGTAGGAATGGAATAAATGCTTAGTTTCCATAAATAATTTTTACATCAGTTTCATGACATAAAAATTAAAAGACATCTTCAAACTCATAGCTGTATATGCTGAGTTGACTCTAACTCAGGTACTACAGGTGATGACAGTATTTCTGCAGTCAGAATTTGACCTCAACAGCTCCCCTTGTTCCCATGAGTGGGAAGAGTACAAGCCATTTCTGCAAGTGACTTTGAGTATGAACACTGCAGCTTCAACGGGCTATATCTGGACATTCTGCTGACTGTGCAATTTCTTGCAGTTCATTTGGGCCATGACTAGCTAGACTGAAGGGCGCAGTAATATCAAGATTCTGTTTTCATCTAGATAACAAGGAAATTCCGCATTAAAGCTCTTTTAGCTCAACTGGCTTCTGTCTGCCAATTCTGGCATAAAATTGGAGTAATGCTGTAATAAATCAGGTCTTTCCATTTGTTATGTTTTTCTGCATTCTATAAAAATAGTAAGCAGAAAGTGTTCTGCTGTTTGGTCTTTCTGACATCTCTGAGCTGCTGAGAAATAGCTGTAGATTTGGTGACTTCTTCATTACACATGAAACTGACTGGCAAGAGCTATATTCATATAAATTAGTTTATAACAAAGAAGAACACACAACTGCAATTTATTTTACCACCTCTCATAAGTCAAAAAGTTATAATCTTGAGAAACAATAACTAAAACTTACAGGCTTGACAATCTGTTCCCTGTGTGTTTATTCTAGTAAAATTTTCAGAAGCACTTAAGATAAAGTCATATGGGGCAAAGGTACTCATTGACCAGCTATGATCTAAAAGAAGTGGGACTGCAAGGCAGGGTTTATTGTCTCAGGCACATCATTGCATCAGTCAGACTATCTACAGTCTGGACCTGAACTGTTCTGCATGAGCCAACTAAAAAGTTCGGATTTTTTTGATTCTTGTGCTCAGAATCAGCCTGAGAGTCTGTATATCCCCCAGGCCTAGTCTGTGATTGATGGTGTGAAGTACAGACTTTTTAAGTCTAAGCAACCGTCTTGTAATTTGACCAAGTACATATTTTTGTATGCATTTTTAAAAGGGAGAAACCTTTTACAAAAATTGACTTTATAGTAAGATTCTGCTCTCCTGTTCTGATCAGCACTAGAAAGTCTTATTTCCTTAGCTGTAACAGCATAGTTAAATGGGCAAATGGACATGATCTCTAGCCTTTAGGACATCTAGAATGAACGCATTTTTAAGCAGGAAGTAGTATAAGTCATATATCCCTACATCACGTTTTATTAGCTTTGGTGCCCTACCAGCATTGCTAGCAGAAGGAATGGGTGACAGGGCCACATTAGTTCTCCCTGGTAAGTTCGCATCAGGCAGGCCTAACAAGGAGAGGGAACTGCACTGCCTGGCACCAGCTCTCTACCCCTTGTCTTCTCATTGTAGGGAAGACTTTACAGTAAATAGCAGAAAGAGGATCCTCTTTGTCTTCCTATGCAAGAGAATAAGACTGTCATCCCATGCAAGAGAATGAGAGTGTCATGCACACAGAGATATCAGAAAGCCCTTCTGTGGAAGCAAACAATTCCTCTGCCTGTCTTAGCAAAATTCAAGATCACATTCTGCACAGGGATGAAGAAACAGCCCACTGAGACAAACAAGCGCAGTTCTCACAGAGAGGTGCTGCCTTTGACCCTCTCAAATGGAGAGCTGGTGAACAATTGCTTTTGGCAAATAGGCTGGTAGGGCCCAAAAAAGAACAGGCTGGGGCTTTGAGTTAACCTCTCCCTCTCCAACAGTCACAACATGTGGAAATCCTGGATTTCCTACTCAATTCAGTGGCACTATAGCTGTTCCTGATGTATGTGAAAAACATGCTGCTAGTCTGGAGATTTCCTTTGGTGACTGGTGCGGCTGGACACCAGAGCAGACATACTGGACTTCGGCATGGAGGGAAGGAGAGAGAAAGAAGGCCACTCACAGGATTCCCCTGAAGTTTCCTTATTCCGTATAAGAACTAGTATTCCTTTACAGTCTGTATGACTGTTTCTAGCCTTTAAGGTCTGAGACATAGCACACTGAAGTCAACAGAATTATGCTTTCTGTCTTCAGAAAACTGGATCAGGCCTTCAGTCTCTAACTCTAATAATCACAGAATCATAGAATGGATAGGGTTGGAAGGGACCTTAAAGACCATCTAGTCCCAACCCCCCCGCCATGGGCAGGGACACCTCCCACTAGACCAGGTTGCTCCAAGCCCCATCCAGCCTGGCCTTGAGCACTTCCAGGGATGGGGCATCCACAGCTTCTCTGGGCAACCTGTTCCAGTGCCTCACCACCCTCATAGTAAAGAATTTCTTCCTAATATCTAATCTAAATCTCCCCTCTTTTAGTTTAAAGCCATTACCCATCTTTCCTGTAGGCCCCCTTTAAGTACTGGAAGGCCACTATAAGATCCACTCCCAGGAAAGCAGGGCTCATCATGCGTAATGGTTTCTTGGGAAGATAAACGCCATCACTCCAAACATCCCCCCATTCCTCCTTCTTTACTCCAGTTTTTATTGCTGAGCATGAATCATAGAATCATGGAATCATAGAATGGCCTGGGTTGAAAAGGACCTTAAAGATCATCTAGTTTCAACCCCCCTGCTCTGGGCAGGGTTGCCAACTACTAGAGCAGGCTGCCCAGCG
>VXAA01006746.1:883806-911491 GCA_013399115.1 Anseranas semipalmata | reverse complement strand
TATATATATATATATATCTTCTGCAATTTAAAGTAATATTGGCATATCTCGAGGTGTGAACTTTCTGTAGATGTTATTCCATGCTTCAAAAACTGGATATTGTTTCATTGATGTGAACCTTAGGTGTGTAAGGAATGTCTTAAAGCAAGAGCAATGAAACTGTAATATATATAGTTTTCAGAATCTAAGTTTGCATCTGTGATTTTTCTGTAGATTCTATGCAGTGGTCATTCTTTGCAGTCCTATTGCTATGAATCTGAGAGACCACAGATACTGTGGCAGCCCTTGTAGGGCCCTCGCTGGAAGACACAGGGAGGCTTTTCCTTTCTCCTCCAAATCATCAGAGGACAAAGACCACTAGTAGCCACTGTTCCTGGGAAGCATTTCTAAGCAGCGAGCCTTTCAACTCATTGTTATTTTTATCACTCATATTTTAATGACATAGCATATAAACCAAATCAGTGCTTGATCTCTGCTATGATTAAGATTGGGTTTCCAGATAGTGTAGAAGATGCACAAAATAAAAAGAAGCTTTCTGAATATTAACACTGCTTCATGGTATACCATAAATAAGAATTTACATTTATGAGTCAGAGAAATTAAACCTTCAGATGGATTGGAAACAGGAGCAGAAATCCAATAAAGTACCATGCCTTTCCTGCCGCTTGATAAATTAGAAGTTAACATTTCCACAGATGAATGTAATCTGCCAAGTAAAATTACTTGAACTTCTGTTAGATATTTCTCTTATCTGTAAATACTGAGTTTTTTCCATATATAAACTGTTAAATCTGGACTCTCTCAAGCTATTAAATATGTTTATTTTAGACCAACGCTCGCTATGGAAGTGCATAATCTGGCTCAACTCAAACCCTCTCAACTACTATCTGACCAAACTCTACATTAAACTATGATATAGTAGCTCATATTAATTGTCAACAACTGTAAAATATACTCAAGCTTTTTGCTTAAGAAATTCATTTTACATAGAGCAAAGTTTTCCAATGTTTTTTTAGCTTGTGGATTTGTAAACGCTGATTCCTTGGTAACTCATTTGTTCTCATGGCAATAGACCCAAAGACCCCAAGGGGTGAAAAACTCAGAGGAGAGTTGCATTTAGACACCCATGTATTACTAAGGTCGTTTTTTTTTAATCAATTTTCTTTCAGAGGTCCGGGTGTTAGATGAGGTGACTACCAAAGGTTGGGACATGCACATTCATCTTTTTTCAAACTGGCAGATTTCCTTCCTTGTGCCTGAGGACTGAGAGAACAGGAGCATTACGAATGAACTCCTCTTTACAGATTTGATCGGCACAAAAATATCTTGTTCAGGGAATAACATTTTTTGAAGTATGTAATATCTGAATTACTTGTACACGAGGCTTTGTCTCTATTGTGAATCTTTGTTCTTCTTTTGTCTTTCTAAGGAACACTGTTTAGCTTTTTGGGTCACCGTTTTCTGGCTGTTTTATATAGTCTTAGGACATATCCTAGACTTTGATGCAACAGAATAATGTCCCATGTTTGAATAAGCTAAAATAAGGACATCTACTTGAGCTTTACTTAGAAATACCTCTTTTTCAGAGCACATTTGAAAAATATTCTGTAGCGAACACATTGTGCTTCATGTAGTGTGTGCCTGGGTTTGGCTATACATATATAGACTACTTGCATTTTCATATCAGTGCCCTTAACTGTCTGATCATAGCCTCTGGGAACTTAGCAAACACATAGTAAGTAGCATACAATATACACACTCTTACAAAAGTACTTTTACCTATAGCCACTCTTATCCACATGGATATTACTTTTTCAGCTTCAAAAAAACTATCACTTTTATTTATTTCGTAGCTTTGGTGAGAGATTCATTGCACGCACCATTTGACATGCACCATTTCAGTCTCTGTATTCATATTAACGTTTGTTCATTTGGATCTATTTGATCTCTGAATCAAACATTTTTAAAAACAAAGCATTTTAGATCAAATATTTTAAAGTTCTTAAAAAATAAAAAAAACAGACATATCTCAGTCAAAAACTTGTGGACAATTACACAGTTTGACTTGACTAATCCTGAATGGTAACATATTATGCTCTTCTATGAAGAAATTTACATTTTGGTGTCAATATACAAACATTTGTATGCAATTTTCCCACGCCACATAGTTGTTACTGAACATTGCTGAGTTCAATAATATGAAATAACATAAGTGGCGAGGCCACAGGTTACAGCTGTGTCATTTCTCTTATGGCCAGGTCCACTTTCTTTTTTTTTCATATTTTCCTCCAGCAAAACACACTTTTTTAGCTTGTAGAAACCTTGGGGGCACAGCATGAAACCACTTATTCACGGGGTGAAAGGTTCTTTAATGGACAGCAGAAGCTTGCACAGTGCTGGTTTGCCTCTTGAGTCGAAAAAAGCAAGAAACTGTAAATGATGCATAACTTTTTAATGAGTAAATCCTAAGAACAATCTTCTAATATTTAACAAGGAGGGACAAATTTCGCTTTAAATTGTTTATGCTCTTTAATTTATAGTATTTGTTTTCAGTATAGCGATTAAAGATGTTTCATAATTACAAAATGCAATTACTTTATTAATTTAGATTGCATATGTAGGCAACTATAATGTTGAGCAAAATAAAACATTGAGTAGCATCTCCCCTCACAAAGTTTTGTTTGTGCAGAGGTTAATTGTAGCAGTATTTCCAATGAGACATAACAGGACAGGAAAGCAAGCCAGCCTGAAATGAGATCATAGGCCACAGTGAAATGATTTTCCCTATTTAGTGCTATGTGCAATGTATTTTCTTGAGGCTTACCATTCAGTGTGTTAATGCTCCACCTTAAATGCAACCAGTTCCACCAAAGAAAATTAGTTTTAAGTCAGATGCCACATCTAAGAAGGATATGTTTTGAATCTGAATATATTTTGGATATGTTTGAATAAAACAAAATAAAATGTAAAATCTTTCAGACCATTTTTAATACAGACAAGAAATACTATAATCAATAATTTTGAGAAATCATAATTCAGATATCTATATTATCATTCAGTAGTAATTGTTGAAAATATGATATTTTTAAGAAGTTCATGTGGAACTACCTCTCTGGCAGGTTATTTAAATAGTATCCTCTTTTAAATAAAATAAGTTATTCTGATGAATGAAAAATGATCGGTTCCTGTTTATGGAGAAAAGAGAGGTTGTCAATAATTAAAAAACTTAGTACCTTCAAACAAAACAATTATTATGTACTTAAAAAGTTAACAGGTTGGAATAAAAAAAAAATTGAATGTATTTACAGATTCCAAAATTGTATGACTACTTTAAATGGGAATCTGTTAATGTGATTTTTAAATAATGATTTAGAATTAATTTATTTTTAAATAATTAACCCAAGTGCCTTCTAATTAATTATCTTAAGTGGTGCTAGCAATCCAAGAAAGATTTATGATATGTATAGCAGATGGCATCTGTTTTCTTTGTTTGTGTGTAGGGTATGGTGGTTGCATTTCATTAAGGGTGGGTGGCTGCAGAGCAAGGAGGAAAACTGGTCGCTTCCCTGGTCCTGTCCTGTCTGTGAATGTCAGGTGAATCGTATGCAGGGAAAAGGAGTTTTGCCCTGTCCTGGGAGCCCAAAAGCACAGGAGAGAGCACTACAGAGTGCAGAGGCTGAATGTGGGAACTCACCGGGCAGCGCCACAGACCCATGGTCCTCAGAGGTTATCAGGGCAAAGAAATCCAGATGAGCAATTGCAAAGTAGACATTTGGTGCCTTGCTGGAGTAAGATGAAGCCTAACTGAAATAAAATGTCCTGCGTGACCACGATGGGGAGGGAACAGATGTATTTACAAAACCTGTTATTTCTGTTCTTATTCTGAATTTTCTCTCTTTTAAAAAATTCCCTGTTGCGGTTTGAGTAAAACCTTGCATATGACCTTACAGGCCTTTGAGTGTGCTCAGCTGAAAGACAAACACCTCTCAAAGCACCAGTCCACTTGTGTTCCACCCTAGGTGGCCTTCAGAGAACCGGCTTTCATCACTGCTCAAATGGGAGATGGGACTCATAGGAAACAAATTTCAGTGCCATTTGGACAACACGGGCAGGCCCACCGCTGTCTGCTCTCTGGCTAGCACAAGTCTAGGCGACTTCTTTGTATGCTGATATTTAGAGCTGCTAGTTTCCAAACTAACTATCACACCTGACTGGAAAAAAGTTACTATACCTTAAAATTTACTAGCCTGCTCTTGGCTTTCCAGCCTCTGGAGCCCTGGTATCATTTCTTTGTTTTTCTTAGAAATTTATTACCTCTGTAGAAGTAGTGAGTCAAAGTGAAAAAGTTGTTTCTGTTGTGAAACCCAAATCATAATTACAAATAGAAGAAAAAAAATACAAGTAGTAGCTAACAAAAAATGGTGTTTTGTGTGTGAATGGTATATACCAGTAAGCTTGAGGGATTTCAGGTGATAGTACATTGCTACATTATGTAGCTCAGTTGTTGTTTGCCTTTTGAAAATAAGTTTGCCTATTGAAATATTAAATGAAAAATTAAAAAGTAAGAACATTCTAGCAATGTTTTTAATGAAGGTAAAAGTACAAGGATACACAACATTATATTAAAATACACTGTTACATGCTGCAGTTGGACTTAAAAACGAAACCCTAAGCTAGGTCACCTTTTTGGAAAAAAAAAATTCCAAGTGACTCTGAAATATCAGCTCTTTCTTATGCAAAGACTTCCTTATCCCCAAAGTGTTCTTTCTTGCTCTCATTAATCTGTTGCTTAAACAAATATCACAGCAGCCCTCTCCTGTAATGAATGATGTTAGCTGTTTGGACTGTGGGAAGCCATTCTGCTGCATACTGCAGCCTTTTCCCTGTATTGAAAGATTTTGTGCAGCATCTAAGTTCAAATGTCTTATCAGCAAAGGTTGTAATCAAAAAGATATTGACAAACTCAAAGATCACAGCAGTGTGAGTGATCACAAAGCTAATGGGATTCCTTCTAAAGACAAAAGTTCAAAGAGCCTAAAGACACTTTTTGGCCAAGACATGACAAGGCTTGATAACAGCGTACACCTATCTGAAGAGTGCAAACATCAGAAAACGGGGAAAATTTCAGGGTATAGCAACTAGTTAATAGTAATAATGACATGAGATTAAGAAATGATAACTTCAGCCTTCGTCTTAATGAGTACCTTTAGCTAATTAGATTTATTAACTTGTGGAGCTCTCTCTGAAGAGGAGTGCTGATGGTGCTACAAGGCTGACATCTCAAATTAGGCTGTGCCACGTGCCAGGAAGTGTAGTCCTTCGCTGGCAGGGAGATGGACAGAGTGACCCACTTTCTGTTCACCAGCTCTAACCCTGGTGATTCGGTAGTTCTGTGGCATTAATTGTGGATATACATGGATACACACAGAACAACTTCAGCCTATGTAATTTATTAAATAACTGTCTTTTAAAAGCCATGTGTGTTGCATAGAAGGAGGAGAAAAAGGGAGACAATTTCAAAATTCCACTGCATGCCTTTGTTTATAAATTCATTGAGATTTGTGTTTCCGTGCACTTAATATAGCAGCTACGTGAAGTACATTGTGTGCTACGCTAACGGTTATGTGGGCTGATTGATGACTGACATTATTATTCATTATGCACATTATGGATGAGGTTGCTAGACAGACTTTATTAATACAGGTATTTTACAAAGCCTTTCTTGGAATGATCACTGTACATGTTTTGTAAATATGTTTATGGTACAAGGCACTAAACTTGTAGCCACAGATAGCTACGGCTACAAAGAATAAGTTACTAGTTTCTGACGTCTCCCCTTTAGATTTCACAGATTTTTGTGAAGGTGCAATTCAGTATTCTCTTGTTGAATTCTACCATTGCAGTGTTTGCTATCACATCTATTAGTTTTTTCTAGGAGAAGGTGGAGCTCACTAGATCTATTGACCAGTCCTATCTGTACAATTTATATAGGCTTTACTTACAGATGTCATACTTCAATAGATATATGAAGGAAAGTGGCTGACAGGAGGAGATATGTAAGGCTCTGGTTAGTTATTTGGTGTTTATAGTGTATGATTATTTACTAAGCTTCAAGTAAAATCAAGCCCAAAACAGCAGTTACCTCCTTCGTGCATCAGAGCGTTGTCCCTGGAGAGAGCACAGACAAAGGAAAGGAGAGCAGAGAGGGGGATAGAGGTTCCTGAGCTTGAACCTTTGTAGCACCCTCGGGATTGGAGACATGTAGACCCACGGCATTCTTGCTTCATTCAGAGGTTCAAATGTCTCATCTTCTCTAGTTTCAACAGCAGCTGTTGCTGATGCCTAGTTCTGGATTTTTGTTTTGTTTTGTTTGTTTGGGGGCTTTTTTATGGGAGCTTTTGACTGCACTTTGTTTTTTACATCAGCAGTGAAATGTACATCCTTGAGACTCAAATGAGAGCATAGCAAAGAACAAAATTCCATTTGACTCTCAAATGTTAAAGGTAGAAGTTGAATTTTGCAGTTACAGGTTGGATTGTGAGCTATCTTTCTAATGAAGGGACCCGCATGATAACATAACAAACCCATACGATTTTCCCTGAAATGAAACCATGTTGTGGAAAAATTTTTGCCCACATACTGGACAGGAAAAATCCCCAATATGTGCATGTATCTCACACCAATTTTAAGTTATTTGGGAACAGATATACTTTCTAAGGTAAACATTTCTGAAAAATGAGTGCAACGTAGTTGTTCATTTCTGTTGATACTACGAAAGCAGAATGGTTCTTGCCAGAATTGCAGTTTACTCTTATAACTTAATGAATTTGCAAAAATTTCAATGAACCACATTTTTTGGTCTGTCAATGATCAGGTCAAAGATAAGTAATAGAAGTAAAGGAAAGCAATATAGAAAAATTCCATAAAGCTATGAATAGTGACATATGGCTTAATATTTTGGTAGAAGTAGTACATATAGTACTAGATAATCTGGAGATTTGAAATAGAATATCTGCCTAAGAGCTCCAAGACATCTTGTTTCTGCAGGATCTCAAGTACAATGTTACTATCACTAGTCAGTGCAAGAGCAAAATTAGATCTGAATGATTTGCGTGACCTTGAGTGTGACAGTACCAAGTGGGGAAATACAGACCTCTTAGTGGGCTTAAAAAAGGCATCCTAAACCACAAACGTGACTTGTTGTCAACTCAGATGTATCCTTAGTGACTGTCAGAATTTTCTTTTCATTATATATGTATATTTTTATTTTGCTGTGGTGAAGATGTGTAGGAGTACATTCTAGGCAGCAATACCCAGAAATAAACTGAGCATGCTGTAGCTGCTGCTTCACCACGATCATTATTCAGTTGATGAAAAGCAACCTGCTGTTCCATGAGGCTGCAGTTCACAGCTCTTGGCCATTCTCTTTAGCTCCTTGCAAAAGAGCCCAGCTAGGTGGAGTACATGGTGTTGAGGTGATGTAAGCAGTGTAAGAGCTGAAAGATAGCTCGATGTTGGGCTGTGTTACAGAGAAGTAGTTTGATGGGAGGACCATGAGGTTTAAGAAGAAGAAATGAGGAAAGTGGCTGTCAGGCAAACACAGAGTAAGGTATATAGCTGTGCTGATAGAGTCTTTGGTCATCGGTGTATACTCTATACCAAGTACTTTTGTACCCAATGTCTATCCTTTTCACCTTTGGTGGCACAAAATGCAGTTATATGATCATCTCTGGCAAGTCAAAATATTGCACTGGTAAATTCAAACAATGGTAACTTGTCTCTGATATACATACGCAATCTATTGCATAGATTCTATTAAATGCAATTATATAAAACAAAGTTTCTAAACAGAGGCAATTGCTTCTAGTGATGCAACTTAAACAACTACCTTTCCAAAGAAAATATTTAAATCTTAAGGTTTTCTAAATAGTGGTAACCAAGCCAAAGATAGAACAAAAAAGTCAGAACCGAGTCCAGACTGAAGAATTTCTGATGTTGTCCTACATTACTGACAGACAATGTTTTGTTTACAGTTGCGGTTAACACAAGGACATGTCAAATCATATGAACAGATAAGAGATGGCAGAGAAGACTAGTGCTGATTCCTTTCAAGCAGTGCAGGAAAATTCAGGTCACAGTTTAGTGATGCTATAATGATGATATAAACTTAATTTACTCGGGGAAAATGTAATATTCACAAAGGAGAGCATTCAATAAACAAAAAGTAGGTGTAGTACCTAATGATTTGGAATTTCTTTTAAAGGCAAATTTCTATATAAGGGGACATAAGTTAGCAAAGAATATATTTGTCTTCCAACAAGTCCCTAATACCTGGCTTGCTGCAATATTATCCACTCTTACAAATTGACTTTACTTTCTTTTTCTGATCTGTTTGTAATTACGTGGTTTGTTAGATGTTGGAAGGCATAACGATGTTACTTTGCCTTTCTGATCTATTTCCTCAGATCTGAAGGCTAATGTGCTCGAAAGTTTGTCTATTTACACTAGATAAGGCATACTCAGAGGTCAGCCATTTATCTAGTTTATCCATCCAACTTTATCTAGCATCTCATTCTTAATCTCAGCTGCCAGTTCCCATAAATTAGCTTGCCTCTTTACAAGCATTGCATAGTAAGTCAAACAAGTTTGAGTCTTGTAGGGTTTTCATTTCCTTCATAACCAGTTTGCATTCGGTGTGAGACTTTTATAGGAATATTACATAAATTTTTGTTTGTTTGTTTGTTTGCTTGAGTGCTGTTTCTGTGGCAGACTTGTGAACTAGTATAAGTGTTGAAACTTTGTGATGGTGTAAATGAAGCATGGCAAGGAATTGGTCTAGTTTCTCACCTCATTTTGAGAGCTGAAAATAAATTATTTAAGCAATAAGGACAGACTTTGCAGCGGTGCTGATTAACACCCACTCTAGATGTTTGCCTTGTTTTTGCATCACATGTGAACTGTACATTAATCAGCACTAATGCACATACTAATGTTTCTTATTAAGATTTAAATTATTTTTCCCTCTTGATAAAATTAGAATTTAAGCATTTATTTCCACTAATAGTTATGATTGGTGAGGGAAATGTTAAATTCTTATTTCTAGTATTTGCAATGATTAAAATGCATTCAAAACCAAATGCTATTTGGTGGCGTTTTGTTTGTTTGTTTGTTTAGGAATTTCCTTTCTTGTCTTACTAGTTACAGACCTAAAGCACTTTCATGGAATTCATATGCTTGCAGTTTGAACTGTCTTTTTCTTTTAGCATTGACTGATTCATACTTAGGTCAGTCTTGCACTGAGGCATAGCTAACGTGAATTTATTTCTGGAACATCAGCTTCTGCTGTAGTGCAGCAGAAATTCCTGCTAGAAGAGTTCTGGATTTTACTGATGGGTGCAGCTACATTAGCATCTCAGTTTGGTGCAGGAGTTTACTTTAGAGGTTTTTTTGGTTTGGTTTGGTTTGGTTTTCTGGTATCTGACTTAGCAGTTTTTGATTTGAATTCTGGGGCAGGTTGACTAGATTCCCTTTGGATGAAAATGAACTGGAAGATCACAGAATCACAGAATTGTAGGGGTTGGAAGGGACCTCCAGAGATCATCGGGTCCAACCCCCCTGCCACAGCAGGTTCCCTAGAGCAGGCTGCGCAGGTAGGCGTCCAGATGGGTCTTGAATCTCTCCAGAGAAGGAGACTCCACAACCTCCCTGGGCAGCCTGTTCCAGTGCTCCGTCACCCTCACCGTGAAGAAGTTCCTTCGCATGTTGGTGCGGAACTTCCTGTGCTCCATTTTGTGGCCATTGCCCCTTGTCCTGTCCCCACAGACCATTGAAAAGAGGTTGGCCATATCACTGTGCAATCCTGGAGCACACCTGATTGTGCTCCAGCAACTAGTGGGCACTCAGTTTGTGGGACCAAGTTAGAGCTAGTCTTACGAGTGCTTTCAGCACCACTCTGCAAATCTGCTCCTATTGCTTGGTATCACTTGCTAATGTTGTCATAGCCTGTGCTGCTCTGACAGGGTGCTCTGTGGGCCCTGGCTGTAACGTGGATGGACCTTTACATCTTTCCTAACAGAAAAATTCTAAAAACATTAAAAGAGCTTTCTAACTCTATGTTAAGATTTTACTCAGACACAAAATAAAACTGATTTTTTCAAGCAGGAAATCAGATCTGGGTGAAATTCATATCTGGGTGAAAGAGAATAAATTAAATTGAATGCTTTTAGCAAATAAATCTCTTCCTGCTTGCTGTTTCCTTTCAGGAAAAAACCTTTCCTTTTGGTTTACTTTCACTAGTCCAGTAACTTTTAGTAGCTTCTTGGGTTGCAGACAGCTTATGTGATCTCTTCTGAATTCCGCAAAAAAATTCCATTTCATTGTTTCTGTGACATGCCTTTGTGTCTGCTTTTCCATTGCCCTGATGCATATGGTCAGTACCTCCTAGGAAGAAGGAATTTTACTAGGCAGAATGTAAAGGGATTTACATGGTCCAATGTACTAAAACAGGAAAAGAAAGGAACAGGAAAGACCGTGCTGGAACAGGATCATCTGAACTGGTTCAGAGCCGAGGGCACAGCATGCGCTTATTCTGTATCACTTGTGTTGTGCTATGTTTTGCAGCATAAAATCGCATTACTCATGAACACCCCAAGCACATGCAGTAGTTTGGGAACATCAAATCTTTTATGCTCTGGCCTTTGAGCTTACTTAAAGAGAGAACTCTTTTAAGTGAGAGAGGCCTTTTTAGAGAGGCCTTATATTACCACCATCAAATAAGGGCCAATCCACAATAAAAGTTAGGATTGACCAGGGGAATGTGAGGGAAACAAAGCATGATGTGCACCAGCCTAGGATCAGTGTAATCCACGAGTGATCCAGCCCTCAGGTGTCAATACTCAATAGATCAATTCCCTTTCACTTCTTTTCTTTCTAGTCTCTGAATATTAGCTACAGATACTTCATGGCTCTTTTTCATTCTGAAAGATATAAACTTTTTATTTGATTAAAAATTGGTCCTTTCTGCATCTGAAAGCAATAACGAACTAAAACTAAGCAGTCTTTTGACTATTGTTCACTAGTTAGTTTAGCTAAAAACTTATGTTTTTCTGCTTTGCTTTCTGATTAGTCACAGACTCCTGTCATTTTCCTTCTCTCCTGTTCACAAGTTCTCTTATTCTTTTTTTATCTTTGCTGCTGAAATCTCAGCCTTTTTTACAGTAGGTTTTCGTTTCATCTTCACTGCTTCAAATGTTCTCCCTTCTTACACATCCAAAATGTTGACATCATTATCAGCTGCATTGCTGTGATCACAGTTCTCTCCTTCCTAAATTGTTGAGCAGGTTTTCCTCTTTCAGATACAGTTCAAGTTTATGCTTTATATATGTATTCTAAACTACTCTCTGCTTAATCCTCCCCTCACCGCTCTCCCTGCTTCCAGTGCTTGGAATATACTGGTCTCCACTAGCCTTGCTAAGCATGTCCATCCTTCTCTTTGGAAGCACTTTTAATAATCTATACATTTGGCAAAGCCTGTAAGTACAGGCAACCCTGGGAGAGCCCATTTAGAATGTAAGATGGAGATTTCACTCTGGTTCCCTTCAGCACCTGATGACAGAAGCACTTCTGTCATTTATCGCTGGTAGGTGCCTTCAGGGGAGTGGAGCTTATGGAACTGTGAGCCCTGGGCCCGGTGTTTGCATTCCTTTGATCTTTTAATGGCACAGTCTGCCTTAATTTCAGTTGTTGGCAAAAAATAATAATAATAAAAAATGCTGCTTATAGCTCTTAATACTGCTTTTGCAACATATAGGCTATGTTCATTTGGGAAACTGTATAAAGTTCCTACGTTTGTGTTACAGCCTTGAAAGTTTTCTTTTTCTTTTTTTTCTTTTTATTGTGCTTCATTTTAAAATCTCAAATTCGTCTCAGTGTTTCCTCAGTTGATGTTTTAGTCAACATTAGCATTTAGTTGTCCTTTTAGAAATCACTGGGTGGCTTCCAGATGATTAATAATGTGAATGTCCTAGGCAATTCTGAGCTAGAATTATAGCACCCTGAATGTCAGTTTGGAACATACACTGGCTATTGTGTCCATCCACAGCAATATTTCTATTTCCAGCCACCCACAAGTGTCTATGCTTAAGAATGTTTACTTCTGCAGTGGAATATTTCAGAGAGCTATTTTGAATAACGTGGGTTTCTTTCCTCCTAGGACCAGCTGATGCACTTCCTTGTAAATAATGATGATACTTTGTCTTGGCATTTAGTTGATAGCCAAAATCTTGATTTTTTAGTAATAAAAATTTTAACTCCTGTTTGATTTATGCATTCATGTTTGGACCTTTACCTTGATTTCCCTAATATGAGGAGTATAGCCTTTAGAGATTTAATATAAGAGTTTATCAGCCAACTGGTGGGATGATGTTTTAATATAGAAATTAGATAAAATGTTACCCTGAGTGAGCCTCTGCATTTAGAGAGCATAATTTCATTTTGATGTATTTAGGATGATGCCATTACATATTCAGTAGGAGGACAAAGTAGATCTATGTCATTTCCCAGTTACATATACAGAGAGCTCTAACTTAGGTGAAGATGCACTGGAATAAACAAAAGCACAAGTAAAGTTTTTTTCTCAGCAATACAACATTAATTCTCCTTGAATCTCCTCAGAAATGTCTGGATTTTTTTGATAGTAGAAAAATTGTCCTTAGGGGAGCAAAATATGCTTCTTACACTTCCTAATTGATCTTAAAATATTTCTGATTCCATTAAGTACAGAAAAAACTGTGCAGAGGTTGGGATCTCAATTAAGACTATCTTGCAGCAATATTTTGTCATTTAAGTATTAGAGATTTCATTTGTTAATAGCATTTTTATTAAGAACAGCAGTCTTACAGGGCATCTTACTTCACATAGGTTTTCTTGTTTGTTTACAAAATGTGCTTGAATAACTGCGGCATTCTTGATGCAAGAATTCAAATGCTTTTCCTATTCTGTGTTGTCATCTCAGCAGATCTTACAAGTATGCTACAATCAAGTTCACAAACAAAATAATACACACTTGAGTGTGTGTACAAAGGTGTATAGCTGTTATCAAGACAATGTATAGATAGATGTTTCTAATTTTTATGGTGCCTTTGAGCAAGTAACATTTCCACTGTTCATCAGATTGAAGGGCCATCATTTTAATATAGTCTTCTGTATGCTATCACATTCTTTCCAATCCATTTCACAAGGAAATTGTCCATTGTTAGAAAGATATTGTTTGCATGGTTTGGTACATCACAGTCACACTATTAACCTTCAAATATTATGCACACAATTGACATACACTAAAAGAAGCGAATCAAGATGTTTTCACTTATTTTTGCTGTCTAGAGGACACACGTTAAATAATGTGCTCTTAATTTGACTGACAAGAGACCATGAAAATGATACTTTTCTAATACAGAAATAAACTAAGAAGAATTTTGAAGATGTCATTTGTTAGATTTTTTTTTTTCAAGTACCCTAACAAATGGATGTCCAGACTAGGCTTTGTTGTTTCTCTCCCGTACTTGTATGATCTAAATTAACTAAAAATTGAAGCACTGAAAATAAACTTAGCACTGGAAATATATTCAATATGTTGAAAATAGTAGCAATTGTTACCTAGCTTATCAAACCTTTAAAGTGTATGTAGGTATCCTTTGTCTTCAGATTGAAACCATATAAATCCCAACCTACTGAAAGAATTAAGTGAATTGTTATTTTGCATGAATTAAGATATGCAAAGTTGTTAGAGAATAAATTCTGTGTTGTTGAAACTAGAACCAAATACTTTCTTCCTCAGTGATTTACAGGAATTTAATCTCATATTAAAGTGGAGGCTGAATGTTTTCTCTGTTTTCCAGTTTTTTGGCATTCATTGTTTCACAGATTACCTACCTCTCAGAGGGCTAAATCTGCCACACGATCTTCATGGTCCAATAGGAAGCTTATGGCTTAGTCTCCTGCACTGATGCAGTAGACATGGTTCTACTCTTTTAATCTACTTTTCTGTCTTTCCATCCCTGACAAAGTGGCCTTCCTACAAACATCTGCTTCCCATGGACTTTAGCAAATGTTCTGAGGTCTGCTTTGGTAACTGGAGGGGTTTTCCCACTCTTTCAAATTTATGGTGGGTGGAAAACCTCTCTTTCTCTGCCCCTTTCATATGAATAGTGAATAGTGTTGGCTCCCTTGGTTAATCCAGGTTGTTATGTTGTGCTATGCCTCCTCCACTTTGAAATTAGGATAGAAGGCAGGGGAAGAAGAGATGGGGGAAAAAAACAAAAAACAGGTCTTGAAATGAAGAAGCAGTCTCACCCGAGTGGGTCTGGAGTGTTTAATCTACCCATTAACCCCACTGTAAATTACCTTCTCAAGCTGCTCTCAGTTGAATGCTTTTTCAAGGACTTCCAAGCGCTAGTATTTGTTTTCCAAATGGTTGAAGAAAACTGCTGATTTTCTTTTCATAAAGTGAGTATGATTTCCAACTGGAAAGTCACATTACATATTAGATGAAGCAGTTTCCTAGCTATGGTTAAGTGGTATTGAATGGCAATGTATTGTTTGGCAAGAAAAGTACCTCAATACGTTTTATGCTCGTAAAGTTTCACAACAAATTCTAGAGCAATTGGTTTCCTCTAAAAGGCTTGCAGTTTTATGTGCACTGCTGGTCTGTGGATGGAGGGCTAAGAAGACTTAAAATGTTCTTACAACGGAGCATTTGGCATGATTTTCTTTATTTAAATAAAACTTATGGATATGCTCTAAGTTAGGCTTCTGTTCTGCTGAAATACCAAGCTTTTACCATAATCTGAGATCCCTACACCTGACCTAATGACACCGTCTAATTCCAACTGGTCTCATTTTTGGTACCTATTAAAGAAAATTACTGTTTTTGCTTTCTAAATTTTTTTTTCAAGACTTATAGCAAGGGAAGTCTTCCTTTTATTTCAGAAATTCATAACAGCTCTTTGTCAATATTTTGAAATAGGAACAGAGAAAGACATGAAATATTAAACGTGTGCCAAATCCCATCCTTTCTGCTAGCAGGCCTTTGATTTCAATAGTTCTGTTTAGTCTGGGTTATTTATACTTTTCCAGCGAGAACTAATTTAAACATTCATATTCCTAGATCTCAGTTAAATATTTATATAAGTTTATAAAGCTGCTTCTGCTGATTAGTGAGCTACCTGTTATGGGAGAACAAAGAACCTCAAAAGGCAGCAAATTAAGGTCACAGGTCAGTGTTCAGGCAAAATAGAGCTGGGCTACCAAATGATTTCCTGTTATTAAGCCAATAAATCAGGGAGATGTTGATAGATGCAAGCACTGGGGCAGTGTGTCAGCCTCATGAAAAAATTGTTTAACAGATTCAGGTGATCGATGCTGTCAGAATCTTGCATGTGAAAAATAAGATGACAAATTAAGCTGTAAGACTGTGACACCAGAGATTATTATGTGCCCCTTTCCCCTGCCCCCCACCACTGCCACCATCATTTTACATCTAGCCTAAAAGGAAAAGCACAACAAATAAATAAATAAAATTACGTGTCTATCCATTTGTGTCCCTTGGAAAGCCCACAAGTGAGGTGGAAGGCTAATGGATTTTCAAAGCGAATGCAACCTGCTGCATAAGCCCTGATTGAAGAGCTCTGAAGGGGAAGAAAACAGATAAAGGGGTTATTGAATTATTAATGGACTCTATGATAGTGGTCTAATTAGAGCTAAAGAGGTATCACTTTTTACTAATGGTATGACGAAAACAAAAATAACCCATCACAAGTCATCATGAAAAAAATTCTGTTAAAATTGAATACCTTTTCATGGCAAAAGGCATCATACTGTATTTACTTATAGCAATTTTGGGGTTTTGCATATTACAAAACATACCGAAGGAAAATCTGCCACTCATTTTTTTCTGAATGACACAAGCAGAGTAATCCAGTAATTGCTGCTGAAGGCTTGGGCCTTCTTGCTTCCTCAATTTGAAGACACTTAAAACTGACGAAAAAATTAATCTCTATTAAACAGAGTATCTTTGCAGTCAATGTGTCTGCTACCGTGAGCCAGTGAAAGCTGAGTGCTGTGGTTTATCCATTGTGTTTTTTTTTTTTTTTTTCCTTTTTAAGACAAAGGTATTTAACGAGATATGCTTTTTGAGAACTTGCGAAGTAGGGCCCAGGGGACCCCTAATGTGATCTCCGTCGGCAGCTTGCTGCTGGGAAGCGGTGCCCCCGGCTGGCCGTGGCACGCTCTGGGCTCGCCAGCCCCCCCCAGCCAGGTGCCTGCCCTCCCCCGGGGCCGCAGGGAGGGGAAGGGGCTCAGCGAAGGGCTCTGAGGGAGGGATGTGGCCCTTGTCCGTCCGGGTCAAGCATGAGCTCCTTCCTGGTTTCCATGATGTGATGGGTAAGGTAGGCCTCTGCCTTTACTCCAAAGAGTCAGAAAGTGCCGAAAAAGCAAATGTGCAACGTGAGATACAAATTCTCGACCATTAAGCTAATCTGCGAGATCTTAAATATCATCAGGCTGCAAGAGTGCTGACTTTATGGGGAAAATTAGCAGAGGAAGATAACAAAAAGTATTCATGCCTACATTAAGAAATACCTGAAAGCCAGCATAAACTGTCATGAGAACAGTTTATTTTTTCAATAAGATTTTTCAATAGTTACTTGGTCTGAGATACCAGATTATTGGTGTTACTTGTCTCACAGATGGACAGGAAAGTGCTATGCATCTAAGTGTTTTGCAGACAAGCTCACCAAGAGAAAAAAAGGTTTTCTCTGAGTGGCACATAGATTCCCTGTTTGTTTATGTCTCTGATTTCTTTTCTTTTTCTTTTTTTTTAATAGTTTGTCTTATGTTGGCTGGAGTCTCTCTGTAGAAGTCTGAAGAAAACAAAGGATCTCACACTACCTTCTTTCTCAAAGTGAAATGATGTTGTTGGATGGAAAATATATACGCCAAAAGATTTTTTTTCCACAAATTCTTCCTCAGGTCTTTGGCTGATTCAGTCCATAATGATGAGGGCCTGGTGTATGATAATTGCTAATGGTTTGAAGGATGTGAGTGAGTAGAAAGCTCCAAGTCAACTCAGATGTTTTTTAGCAGGAAAAGTAAACAAGCAAATCAACAGAATGGATGGGATTTGCTTGATTCTGCTCATTTGAGAGAAATGCAATTTAAGCTATAATTTTGCAAGGCTGATACTGATTTCCAGTGTCAGGCCTTAGCAGTGCAGATTCAGAGTGTGCTCTGGAAGGTGTTGTCAAGCTGGTAAATACACTCCTTCCGCTGGTGCGTTCTGCCCTGCAGGCACATACATTGATAGGAGGCTGTGGGTGCATGCCCTCCTGGGAGGCACGTGTGACAGCTCCTGAGAATGGTCCAAAATCATCCTATATCCTGGCATGTCAGCTAGGTGCTGACTCAGTGATCTAGTTCATTCAGAGTGAAAAAAATTACTTGTGTTTAGAAGTTGTAACTATGTGCAAGCCAGCCTGGATTGCTTTAACGGACCTGGGTTCGGAGGAAGCTACACAAGTTGACGTGCTGCTGCTGCGAAGGGTCACTGCCTCTGCTTAGGGGTTAGTAGCAAGGAGATTTTATTGGGTTCAGTTGCAGTTGGATCAGGACAGGCAAATGAAGCCCAAGTATGTCAAATATACAGGACACAGCTGAACCTTTCTGAAGGATGCCTTTCTGTCTCTTCCATATTTAGCATAGGCCAAACCAGACAGACTTTTAAGGGTCTAAATAACCATGGCTGAATTTGGATCAGCAATGCATACCTTGCTGAGCAGTGATGGGAAAGAGAAGAATATTGACAAACAGACTGAACAGCAAACCAAAACAGAAACACAAATGCCTACCTCTGCTCATCACCCACATGCACAATCATAAGGAATGTTTTCTTTCACTAAAATATCACCACCATATGTGAATGGATGGTATAGCTGGCTCGGGGGGCAGCATTTGCCACAGTTTATTGCAGGTGTACTGTCCCCAAACACCATCTTTTTACTTCTTGCATAAGCCTCAAATGGAAGATCTGCTCACATTATTCAGGCAAATGCTGTGGTGGAGGTTCTCGCACAGTCTACAGCATGCTTCTGGCCCAGTGATGAACGAGCTGCTCCATCACAGAGATCACACAACTATCCCTTGTATCTCCTGGATGATGCTTTTGAGCTATTTTAGACAGTTCTATCTCTTGTTTTATGGGGAAAAAAAAAAAAAAAAAGGTGATAAGAAAGGATAGAAAGCAACAATTTATTAATATCATACAGACTCGTGAAATATTGTTTCCTTTGCAATCTTGTAATAATGTATGAGTAGCATAGATCAGTTTGTGAAGTTAATTTCTTTCAAGAAATTCTGTATATTGCAGGAAACTGCATAAATACTCCATAACAGTGCCATTTGCTACACTGAAGCAATAACCATTTATTTTTGTGAGTTCCAGAGTTATAGTGTGAGGGTCTCTTATTATTAACCCCAGTGGTCTCTGCATAGGTTACTTTCATCTATGTGGAAATGTGCAAACCTTCCTTTATCAACTTTTAATTTTCATACATTGAGGGAATTGAGATGAGCCAACTGGCTACCCTAGGGATGAAGACATTGCATGTGATGCATATTGTCATTTTAATGGAGACACATTAACAGTTTTTTCGATACAAAGTGTACTTACAGTGGGCTGTTAAAAATTGCCTTGAAATGTGGGTTGAAAAAGAAAAATGCAAGTCTTTGGTTTATCATGTGCGTAACAAACTGTCAGAAGACTACATGTGGTTATATAATTAAAGGCCGCCGTTCTTCACTCCATGACAGTGCTGTTAATGAGTCGACTCTATTGAGGGTCTCTTCTCAGATATATCTTAGGGTGCTATATACTATCATTTTAAAACAGCATGAGTACAATGGCAATTTATTAAAAAACTGTTAACTTTCTCAATACGACTATGAGGTTAATTAAATATAACAAGTTCACTTCTGCGATTGGCTCCACATTCTGCAGGCTATTTTTTCACCAGATCCTTAAGGATTTCCCATCTGTGTGGGAAACCAAGAGGCACCCCATGCGACACAGTTTTCTGCACTTTGAGAGATTTGTAATTCCTTGTCAAAGAGGTGCAAATTGCATTTAGGTCTTGATTGCCTCCAAGATTTAGGTACAAAAATTCCTGATCCAAAAGTCTGTCCTAATGCTGTCGAAACTTTTTTCTCTCTTAATAGTCTGGTTCATACCAGTAAATTAAACATGGCTGTAAACATGATGATCCAATTCCTGAGGCTAACTGATGAGAAACAACCTGCATCCCTCCTGCTTACTCGTCTTTAGCTTCCACAAGAGGCTGGCTGCATGAAAACTGTCTATTGAGCTGTACCTGTCCCGTGTTAACTCCAGACTTGTGCACAAGAGCAGTTGGGATAGTACTAGCTGGCCTGGGCCAAAATCACACCAGGGATGCTCTAATAGAAAAAGGGTCTAAACAGTTGTGTCCCAGATCCTGAGTGTCACAAGGCACTGTTTAATTTCCTGCTAGCCTGTGAGTGCTATTATGGAAAAAATGGCCAGTTAACATATTTTTAATCAGACCATCACTGAAGCAGTTTATTGACTTATTAATGACACATAATTAACCAGCAATCAGGGAACTACACATTAAGTATCAATATCAGTAATACAACTAGGGACCCACAATATTAGACATTTACACAAGGTTAACCAACACCTGCAAATTTCCAGGCACCCCTTCTATAGCTATAGACCTCCAAAAGGTCTAATCACACCCGCACCAAGCTATTGGCCCCCCTACCTGCACACACTTGCAGGAGCTGTGACGGCTCCGGCTTTGTGCCGGAGCATCTGTGCTGCTTCCTGCAAGCCAGTAATGCACAGGCTGGTGAGAAAGCACCGCCACAGCTTGCATACGTACACCCGAGGTGTGAGTCCTACAGTCCCACCCATGTCCCCATATGGTCAGTGCCCCCTCAGACTGCGGGGGCTGCTCATTGCATGCAGAGCCCAACAGGGAGGCTGTGAAGTCTGGCCAGGGCAGAAGTCCCCAGGGTGATGGAGGAAGGCAGGGTGTGGCTTCTGGCAGTGTCAAACCCAAGCTTGAGTGCTGTCTCCACTCCCAGGTCACCCCCAACAAATTTGCCTCCTTTGTACTTCTTTTTCAAGCTGATTTTTTGTTGTTGTTTGTTTGTTTGTTTTTGTAATTCCCCCATTACTGCATATTGTAGCTGATTGTTGGCTTCCTCTGTAGAATTACCTGCCTTGGGCAGGTGCCCTTTTAGGCAGTTCCAGGTATTCAGTTCACTCGTGCTGCTTATGCTCTCATGCCTATCTTAGCAGCTGTTGTCCAAGCCATTTTGCCAAGGGTGAGCAGTGGGAGCCAGCCCCACAGAGCAACTTCCATCCTCTGTAGACACAGGAATGTGTGCTCAACCGGACTAAACAGCATGACATGTACACAGAGCTACCCTTTCTTAATATAGTAATAATGATGATAACAATCCCAATGCAATGGCCTTGCAATTTAAATGTTTGAATTACTATATAACAATAAAACCTTTCACTTTAAAAGGCCCTATAATAAACCCTTCTTTAAGCAAGACACTTGATAGCCTTCCCTTCAACTTTGTTATATTAGAATTAAAGTACATCATCAAATCGAGTGAGCATAGGCCACATAGGATTTAATTTGCACAAATGAGATTGTGTTCAGATAAAACCATATTGTTTTTATTTGTGTATGTATCTTCTGTGTACTCCGCTGACTACTTAGAATTAGCACATTGTTTCTAGCAAAGATATTGGAGCTCCTGCTTTTTTTTCAGCTCCTTATCTCATACTTCCAAGGGCTGGAAATAATCACTTTTCCTACAATCTGTTTTGTTAACATAAAAGACAGCCCTAAATAATCTAGGCTAAACCTAAACAGGCACGACTGATGCTCATTTTTTTATGCCTCATATTCAAGTGACCTTGTAGGTATTTTTCTGTAGGCTAAATCTGTGCACAGCCTTCTAGTGATTTTTCTTCTGTGATCTTTCTACTCCACACCTGAAATAACTGTTTTTATATCTGTAATGCCAGCTCTGGAAACCCTGGTGAATGTTCCAGATACATGTCAGCTACCAATTCACAGCTTGATTTCTCCAGTATATTCTTCCTTTTTTTTCTTTCACTGGACAAGGTGGTGGGCCATGGTACAGGGCACACACATCCACACTCCAGACAGAGTGGTAATATGCATTTCTTGAACTTGAAAGTTTTAGAAGGCCAACACTGAGTCAGCAATTTTTTTTATATATGTTGTCAGGAGCATTTTTGTAATAGGGGTGGCATACTTAATCTGACACTATTACAGATAAAAGAAAAAGAAGATTCAATTTGACTCAGCTAAATTGGGAACCCAGAATTCTAAAAGAACTATGATCTATGGACTGTTCTCCTCTATTCCCGTTTCTAAATAGTAAGAGAAGTGTACCACATTTTTAAGAATGTTTTAAGCTCTGATCAAGGCATATGTATAACAAATAGTGAGTAAATAGAGTGCACTAGAGTAAATGGTGTGACTTCCTTTCAGATTACCCCATAATCTCCAGGCAGTGTTTCTTACTTTGAGTACTAATTATCCCACAACATAATTGAGCCATGAATTACCCATAATTATCTATTTTCTGTGGTAAAACAAAACCATGTAATTATGCTCTCTTCAATGCCTTGAATTTATACATTGTACGAACAGAATTTAAGTCAATATGGGCCCAGATAACAGTGAGAATGGGTTTATTCTTGTAGCCCTGAACTTCTTCATAACAATATAACTCGATTTCAAGAGAGCCAGAAATGTACCCCAGAGAAGAGACAATCTACTTTGGGGATGTGAATGGTGAAGGTGTAGTCTAAAGTGTGTCTTTAATCGTCCTGATAACTGCTACTTAAGCTAGGATGGGGTTAAGGTGTGTGGAGATGCATGGTCATAGTACAGTACAGTACTGCTATTCCCCACATACTGTGACTTTTGGAGATGGGACATACTCCCACACTGCGTTTGTTTATACCAGGCAGACAGGGCCTAGAACAGTTCCAAGATGAAGTCACCTTTGAAGGTGCTTAAAAGTTATCTCTCTCTGTGTGAAACGTAGTAATTGAGACTCAAGCCCAGCTTTGCCTGAATTAAATCATCAGGTGTAACTATAAACAAACCAAAAAGGTTATTCCCTGGAACAGAATAGGTCTAAATCTTCAGAATAATGGGATCCTAAACCTTAGATCCTGAGATGTAGAATCTTATTTTACAAAGACCAATCAATGACATGCTCTAAAACAAATATAATTCAGGAAAGTCAAACAAACAAGCAAACAAAAAAACAGATAAAAGGTTTTGAATCATGTCATTTTCTGGTTTGTATCTCTGTTATGTGTCCCATGATGGAGCACCTGCACCAAGGCTTTCTAGAAATGACATATCACAAAAAGGTCAGATATCATGCAATTCCTCTGCTGAGGCATCTGTCAAGTCATGTTTGCCGTCAAAACAAGGTAATGTCCTGAAAGAAAGCAGTATGTTTTGCAGCAGTCTGTAGCATATGGCACTGGAAATGCATGTCAGTAAAGTAAAAGTCATGCCACGTACCTGCTTTTCAACTGTAGCATGTTATTTGTCACAAAAAGCTGCAGTTGTTTAATTTTTCATAAACAATGTCCATGTTTTCACATATTGCTTCACGTACCAGATTAAAAGCAAAGAACAGAAAGCCTCTTTGTTCAGTATAGAAATCTAAAATGTCAGAATGTAATGTGTAATACATCATTATAAAAAATATGAGGCTGATTCTCATTTACACAAAGACCCACTTACATTGCTTGAGCAGTGCAAAGGACTGTTAGTTTAAATCATCCACTTGAAGTGTAAATGAGAATCAGGCCCAAACACTTGAATTTAATCCTAGATAACAAGGAGTCTTTCAAAGATCCTTTGTGAAAATCTCAAAGAAATGGTTACAATTGCTTCTAAGCAGAAGGAAATATTATATCTAGAAGTAAATCATTCAGGTGTGGTTTCAAAGCCATGCGATGTCCTTGAATACTAACATTTGCAGTGGGGAATATACCTGATGAAATGGTTTTTAAAATCTGCATGTATATACCATACCACTACCATGGTAGTAGCACTAGAAATACATATACTGGATAAATGGAAAAAGGTTCAACTTCCTCATGGCTCAACTCAAAAGGAGTTGCTGCATGCCAGCTAAATAAAGGCTGAAGTGCCTTCTTCCTTTACCAGTTTAAATAGTTTCCAGGCAGAAGGAATTTAACTTAATTTCTTATTTGCCTCCCCACAGCAGGGAAATTATGTGGACTGTTTTATAGGTCACTGCAAGCCAAATTTGGTTTTATGTACATGTTCACTGAGGCACCTCTTGCATGCTCCCCAGCCTCACTGCTGAGAGGCAGAGCGAAAGTGACTTACATCCAGGTCAAAGCTTATTTATGAGAAAGATGAAGCCCTAGGCACTCCTTACTGGACTAAGGAAAGCCAAGCTTGCTTAGGCCTTGAGATAGCTCTTAAAAGTGATGGCTAGGTGCAATTTCTAGTGAGCATGTCCACTAACTGCCATAATTTGGGAACACATCAACTTTTAATTGCCCTGTATCATATACTCGTCTTCAATACTTTGAGCGGTTACTGCATTAGAAAAGATTTTACACTAGATGGACCATTAGTTCTTGTCATTTTAGGCCTTTTTACCTGTTTGGGAAATGAATAATTTGATAGCTACAGAGAAATAAGGCCATAAAGCCCCGATAACTGCAAACCTCTCTTTTTCCTTTTTGCTTTTTACCAATTCATTGCTATTCAGGACTATATTCTTATTACTGCAACGTATTGTAGCCTATGAAGGAAGAGATCTGTGTTTGTTAGAAATCAGAACAGTCTGACTTACTACATTACATTCATTTTTAATGAAAGTACATTTACATACACTATTGTGAATATGTATGTCAGAAAATATACGGCAAGATAAAGATACTCAGCACTGTATCCCATTAGAAACTGAAGGTACTGTGACTTAGTCCCTGTCTGGGTTTAAGGCTAGTGTAACCCATGGAAATACTTAGGGCTAAATGTTAAACCTATAAAGTTTGTGAAATGTGTAGCATTGTTAAATATACATGTCAAAAATATAATTTCTTCTGCAAAGCACGTCCGTATGTCAAATCTGTGAACTTGGAAAATCTTTCCTGTATTTAAGATCTGCTTAAAAAATTAGCAAATCTCCCAACCTCAAATCCCTGCAAGTAAATTGAGGAAAGTTGTTATATTATAGCTAATACAGGAAAAAAAATAGTTTCACTTTGTAATTTTAGACTCTGTATTAAACAGCAGTTTTCTTCTTATTTAAGAGGATTTTGTTTGGCTGGTCCTTCAAAGTGGCAAGAGCATTTGAAATGAACTGCTGAAAATGTTAAAATCTCAATGAATTATGAATGTAGTGAGAAATCCATAAACCTATTTACTTGGATAAACCTAGACAGGACATTTATTTTTGAGTTCTAATTTCTTCAGTATTTATGCTGAAAATTCACGCGCTCAAAATTGTACTTTGGTTCAAATTCCTTTTGGAGTTCAGAAGACTTGCAGTTCGCACAACTGCCTGGCTTTGTGCCTTGGACGTATAAGCAGAACTTTCCCTACAGTTGATTTCTTTAAAGTTTACATTCTCAAGCCATGAATTCTCAATCATTTAGATTGATTTTTCTATCATTTCTCAGGCTTTATGGTCTTTTAAGCTTTTAAGACTTTTCTATCTGTAAAATGCTTGATTTGGGAGTATTTTAAACGTACTTAATCATAGGTAATAGAAGGCAATGGAGAAGTCAAGCTATGCTCTTCAGAAAATAGAATTTATTACATTGTATGAAATATTTCCAAGACCCTCCATGTAGCAGTGTGGAAAAAAAGAAATCGATACAGGAATGAGCAGGTCTGATACATTTTAGTGGTGTATGCTGTCTGTTCGGTTGCAGCACAGACCTGGGAAAGCAGCAAAACTTTAGCAGCAGGGACTTGTCTATCTTTGAAGAATTTGACTCAGGATTCAGTAAGGATTTGAATAGTTATTGCCTAAACTGATATCTGTATGAGACATGCTCACCTGACCCTGCTTCACTTTTCCCCTTCTGTATGCCACTGGCATCTGATGCGTTCTCTCCCCTCATGCGATTCCCCAGTGGCAGATGCCAGCACTGCCTAACACAAATCCACCATCTATCAGTGTCTGGCATGAAGACAAGTAGACTGAGGCACCTTCGGCTATGCAGTGCTTCTGCCAGGATGTAGTTCATCGAAGATTTCTTATTCAGAGGAATACTGTTTGAACAAGCAATTCTAGGTGCAGAAGCACAGCCACCCTTTCCACATTCAGGGTCAGGTAACAGAAGCCACCATGGTAGAGACTTGTTTCCATCATATCACTCAATGCCTGAAGTCTTGTATGTTGGACACAAATCTCTGGATAATAAGTTTAGCACCAGCTCCAGCATCTTCATAATGTTGCACATACCTAAGTAACCTGGATAAGCAGCTGTTCACCATTACTTGTAGATTGATATCGTGGATTTGGGGAACATCTTGTTAGGCAGCCGAGGTGTCTAGCACTCGAGATTTGTAGAGGTCTTAGCAGCTTGTCAAAAGCTACTGTGGTGGCTAACAGCCAACCAGACACCCAGCCACTCTCTCACTCCCCCTCCGCAGTGGAATGGTGGAGAAAAGAGGATGAGAAACATCAAGGGTCAAGATGAAGACAAGGAGCTCACCTACCAGTTGCTGATCTGGGCAAAACAGCCTCAGTTTGGGGAAAATTAATTTAATTTATTGCCATTTAAAATAGATTTGAGTTGTGAGGAACAAAGACAAACACTGAAACAACACCTTTCCTGCACCCTCTCCCAGGCTCAACTTCACTCCTGGCTGCTTCACCTGCCCGGAGCGGTGCAGGGGGAGTGAGGGAGTGGTTGCGGTCAGTACATGGCGGTTTCTCTCCACCACTTGTCCTTCTCACGTTTTCCCCCTGCTCTGCTTTGGGGCACCTCCTCCTCCTCTGACCTTGCTGTTCTCTGTGTTGTTCCTCTCTCTGTGCAGCGTTTTGCCCTTTCTTAAATATATTTTCCCCAGGGTGCCGCCATCTTGGCTGCAGGGCCCTGCGGTGGGGCCGTTGGAGCCGGCTGGAACCGGCTGTGTCCGGCACGGGGCAGCCCCGGCCTCGCCTCACGCAGCCGCCCCGCAGCACCCTGCTGCCCCCGGGCACCTGGGCACCTGCAGCAGGTACAGCTGCATAATGATAGGGATAGAAAAGTGAGGTATCTCCCACTCCGAGTCCAGTTTTTTAGCAGGTAATCCATGACCATATGTCCCATTGAAATCCCTTGATTTTTCTACTGATAGAAATACAGCCACTTTTATCAAAGCCTCCTGATACTGCTTTTCATTAGAGTTGGCTTAAAGTGGTTTTTTTTTCATAATTTCTCCATGATGGGGAGAAAGAATGTATTTTCTCATAATTATAGAGAAATGCAATGATACCAAATAAACTTACTGTGTCTTTCACTGATAACTTATATTTTGAAATATTTAATGTGAGACAGAAGATTTGTCTGTTACATTCACAAATAATTTTTCTCTTTGGCGCTGCATCATAAGTCTAAGGGGATGAAAACTAAATTTCCTCATAAGCAAAGACGTATTAATGGGATTTTAGAACTCCCTGAATTGTTTATAAATCTTTTCATAATTTAATACTCAAAACCTTAAGAATTACCTTGGTCCACTGGGATACTAAAAAAAAAAAAAATTGAACATCTGTTTTTCTTTGGTTTATAATCCTGAGACTGCAGATGCCAAAAATAGTTCTGTTACATTGTTTAATGTTTAGAAAATCTGATCTACATCAGAACAAATTCAATGCAAGTATGTTTTTCTGTTGAATTATTTTTCCATTGATATTAACGGCACCTAAATGGCCAGTCACCTGAAGCCACAAGGTTCATACCAAAATCTCTTCAGTTGAATGGGATACTCAAGATGAGTGATGTAATGTGCCTGCACATTACAGGCAGCCCAAGAGGAATGGACCTGATGTTGGCTCCCAGGGCTTCCAGCCCTGCTATGCCCAAATGGGCAGTAGCCATCTGGTTTGCTTTCTCAGCAGCTGGATTTATTCTCCTTTCCAGGGTTACATAGCATCACTGCCAGTCTGCTAACACAGCCTTAGCCTGGCAACAACGCTAGAAAATGCTCATGAGCCCCAATACTGTTCAAGGGCCAAAGATCTGTCATGGAAAGAACGGACATATATGGGGGAAAGTATTTGTTTTCCTCCCTTTCTGTGATATTCCTTCCCCAAAGGTTTTCTTTTGTACTTAGAAAACAAAAATTATTTTGGAAGTTAAAAAGCAATGTCCTTCTTTCTGTTTTAAATTTCTGACCTAAATTTAGCATATTCTGCTAAAGAATCTGGAAGTATTTTCACCTTCATGCTCATTGAAATATTCTGTTTGTACTAGAGGCAAGTGGGCCTTCAAGGTAATGCAGTTCTTATTTGCATCAGATTTTATTGGGGGGGGGGGGGGGGG